>JBBPCS010000238.1:7873745-7885001 GCA_037974645.1 Hollardia meadi
CACACACACACACACACACACACACACACACACACACACACACACACACACACCACACACACACACACACACACACAGACAAGTTCACACATTCACAGAAGACAAGATTAATAAAACAGGGGATCATCAAAATCATGATAAAGGCATACACAGTCATTTTGATAACAGAGATTTGTTTGACGTATGTGTGTGTGTGTGTGTGTGTGTGTGTGTGTGAAGGCGGAGGTTGCACAAGAGTAGCCTGAAGGAAGACAGAAGGAATGGAATATTTCAGTATTGGATGGCCTTTGACTCTCATTCTGCACACACGCACACGCACACACACACACTATGCAAAAGCTCCTCTGTTTTGCATCTGTCAGTCTCATTAGCCCCACTGACATGTGGGAATGAAGACTGATCAGTGCCCTTCTTCAAATTCCCACTCCTGCCTGTGACTGTCCTCCTCTACCGTCATTATAGAGAGGTGTTTGACCTTGTGCTAAGAGAGGCTGCTCTCCTAATTACACCTCGCTGCAACTGCATATCTCGTCCCAATAACACGCCTTAAGTGTTGGAAGAAGTGCCTGACAATTCTCTGGCACATGCATCAGCGCTCACTGGCAGTCACCCACAGAAAGAAGCATCTAACAGGTAGGTGGCTGATTCATATTGGCCTCCTGCTTATCGGTGCCTTAAGCAAAGCACTTGAAGTCTACAGACTCTTGAAAACTTTTTTTTTTTACTGTGAGGCCAGTTTGTTTGGAAGAACAAAAGAATTAGACTGTTAGGACAAGCAGTGATTTGGCCATGACGGTCATCAGATAAAACATTAAAATTAATTTACAGACCTGCAAAAAAACCAAAAAAACACATCACAATACCTCCCACATACTTTGATTGACAAGTGATCTCTCTGTCTAGTCTATCGCAACAACACCAGAGCAATGGCTACTTATCAAGTCAAACATTGCCAAAATTAGAAATTAATAAAGTATCTTCCTGGTTACCAATTTAAAACTCCACTGCTTCAGTGACCAACAGCAGAAACAAAGCATATATGCACACTCTCCCTTTCAATGTAGAAGCTGTGCGCACGCACAGGATTAAACAGCATTTCTCTTTATCCCATTAAAGACTGGCTCCCATCACACCCCCATAAGCACTTACGTCACTATCAAGGCATTTTATAATGACAGTCTAGCTTTGCTTGTTCACTGCTCCGTCTGTTGGCATGGCAACCATACTGCCTTTGACTAGGCAGATCTTTGAGTGCATGTGTGTGTGTTGTGTGCATGTGTCTCCACATCTTAAAACAGCAGAGAGAGTGAGGGCAAATGACAACAAACAAAAGCTAAATGTATTCTTAATGCAGAGCTACATCATGTACATTATTTGTGTCCATGAAAAACATCTACTTCCCTTTCCTTTTATTGTATTGCTAAAATCAGAATTTAACTCAGATCATAAAATGTTACCCACCTGTACCACCTCAGTAGTTACTTCCAGCTTGCTGAAGCGGTAGATGATAACATTGGCCGACACCCCGGCCACACACAGCATCCGGCTCTCAGGGCACCAGGCCATGATCTGAATAGCAAAGGGGTCTTCATCTGACACCTCATTGCTGCCCTTGTCCTCCTTGGACCGGTTTCTGTCAAACACCTTGGCTGTTTTGAGTTTATAGAGCACCTGGAGCATTACTAGGCAAAAAAGGAGAAAGTATCAGGTGCAATCCAGGGATATCATACATCTGACTATCTGCCTAAAAAATGAAAACAACAACAAAGTAGTGCTTTAAACTTATTAACTTATTTAATTATTACTAAATGACTTAATCTAAACAATATTTATTTTGTTGATAGTGATTATGAGAAGGATGGTGCCCAAATTTAGAAAAATGTTGAACATTTTGAAAACTACATCTTTATTAATTTTTTAAGTAGCTCTGTGAGATTTCCTTTCTTTTAGCTCCCATTTCTGTCTCAAAGCTGTCTTTAAAAGTTAGAATTTTGTGAGGCATTAACAAAACCTATTGGGGGAACTCACTTGCAGAGGCATCCCAGAACTTCACAGTTCCATCAGCATGCCTACAATGCAATACAAGAGAGGCAGAAATAGAAATGATTAAAATAGAGGAACACAAGAGGATGCATTTTCAATTTATGCCCCGTTATCTCACAATGTCCTAGCTTTGAATTCTCGTCTAATCAAAATAAATCAATTTGTAGGATTTGTAGCATTGAACAGTCTCTAGAATATCAATTGAAGACACCCTTTGGATTACCCTGCTGTTCTAAAGCATTTAAATATAATGTCGAAAATGAAAATAAACCAAAAAATTATCTGTCTAGACCCCAATCAATCACCATTTAGAGGGATTTCACAGATTTTCATAACTTCAAAGTTGTTTAACCAGGAGGTAAACAGTAGATTCTATCTAGCCAGAAGTATATGGACATCCCTGTCCACACACTTTTTTGTACGTTTGTTTTGGCGCTGAATTTAATGGTTTAGGCTGTGCTCCTTAGTTCATATCAACTGACATCTTAATGCTATGACATACAGTGATATTTATAACAGTGTGCTTCTAACCTTGTGGCAAAAGTTTGGAGGACACCCTTACTTGCCTCAACATGACAATGCCTCTGTGAACAAAGCTAGGTCTATGAAGAAATGGTTTCCTTGGTTTGGTGTAGAGGAACTTGGCTGGCCTGCACAAAGCCCTGACATCAACCTCATCCAACACCTGAGTTGGAACACCGACCGCAAGCCAGGCTTTATCACCCACCATCAGTGGCCGACCTCACTAAAACTCCTGCGCTGAGTAGGAGCACATTTCAGCAGCCAGGTTCTCAAACGTTTGTGGAAAGCCTTTTCCAGATGAGTGGAGGCTGTTATAGCCGCATAATGATGCCCACATGTTGATCATTTTAACATTGAAAACTAACACTAAGATGTTACATACAGTATACTGTGTACATGCAAGAAGTGTACACAGGATTACACTCATCAGCAGGAGATAAGCATAACAGATTCTCCATTTTGTGTCAGAGGAAAGGACATTGTTTTGTATTTTGGTTGCCATTTTCCCCCCGCTCCTCATTGTTTTGTTGCCAATTCAGCTAAGTGGATTGGGAGAGAAATGTTTTGCAGGCTGTGGCACTCGTAGAAAGAGAGAGGAACCTGCGTGGAATAGTAATACGGCATGTAGGGGTGAGGAGAGAAGGAGGAAGGAGGGGAGCGAAAGCCTCCTACTGCCAAAGTCATGCCTCAATGTCACTTCTTCAGTGCGTACGTTCTGTTAAAAACGCCCCTTCTCCCATTGTTGACAGCTTAGTGTGGGATAATAAACATCAAAATGAAGGAAAGTGCACATGATTGGAATATATAAAAATCTACAGTAAATGCCTTGAGACTCGCTCCTTTGCTGTAGAGGTGAAATTAATTAAATAATAAATAATTGAGTTGCAGCAAGATGATAATGATAATGAAATCAGTTATGTCTTACCCAGTGATGATGATCTCTGGGTAGCTTTGTGTGCTTTGACCCCAGTTCCCACCGCTAATAGGCCATTCCTGGACCAACAGCAAACATGCACAGTACATTAGAGTGAGTGAGAGAGCACAGGTAGAAGAAGAGCCATGTCAATAAACAGCATGTCAGCAGAAACATTGATTTTTAGTAACATGATTAAACTGCACGCGAGTGTGCATCGGAAAACAGGCAGGAATCTTTTCTTTTTTTGTACATCTCTCAGTGTGTCTTGCAATTACACATTATGCACCCCAATGAGAGTATGTCTTCATCTGAGAGTGTGTGTGTGCGTGCGTGTGTGTTGGTGGGGGGGGGGGGTTTGGCTTTGAACACGTCGACACATACAAAGGTCACCAGGATGACTCATGGTGATCTTTGTGTGAGATTGCCCTCCTGCAGCTCAGTCAGGCTTTTGCTTAAAAAAGGAGCAGCCAGGAAGCCAGTTTGGGTCAGTACATGCTGACATTTCCGACAGAAAGCTAGAACAAGGCGACAGGGAAAAGAACATAGGCATACATAATGGCTACGAGAGCAGGGGGTCTGTCTTGGATGATACAGGGATATGAAAAGAGATTGAGAGGAGAGAGATGTACAAAAGAGACTGGAGGATCATTAGGTAATATGAAACTATTATATAGTCCATTTAGCTTCATTGTAACATTGAGAAATATACTTTAGCACCACTAATACAAATGAACTCATGCTGCTTGCAGTGCCTCGCAAATGTGTGCATAGGTATGTATTAATGTGCCCTTTCTCCAGAAACCTCGTGGTTCTTAAAGTATGGCACCATGGTTTGAGGGTGTAGTGTGAAACATTTGCATTTCTAATTTAGGCATTTAGCTCTTTTATAACACTGCTATCCAGTACGACATGAAGGGAAATTCTATCCTCTGGATATTATTGCACTGTTATACAGCATTAATCTGTGATGGGAGGTGTTTTTAAATTGTTGTTTTGTGATAGAGTAGGGGTCATTCATTTTATTTTGAAAAGTAAATATTGCCTGCTTCTGCTAAAGAACAGCCCTTGAATGGTTGCTATCAATGATGACAAGGAGCCATTAGCAATTTTTATTAGTGACGGAGTCGAGCTTATTTTTCAGTTCCATCATTTTGTAATGATTTCCCAGAAATATGTAATTGGATATAAGACTAAACACCACCACTCTAGCATCTCTGTGAAGCTGTACCTAGACACAACAGAACTTAGAGCAAATGCTAACATCAGCATGCTAGCATGCTCACAGTGATAATAATGCTATTATGCTGATGTTTAACTTGTACTTTTCACCAGGTTCACTGTCTTAGTTTAGCCTGATAGCATGCTAACATTTGATAATTAGCACTAAAAAGGCTAATGGGAAAGTCTTTCAAGGAATTGCTAAAACTAGCATTCACAGCAGGTCAGTAGAACATGCAAGTGTAAAATCTTTCTACAGAAAATGATCCAATATAAATCCAATGATAAAATAGTGATGCATAATATTTACTTGGGTTTAAATGGTGCTTTAAAAAAATAATTAAAAAATTCCTGTCTTTTCTATAATTACTGTATATATTATAGTATATTAATTATAGTTCTAAGAAACTTTTAAGGACCTGTAAAATAAAGCATTTTCCCCGCCCTTTATTTATATTACACCTTCAGCTAAAATGCATATCATATAGCAGCATTGCTATTGAGAAGAAACTACCCCCTCTTAAGTGTAAAATTGAATACTTGGAAAGAAGTATTTCTTTGCCGTCTAATTCTGAGGGTCTCAATCAAAAACCTGATGTTTACCACGGATATGTTAGATAGGTGAAATATTTTTAACAAGATTCCCACAGCAGTATGAAAGACAAATCACCAACAACAATGACCTTTTTGCTGTATCCCTGTCGTTTCTGCCGCGAGCCAACAGAGTAAAGTGCAGGTATGAGGTCCACAGGGCAGTCGGCAAAGTACTCGCAGCAGGTCACAGGAGACTCGTGGATAGTCAGAGGATAGGGGTTCTCGAATATGGGGTAACTGTTACCAAGAGAGCACAGACAGAGTCACTCTAGATTTAATGAGTCGGTCTGCCCAGTACCAGCGCATTTATGAAAGTAAGTTGCATCACGATATAAAGTGCAGGCAATATTTCAGGTATAACAGGTGAACTGTGACATTTCAACTTACATTTAAGAAACAAAATAAGTCAAGATGATGAAGATTTATCTAATAAATCAGTCAGGCTCACCCATTTTGTGCAAGGTCGATCACCACTAAATCCTTTTCTAGAAGGACCACCACAGCGTAAGGTTCCTGAAAATCTGCACAGTGTGAAACAGCAAGGGAAGTAATTCTTCACGCCACACTTTGAGCAGTCTTGTAATTCACAAGAGAGTAGTCTGAAATCCATACAAACCACAGGGGAAGAATTCCCCCAGACTTTATAGGGCAAACGTTATTTTCATATCTGTGCCCTGAAGATGTGAGAGCGGGAACGCTAAATAGTTATTAATCCTTGTGATTTATAACTGTGGGGGATATTGTTCTGTGTCCGTCTGATTTGGGAGTAGCATTTCATATTCAACCTGCAGATGATTGGACCTTATAATAGATTTATTGATCATTTATACCAGCATCATCTACAGAGATCATCCTGCTGCCTAATAAGCCACTTTCAAATATGGCTGATTCTAGTCACAGTCTTGCACGTCGCAAGAAAAAACGCACATCCAGCAATAACAGAAATAAATAGTATAGAAACACTGTGAACGCAAACAGAATATATAGCAAATTCGTACTTATTAAAAATAACGTCAGCGCTTTTTTTAAAAAAAATGAAAGTATGCAAAGAATTCCATACTGGTCAAATTGGAGTTGCCCAGTTTTGTCTTCTATTTTTGGCCCCTAAATGTCTCAAATGGGGATCACATGTTTTGCTACAGGGCAACTTGAAAACATAGGCAGTAATGAAAGTATAGTAAGTACGCCACAAGTGTGTGTACATGCTAAATGGTGATTAGAGAACAATCTGTGGTGCAGAGCTGCAGGTCTCAGGCTGTCAGAGTAAACCAAGGCTGAAACACTGACAACTTTTGTCACTACATGTCTCACTGTCCATTTCATTTGACCTCCCTGATGCTGGTCGACTAGTGATTCACATTGTCTTGTGACTCATAATGCAACTTAAGTTTGCTGTGCAGCATCTTGCTGTCTGTCAGTTTTGGCATTTGGGAGTATAAGAGAGTTGTACGTCACCTCTTCATCTTTGTCTTTTTATGCATACTTTTTTTTTCCTATTTTGTACGTTTTTGTACCCGTACTAGTATGTGTTACAATACTAACATCTGTCTGCCATTTCTTTTCCCATTCAAACATGGCATCGTCTGCAGCCACATCATCAGGGATTATCAACCTCTGCTACAGACTACCGCTGGTTTAAGTGTGCACACATACGCATCATCAGCCAGACATGTATTGTGTAATCCAAAGACCCAGTAATGTCCATTACCAGATGAAATCAGCAGGTGGTGACAAAATTAAATCACCAATGTCACATAACTCACAATCAGGAAAGGATAACTCATAATCCGGTAGCTGTATATGTGCCAGATAATAGTGCGCCAGAGTTTACATACTGGATTAAATACATAAAGGATCCCATACCATTCAGTTCCACTCTGACTTGTTTTAGCTGTTGACTCCTCAATACAGGAAATAAGATAATTTAATTTAGATAGACGGCTATTGTGTACAAAGAGATGAAATGAAAATGTAATACTCTGTGTGCCGGATAATGAAACTGGAATAGGATCCTTCCCCTTGGGAAATTTCATATTTATTACAGAAACAGACTAACACAGGGGCAAGCAATCCGACATAATTAAAAAACAGAAAGGTATGTGTGTGTTTGTGTGTGTGTGAGTCTAATGCATTGACAAAAGGAGGATAATATGACGTTTCCCATAGAAGGTTCAGACATGCACACACCATAAAAAAAAAATCCCTTACCATTAGGGTATGGTGTCTCACAGAGTGTGAGGAAGTCTACTATAGGATAGTCCATCTCCAGCACAGCAGTACTCTTCCCATGCATTACCGTCAAACAAGGCCGCCGGCCCACCGTGTCGTACGACAGACCACCAGAAAGGATTATGAAGGGTTCCCTGGAACAGACACAAAAATGTAACTTTACTTATTATACATATTTATACATACGCCATTTAAACCATGTTGGCAGAAAATACTACTTTCTGATTGGTCTGTGGATATCCATTCAAATCACCTATCAGAACACCTCCAATTTACTGTAGATATGGTCAGGTTTTGCCACCATTCTACTGTAAATCAAAACACAAGACAATGTAAACATGAGATTTCTTATTTGCTTCACACTATGTTCCCAGGTAACTTTAACTGGTGAAACCACGGGTTTATCTGACTGCAAGTGAGCTTTTTACTGTGGCGCCTGGACAAAGTACTGGAGAATTACTCTAATGTGTTGTACATGATGATGATTTTAATAGCAGAGCACAATTGAGTGTATAGTAACTTACATAATAAAAACCTGATGGCTAGAGAGAAAAGCCTGTCACAAAGAAATAGTTGGTCTTGCAGGATTGACAAAAGACTACTTATAATTACTTATACACACTACTACTTATACTTACATTGCCTAATTAAGCATATTCATGCCCAAGCATGTGCGCATGCATGTATGTGTGTAAGTGAGAGAGAGAGAGGGACTCTACCCATTTCTAGTGGTTTTGTACTCCACTTTGAGAATGGGTTTACAAGGCTCTGGCTTCTTCCCGTCCTTGGGCTGTTTTCCTAAAATAGAACAAACAGATGATACTTTACTTTGCCAGTTCAACCCTCTTATCCTCCTCTCAACTTGTTTCTCCTGTCATCTTGTTTTCCCCACCCAGAAGCTGCACTTAAAATGCAGCTTTGAACAGTAGCAAGGCTATAAAAAAAGGCCATTCATCAGAGAGGAGAAAGACAAATGCTGGGGCAGGGACATGCAAAGAAGGTGTGACGATCGCGGATGATTTACAGAATCCATGTATTCAAACCTCAAAGAAGGTCCATTTGAAAGAAATTGGCAGATCAATCATGTGTGCCAACCTGTGCATATCTTGTATAAGAATGCACAATAAATGAATGTATCTGCACCAAAGAGCAAAAGTGGGCCCTAAGGCAGGTTATACAAGGCAGGTCTGTATAATAAAGAACTACTTTAATACATCTAAATAACAGATATCTAAAAAGACAATTAAAGACAGACTTATAAGCCTCACTTAAACCTGTCAATTGAATTTACATAATTGCCCATTACATACCAAACTTATTATGCAGCAGTGGGAGAAACAACTAATTATAAAACCCTACATGGCGAAATCCTTTCTACAATCCCCTACTCACAAAACCAGCTTGAAAAACTGGCTAGAAGCTTTTTTTCCCTTTCCTTTAAATTCCCTTTCTTTGTTCCTATTTTACTCTCATGCTCTCTCCGTCCATTTGTTGCACTGACACACACTGCCTATTTCTTTCTAGGCCCTTCATCTGGGTGAATTGTCAAAGTGCTCTATCGGGTGAGTAGGTGTGTGGGAAGGAAGAGGAGTATGGATTAAAACACATCATCAAAAGAGCAGACTTGCTTTTCTGCAGGAAATAAACAGAGCACCGGCAGTTATGTCTGCAATGTGCATGCAGACACAAAGTCAAGCAAACAGAAGCAGGACATAATTGAACTGACAATAATCCTGAAATGAGGAAACAATGTGGGAGCCACGTGTAGGGAGGCTCTTGAGGCATGGCTTCGGTAAGTATAGAGCAGGTCATGTGACTTACAGGTGGCTGAAGGCACTGGTACAATGTATTGCAAAACCTGTGCTTTAACCTGTACCTTTTATATGTAATAACCTCAGGAAATAGAGGTAGTAATATTTTATTTGTATAGAGTAAGACACATTTATTTGGACCAGTAGTACCCAACCATTTCTGCTTGTGATCCCTCAATATAAAGCACTGTATTCTTAAAATCCCTCATCGCAAAGTGTCTGTCTATAAATTGGAAACAGTTCAATGGAGAGGGTGATTTTCTTGTCTCAGACCATTTTATTTGAACATGTTTTAGAAGCAGAAAGAGGTACAATTACTCAATATTTTACAAAGAGGCAAATATTTGAGACTTGAAATCAACCAACCATCTAACCATCACAAGCCCTTAGATTTATCTTGCAACCCCTACTGGAGTCCTGACCCTCAGGTTTGAAACCACTGATTTAGATGAGTCTTTCCTTAGACAACCAGTTTATTTCAGAATATGACTGATGGCTGTGAACATGTAATCATGTTTCAGATTTCTTTCTTTGTGTTCAGAAAAAGGTTAAGGTATGTGATTGTCAATTATTTAACACAACAATGACCGAACCTGATACAGTTAGCGGATAATTAGGACACTGTATCAGGTAAGATTAGATCCTCATATTATATCTTGAAAAGCCACTGTGATTGGCAAATGTATGACATGTCTGTCTTTATTGTCCAGCGAATGAGTTGCTGTTCTTCAACTGTTGTGCATGGGAGTTGTGGCTTGAGTGGACCTTTACTTTAAAAAAGGATTTGCAAAAATGTTTGGAAAAATGTGAAAGGAAAAGTGGGGCTCAAAAAATCAAAGAGAGAAATTGCCGTGAGAGTCACGGCTATTAATAAAAATCCCAAAGCTGACGGGATATTTAAAAGTTGCAAGCCCTGAGGTCGGGACAACTGAAAGCCCTCCAGCAATAGTAGTATTAGTAGTAGCAGAGCCAGTGGCAAGTGAAACAACAAGGACACTGACTGAATTACCACCTTTGTCCACCTTTGTTAGGTATCTTGCAGGCTTTGTCTTAGGTAGTTAGCTAACTATCTAATTAGCTTGACAACATTTGTGAACATTGATGTCACTGGAAAATTTTATTGGTAGAAATAGTTCACACCGTATAGTGCATTACGGTGTGAAGCTTATCCTTAATATACAATAGTCAATTTTTAAGCCAATTTTATTAATGGAGCCCAAAATCACAAATTACAATGCCTCAGTGGGCTTTACAATCTGTACAGTGTATGACACCCTCTGTCCCTATAGACCCTTGATTCGAGTAAAGAAAAACTCCATCCGCAAAAAACCAAAACCCTTTTAACAGGTGCAAAATATGAAGAAACCTCTTGGAGAACCACAAGAGAAGGATTCCTCCACCTGGATGGACAAAAGTGCAACAGTACAGAACAAACCATCCAAATCACAGAATACATCTAATACATGTAGGTTATAAAGTATATGTGAAGAAGGTGAATCCAGGAGGACAACTGTGTTTGTGTGTGGGTGTGTGTGTGTGTGTGTGCGTGCGTGCGTGTTTCCCCCTCCTTACCGTGTGGGGTGATTGTCTGTATGGGCTTGCCCTGGCCTCTGACGTTCCATATGGTCAGAGTTCCATCTGAGTGACTGCAAATGAACTGCTTGCCCTCGTGATGCCAGGCAACTGAGTGGATCGCCTGGTGAACGACAGACAGGAAGTGAAGGGTCAATGTTTCAGCGGGATGAAGAACCATGCCATGCCACCATCTCCGTTACGCTACAAGCTTGTTGCATTGTCACAGAGATACGGTACACGGTACAATTCATATGCGACTCTGGATTACACACTGGATTACACACTCATACTTTCACAGATGGTGAAACTGAGATAAAAGAGTCTGGCCCCTGACTTTAGAGCATTTCC
>JBBPCS010000238.1:7885101-7917626 GCA_037974645.1 Hollardia meadi
TGTTGCCATAGTTACTGCCAACAGTTTATCTAGTGTCCTAAGCTAGCGCTAGGTAGCTAGGTTAACCGAAGAATTTAATTAGCCCATTAATTTCATATCCGAAAGAGTGATTCATTGTTATCATACATAATCATAGATAGTACTACAGACCACAGAAATATGTTTATCTTCTCTTATTGTTTATTAAGATAAAAGGCTTATGTGTTATGTTAGCCAGCTAACATTAGTTATCAATTAATCGAAACAACACTTCAGCAAGTTAGCTAACGTTACCTACCAACCCACTCAATCGCACACACACAATCGATGGTGCAATTCCATAGACTTGACAGTGGTTTTCCTGAGACCTGATGCTTTTTCATCTAATGTCTGAGACCTGACTGACAGCTGAGGATGTCCTAATATGAACACCATACCCCTACTGTTTATGCGGTCAGTATAATTAGTTAACTCATATTTTCTGCCTTAAATTTACAAAGAAGCTAATTGATGTCATATCTTTCATTCTAAGAACTGACATACTGTTCCATCAACACTAACAAGGTCATGACAGCGTGTCATTATCTTCACACTCCACTTGATTTTCTGACACGTCCCGTCCTGCTGGGTCGATGTGTACACATACCCAGTCCGGGTGTTAACCTCACTCCTCCCAGGAGAGAACCGGCTGGATGGAAAAGTCTCATATTGGGGGAATTAAATTAATCAATATCACCGATTGCCGTTAAACACACGTGCACACACACACACACACTACTGTTTTAGGCTGTAGTTATTTGGGGTATTGATGAGGTGCTGTGGGTCCATGCAGAAGTCACCAACTTTAAATGACAGCAAATCCCATGATGCTTAACCTTTCAAGTGACATAAGTAAGTACTGGTAAACATTCCGCTGCATTTACCCAATGCAGACTCCTGTTTGCTTTATTGTATAAAAAAACACTTCACTCTTTACTGAATGACCTGTGTGCATGATCTTGTTGGTGGTTGCTCTAAATGATAGTGATATTTAAAAATGTTTGTCTTTTTGTCAACAATTCCCATGCAAAGTTCAAAACAACATTGCTCTTGCCCATCTTTCAATACTTTGTCTCCATCCATTATGTTGCACTCAGCCCCAAGCCCATAAATTCCTACTTAAAATTGAGAAAACCCAGTTCAATCAAAAACATACTCCCTCTCATTCTTTTATAGGCTACATCATTTCCTAAAACAGCTAGGCACTGCAGTTTACAGCAACTGTTACTCAAACAGGAGTAAAGAAGATGTATTTGTTGGGGACTGTCATTGATATGTTTTATATATTTTTAGGAGGCCTGTGGCACAGAGGAATAAGTTGTATCAGTATTTTTATAGACAGGCAATGTTAGTAGGATCAGTTCATTGCCGGTTTTGGTCATTTCATGGGATTTGTGGACACTTGACAATAAGAAAATTATAGAATTAGGGCTGCTAATATTGATTGTTTTCATTATTGATTAATCTACCATTTATTTTCTACGCTATTCAAATAATCTTCGTAGCCAAATGGTTAGTGCGCAAGCCACATAACAGTAACATTGTTGGTTTGATTCCAGCCAGTGAACTTTGTTGCACATCTCTCTTCCCCATTTCCTATCTGCCTCCACTCTCAAATCTGTCCGTTAAAGCATGGAAAATGTAGGAAAAATAATAATCATTCTTGTCTATAGAATGCCTGGGGAAAATGCCCTACAATTTCTTCCCAGCCTAAATAATCAGCATATAACAGGAATGGAATGAGCTCTGTGAACAATGGAGTATTTACGCACTGAATGCCACGGAGGAGCATGAGACTGCAGGAGAGAACAAAGACGTATGCTGCCGCGTGAAACACTCGACATGCCTCGAAACTACAGAGCAGTACATCTTAATCTGTCCGTAAAGAGACACGGCGAACTACTGTGGAATTCCAAAGGGCATTAAATAAAGAAGGACTTTTCAATTCGGTCTACCAGACTGATGAGTACTGGTGCATGACCTCAAGTGCAATTTGGTATTCTGGGTATGAACGCGTGAAATGTTCAGCAATATGCAGTTATAGAACTACGAAAAGAAAAAGAGACGGTTTAGTTACAGCCACTGTATCATCTCATCTGTTTGTTGTGTGGGAGATACAGAGAGAGAAAAAAAAAGACTCATCATTATCCATAGCCCTGGCAACCCCAGTTTCCTCTACGGTGGTACATATTGCTATCCTGTGGGTGGGTTACCATAGGAACTGTCCAAGCCAGACACGACAGTAGCAACAGCAGCAGTCTCCGTCTGTTGTTAGGAGGCAACTGGCTGTGAAACTTCCCCATAGACCCTCCCAACAACTAAAATACCAAAGACAACACAGGGTCCAGTCATTAAGGTAGTCTTCAGCACGAGTTTTAAACGAGAGACCATGAGCAACACATGACTAGCATGTTCAAATTCCACCGAGCAGCATGTGAGAGGTGACTTACTACGGCTTACTACGGCCTTTAGCACCGAACAGAATCTGAATTAAGGGAAAACCTCCCCTCACCTTCAACTGAATGGTTGGTGGGGGCTGATCAACATAAAGCCCTTGCACAAGGTTGTAGGAATTTAGCTCGAAGCAATAATATTTGTTGAATTATGACATGTGACCCATCCAATAATTCAACAGTGTTTTTGTGGAATCTGTAACAATCGGAAAAGCTTCTAGGTCTTAATCACTCTTGGCAGTAAATATTATCCTGAAATATAATCTTAGCAGTAAAACACTTCATACTGTGCACAATCACTGCGACTAACAACCAACAATGCACAATAGACCAACACATTGACAGATAATGACAAGAGCGGATAAGTGCGGAAATAATCAACTTAAAACTGAGATATTGCATTGAGTGAAGTGGAGTGACCATGAAAATCTATTGCAAAAACTGTTCCTTGAAAAGCAGGGAAGGTAAATGAGGATGTAAAATGAACTTCAGAAGCTCCTCCTTCAACATCGTTGCTCTCAAATGAATAAAGAAATGAGTGGAGAGACCGGAGTCAGGAGTTCTTCAGATGAGTGAATGTCTTTTGGAAGAATGGAGCTCTTACTTACTGTTCTTACTGTGACACTTAATGCTGGTTTTTCCTTTAAATTCACCCATCTGTATATTGCGTTTGTTGCCGTTTGAAGTTCACTCTGTGCTCTTTACAGGCATTAACCTTTGCTCCTTCAATCGTTGCGGCGTCTGTTTGTCACACTGTGTGCTTGAAAAGGCCTCAGTGTCACCTTTAGTGTGCACCGTTCTAATTGCCAAATGAAGCTCAACTGCTTGGCAGCGATTAAGTTTTGCTCAGTGGTTCCCACCAAGAGCTGAAACAATTAGCTGATTCATAGATCATATTCATTAGACGATCAACTGCTGGTCATGCAAACAGAACCTAGTTTCACTTTCTCATTTCTGAGGATATGGTGTTTTTCTTTGCCCATATGTGACAGTAAACTGAAGTAAGACAAGCTATTTGAAGATGTCAAATTGAGCCCTGGGAGGGTGTGATTAAAATTCTTTCACTTTTTTCTTACTATTCATAGACCAAACGATTAACTGATTAGTACAGATTAATTGATAATGAAAACAATTATTACTTTCAGCTATTTTGACAAACGTTTTTGGCTCGTCACCCCTTAAAACAATCAATGCCTACTTGTGATTCCTTGTCAAAGGTCATAGTATGTAACAGTATCTGTGAACAGTTCCAAATTTGCTTCATTTAAAGGATTTTCAGAAGTTTGAAAAAGAGAAAGAAAGAAAGAGAGGAGTTTATCAAATAAGAGTCAATGTAAACCTGGGTCTTCTTTATAGGACTGTGGGTTAGCTCTGTGATGGAAACTACTCCATACATCCTGTTAATGTGCGACCTCCAGCTCCTACAAAGGAATGTTTGTTCCTACAAGGTGCAGGCTTTTTATCCTTTATGCCATGGTGGTAATCATCCTGTCCTCTGGCTTAGACAAATCCAGGAGAGAGTAGCAATTCTGGGTGAAGAGGGGGTGGGAAAGCCACGAGCTTCACACTGACTTCCATGGTGCCCCCATCTTGCACAAGCCTCTGATTACTATCATTCCTCCCAGACTGTAATTATTATTAAGGTTAGAAAAAGACAACACGACTCTGAAGTTGCTCTCATTGTTGCTAAGAAGATAATTCCTCCTCCTTTTCTGCACGATTAAATGGCTTAATGGTTGGTCATAATGAGTTGGCAAATTTACCTCCAGCTTTCACTTTTTCACACTGACATTTCGTTACTTTTTAGTTCCTCAGTGTGTCCTCAGACCAGCCCTCAGTGTAAGTGTGAATGATGAGGTTTAATATCTGTCATGTAACTTCAAACTTTCTTTCTGGTCAGACTGTGTGTGCATGGAGATGGTTCCGTTTCACCCAATAAGTGGAAGTGTGTTCACTTGTCTCTGAGAATGATATCAGTCTCAGTGTGTGTGTGTGTGTGTGTGTGTGTGTGTGTGTGTGAGACAGCGTTTTATTTACCCTCACAGATCCTCTGATAGAGTGCTGCCTGGCTGTGACAGGCAGACGGCCTTCCCTGGCACTCAGTCACAGATGCCCCTGCACACTGAGCCTTGTGCTGCCAGGGCCACACTGCCAATCAGTCCGAGACAGACACCACCCACCCCATCCCCACCACCCCACCCCACACACACACTATTGTCCGCTCCTTTTCTGTCACTGCTGTAAGCACTGGAAAATAAAATAAAAACAGCAGTCTTCTAACCATCTGTCTCGATGTGTCTCAGCATATGAGGTTTGTTTGATTGAAGGGAGAGGAGGATGGATCTGCACTAACCATGCCGGCGTTCAAATAGTATGAATAGAACATATCTCAAGGCAGGGCGAGTTCTGTTTCCAGACAGACATGACAAAATGGTGAGCATATCCTTTAATCTGAGCTCACAAACTGTATACACGCAATTTATATGACCCATAGCAGCCGATATTCAAGGTAGCATCAAAATCTCACGGACTACTGAGGCAATAAAACATTTGAGCAGCTATAACCACCACTTTTGGCCATGACTATCTGAACAGCATGTCCTGGAACATTTCGTCTTCTCTGTGGAGCAGTGTTAAAAAACTTGCACATGGTGATTTTAAACTGTCCTGAATATTTTGGAAAAACTTTGACATTGTTTTCCCTTCTCCATAATCGTTTGTTGCACTCCTATATTCTCGTATCTTTGTGGAAGAGTGTAATCATATTATTGACACAAAGAAACTCCTTTAGCCACATTCTTTTCTTCAAATGCAAACTTCTCAGAGGATGATTGACTACTCCCACCATCCCTCTGCACATGTGGGATCGTGACTGTTGCCGAGTGAAAAGTCAGTACATTTTGCATTTAGTAACTGTCAAAATTTAAATAATGTCAATGCCATTTATAAGTACAGCAGCATTACTAAATACATATCCAAAAATGAAGGCCAAGAAAAGAAAAAAAGCATAACCATCACAACAAAATGCCTAACTCCAACCCTAACCAAAACATAATTCGACCCGAACCCCTGAAGGAACAGTTGACTAAATTCAGTCATCATCTACTCACCTCCATGCTGATGGAAAGTCAGGTGAAAAAAGCAATGCAAAGATGTTATTTACACTCTTTTAGAACCTTAAATCATCACGGTAGTTGTTCGACTGAAACTGCAAACCCACACAGTGAAGATTTTGGATTAAACGCACAGCATGTAATTTCTGCCGGTAGAGGGCTCTCAATCACAGAAGATGTAGGGGGCAGACTCAACCAAGGCCTCGTGGGATTGCTTGTATAACAACTCTGCTATAACAGTAACTGTTTCCAACATGGAAAATGGATAAATAATCACAGAAGACAGAAGCAGTTCAAGGCTGGATTACAAAGCTTCTCAAAGGGACACGATCGCACCAGAGCCAACACAAACGGCACAATGGTTAGCTTCTGGGCAAAAGAGTAAGTCTCTCACATGCAACGTTCCAAAGATATTTAACAATAGTAACGTTATATCGTATACAACATTTTTGACCCCAGAGATAACTTCTATAGTGTCCACTATGAAAGATTTTTCCTCATTAGTCTTGTTTAACGATGGCGACATAGACTCGCGTACACAGCTTAGCTGGAAAAGCTCCGCTACAGTGCAGTTTAACAAGAACCTGAGCAGCTTCACGTGAAAATTCTGTGTTTCTTCTTCAGAGGATAGGAGGGGCTGCGAGCCAAGCTGCCGCTAATGTTAGCTCAGATTGTTTCTAGGTCAGGATTAAATCAACGTTCATCGTTCATGAGGTTTTTATCGAGAGCAGAATTACTCGCAGAGGAATCCACCTCTTCAAAATATATGGACTCGCCAGTTAAAACTGGTAAAAACACTGAAAAAAGCAGTTTCACATTTTAAAAAAATTAATTGCTGCGGGTTTGAACATTGTTGGAAAAATTTGGGATAATGTAAATACACAACTCAACAAAATATGGAACAAAGGTCAAGTCGTTTTTAGCCATTTTGATGTAGAAATGTTACATTTTAATCTTTAAAAAAAGGGTTTAAATAACATTATTTTACCGGACAAGCTGTACCATTTTTTCAATTGTTTATTTACATTTTTAAACAAGTTCTCATCTGCTTCAGTTGTTTAGGAGAATGCTGCAGTGCTGTTTTGCTGTATAGCTCCAGAAAAGTTTTGTGGGCGAAGAAACTTAGCCTTAGACTTTCCATCGACATAGGGGCGAGTAGAAAATGACTATAAACTTTACTTTTTGGCTGAAGTGTTCTTTAAAGCCAAGTCAAACAGCCCCTTTTGAAGTTGCGAGGACCGGCCAAAATGTCCTCACTTTCCATAAATGTCACTCTGTCGGTTGGTCGTTTTGGTCCTCACCATGTAGCACAGGTACATGAACATGTACAAGTACACACACACACACATGCCCTGAAGCCATGTGATCTCATTACACCTAACATAAAGTATCCCTCCCCAACATGTACAATTTGTGCATGTGACCAAACAATTCCACAAACTCAGATGTATAGGCCTATTTTTACCTGTGAAGATACTCCAGATATAACATGGAAAGAAAGCAGCTAATGGGACATCACAGCCACCCCTCCCTCACTCACTCAGCACTCCCTCATTCCTGCTGATTCAAATGTAGCTGAGCCTCACCCCTCGACCTTCATTTGACTTAAAAGTTATTTTCAATCTTGTAGTCGTTTTTTGTTTTGAACCCGCTTTTGTGCTCACTTCCCCTCTCTCACGCTCACCTGTCCTTTCATGCGTATCATTGTCAGCCTCCTCTGTTTACAGTCATACAGACTTTAGTGCTTGGAGATGGCAAACAGTGCCAGTTGAAGCAGGGCTGCCTGCATGTGAGAAACTTTTATTTGCGCTGCTCCGATTTCCCCGGACTTGCTTACACAGGCTGCTGGAATGCACAGTGAATGTGTGTGTTTGTGTGTGTGCGCCAAGTTTTGCTGAAATCCTTGTAGAAACACGGGGATCAACATGGGGCAGGGACAATTTGAGGAATATCACATGATGAAACAAAGATAGGGGCCAGTAAAACGGTGTCAACAGTTTTACTCACAGGAGAAAAAGAATTCATAACTGTTATGTGGGTTTGATTAAAAAAAGGGGGGGGGGCGGTGCTCAGTTGTGACCTACATTCCAGTGGCAATTATGAGATAGCGTGATCACAAAGCAGACAAGACAGCGAGCTATGACATTGTGTGAACCGGTCTTTTACTGCTGTAAAAGTCCTCCCCTGCTTCCTTGAGTTCGCGGCCGCCTCGGAAATCTTAAAACTTCACATTATAATCCTGAAACGATCCATCTCTCCAGCGGGCTAACTTCCAAGCCGCACACCTAAAGTTGACTTCAATTGGCTCCAAAGCGCCCAGGTCGCACTTTGAGTCGCGCTGTTGGAGAAAACAAGCGTTTTGCTCTTACCTGCGATATCCCACAGCTGTAACCTGACCAGCGTTTTGCTGTCCCAGTTGATGACTTTGAGCGCAAAGTCGACCCCGATCGTCGCCCTGTAGTGCTGCGAGAAAAGCTGGTGCACGTAGCGCTTGATGATGCTGGTTTTCCCGACGCCCAATTCCCCGATGACCAGGACTTTGAACAAGTACTCCTTGCACTCAGACACCGAACCCCCCGCCATGCTGACACTGACTGCTTTTTTTCTTTCTCTGAGTTCAAACAGCTTCTGCTTTTTCGCTCATGAAGGCTTCCTGTGAGGAGCTGCTGTGGACTGGGCTGGTCAGAGGGCTGAGGGCCAGATGCAACACAAATTACATTTGTCTGGCCCCCTTTTCTAATTCTCATTCTCCTTTTCCTCCTCCTCCTCCTCCTCCCTCCCCCTGCTGCTGCTGCCGCTCAGCAACCATCTGATAAGTCATAGGACCCGGAAATGTTGGGGAAAACTTGAAAGGCAATGGAATGCGTTCAAGGTTCCTCGTGCTGCTACGGTTATAGTAAACTGTTCGTGTACACACAGCCATTCAAACTCCAGCTTCTGAACTTTCTCATGTGAATTCAAGAAAGTGGGAAAGATCCCCGTAAGACATAAAAAAGACAACCATGCTTTAAATAATTATTTGTCTAAAATCCAGAATAAGAACAGCTAATGAACGTGAAAAAAAACCTTCTAGCACATACGTCATTCCGCGCAAACACCAGAATGAGTTGACACATAAAACATTCACATTTCTGGGAAGAGACGGAATTATTTAGTTTGAGATGCCCGTGAAAACTTGTGAAGGATCCCAGATTGCCCCCCAAACTCTATTTTGGAGACACTGGTCTAAACTAATTTTTGATTGGAGCTTGGCAAGTCTTAGGATTTTTGCAGTCAAACCTCATGACAACCCAGTTTTTCGGGCTATTTTATAGGCAGTAAGCAGTCTTCTTAATATAAATAGTTTTTATTTTACAGCATTGTTCAGCTTGCCCAAAACATAAAGGCCTATTTCATTCTAGATTTGACAGTGTTAAACAGGTGGCACCCTCATATTTTTTTAATTTTTTTTTTACATTGGTTAAAATCATTTAACAACTTACACTATCATAGACTAAAAACATTTGGAAATACAATACAATTGCACTATGTACTGTATAGGCTTTTACTTTGAAAGAATTTGCATTCTTATAGATAAAGAACTAAGAAACTTAACCTCAAGTAAACTACTTAAGTTTATAATGCAAGATTTAAGCAAAATTGAAACATGTATAATCTCATTACAAGAAGCAACTAATCATTGGTTACTTTTACAACTCAATATTTTCAAGAGGATACAGTCGACTCAAGTTAACTTAAAAGTTACCCCAAAAAACCAAACACACTGCTCCTTCACAAGTATCTGAGGACAGCTTCAATATGTATAAACTTTTTCTTTTCTCTTGACATTCTAAATATAGAAACATTTATCAGTATTACAAACATACCACCTGTGTGAAAAACAAGAGATGGCTTAACAGTATTACAAACTCTGAGAACTTGTACAAGTACTGTGTTTTCCATTACAATGACACAGCAAAACATCAGACATGAGAAATATCAACACGGCATGGGGAGCAAAAGTACCGCATACCATGCTCATAAAACGTGTCGTCAGGTTTATGATCGAGTGTAAACAGAATAGAAAGCATTGCCATCATCTACAATCACGCTAACCTTTATCAGCTGCATCGTAACAATTGAAAGCAGGGATGTAGGTTTGATAACAACTTTGATTGGCACATTATATCCATGATATATCATATATCACACAGCACAAGTCTTCAGCAGAATCTCAGTTTAAGTGATGTTGACTGCACATCGCAACACAGAAAAGTAATGTTCAACCCACCTACTGCATTTTTTGTGTGTGTGTGTGTGTTATCTCTTTTTAATTGAATTAAGGGTCGAATGAGATAAAGCCGAGGTGAAATTAATTCATGGCAAAAAGGCGAAAAAGCAAATCGTTTTCTTCCGATGCAGCTGCACACATGAACAGACCTGTGCGTCAGAGAGGAGCCGAGCTAATAAAAAAAAACTGGCAGAAAAAAATGCACTTGAGCTATTGCAGTCGTCAGAGCCAGTTTGGTCTCTGGCTACATCTTACAGTCTGCACGTACTGTATATATATATATATATATATATATATATATATATATATATACACAGAATTATGTTTTCCTTTCCATTTGTTTCTTGTAGGCCATTTAATTGCACTGCCATGATGCGAACCACAGCTACAACCTTTAGTATGATTCGCAGTGTTTCTTACTTCATTAGAATTTCAAATGAGAGCTGACTAGTTTTGGCACTGTTCAGTACTAGTATGCACTCATGGATGATTCCTATTGTTTTCCTACTTATAGTTTGGATTAACCCTTACTGATAAAAGCAGAGTAATAAATACAAGAAAAAATGAGAGAGCAAAAAATAATAATACTAATGTTTGTATCTGTACATGTCTGTGTGTGTGTGTGTGTGTGTGTGTGTGTACATGAACCTGTGTGTGGCAATGCCTGACTGTGTGATGCACAAGTGTCCTGACAGGAACTGTGTCAGCGTCTGCTTGGCTCTCACAGTGTTGAGGAGCTGTGTGCAAAGTCTCCGAGGATGTTTGAGGTGTAAAGTGAGCTTGGAGGGTTACCGAGCATCGACTCCATGACGGGGGAGCTGCTGACAGACTCCCCCGAACACACAGAGTCTCTGAAGGGGGAAGGGGGCGACAGAACGAGGGAATCCTCAAGGGCTGGCTTGTTTTGAGTTAAATCCTCGCCTCCCATGTCCTCCCCCTCCCCCTCCTCCTTGGCATCATAAATGTAGCTGTGTAAGAGGTCCAGCTCCTCATCATCGGACCCCTCCTCTTCAAACTCCCTCAATTGTGGGGCCAAAGGAGGTTGAGAGGGTGTCAAGCACAAAGGCTCGTTGGCAGGGATTGTCTCCCTGGCGGTGTGGTCACTCAGTGCAGGGACATGGGAGCTGTGTGTGTCTACCACAGCCCCCTGCAAGTGCTCCGTGGTGCAGCCCTTCAAGTGAGGGGGCAAATAAGAGGCCGACTTATCCAACTCAGACTCCAGGCCTTGCATCTGCCCAGAGCAAGGTGGAGTCCAGAGGGGGCGGTGCGAATCGCCCTCGTCGTCCTCCTCCATCAGGTTGTACAGAGGCTTAGCGCCACACGGTTCTTGGGGGAGATGAGGGTCTGTGCCAAGGTCGCAGGTGGAGGGCTCACAACTGTGGGGGTCGGGGGTGTTAGTTAGGGGCCTGATGACCGCCGTCTGATTCAAGCCGGCTTCCTGTTTCCTCACATGCACAGACAGTCTGTGCCACACATTCCCCCCCCTCGGAGGGTGTCTTGCACCTGATTCAGACCATGACACAGACTTGCCATTAGAACTATGAACGAGATAAAGACTCAAGTTACTATGACAGGAAAGGTGGGCGCAGAACAACAACATCAACAGAGCAGCAACATGACACAACAGAGAAGCAGCATTTCAACATTTCATGTTAAAATACTTTTGAACCATGTGACTTGACATTAATGGCTTTGCTGTGGGGTTTGCTCATGAGCTCTAAAGAGCATTACATTATTCAAACTTCAGCACATCACAAACATGGTGATTCATAATGTGCTGCAGACAGCATTATGATCTTGAAATTGCTTCCAACATTGAGCTTATGGAATTAGGAGCCACCCAGCTCATTTACTCCTGTCTTAACTATTTGTGTATGCAGTTAAAATGGGACGCATGCATTTGGAATAAGTATTTCAGTTGGTGCCTGAACTGCCCTGAAGATGACACAGAGTTTTTTTTTGCAGAAGGAGCTCGGACTGGCTCTAATGTGATTAGTTAGAAAGGTGGCAAAGGGAGGGACATTCATGCTGAGAAAAGTTAAATGTGAGGTCAATCCAGGATAGACCAAAAGCAGCAGGGTGGCAGAGCTCCTTCTTGGAGGGCTGCAGTGTCAAACACTTATTTTTGCCATTGCCAGCTCAGGTGTGACAGGATGGCAGAGGCAAATATTTCCTTTAATCCTTTAAACAGAAAGTTTCCACACAACTTTCCACAACTCCACCTCTTTGTTGTGCTGCAAAGGGCAAAAGTGTTCGGAAAATTATGATTTGAGCTTTAAGACTTTTGGCCAAGCTTGCTGATTTTCTTGTCTGGCCGGTGACTATCTAAATGTCTCCCCTGGTTGTATTATTAATACATACAACCAGTCAGTGTCCCAGTTGACAGTGCAGCTCCCCAGGAAAAGAGTTGAATGACCCCATGCTAATACATTTGCCACAGAGTATGCTGCTTAGTTAGGAGTGTTAACAGGTTAGAAAATTAGGAAGGTTGCATAACAAGGGTGAGAGACAACACATAAACATATTTTGGACCACTCTCATACTCTGCCCCATTCCTTACTTTTGACACCTGTCCATGTGTCACTTCTGTGGATCTCAAAAAAAGTTATATGCAAGTCTTATATCTAGTTTAAATTTGAGAACTTAAATAACCACTGATATATTTGCATGGCCTTTAAATCAACGCATTGAGTTTTCTTTTGAATTCAGCTTAATTTCATTATTAATATTTCATTCTCAGGGGGAGGGGGATGTGTCATAAATAGGTGTTCACTGTTTACTGTTTGTATATCAATGTATCAGTTTAGCTTTACACAGATTGGGGTACTGTGCAGTAAAAATTGGACCATTAACATCATGCATAAACACTCAAATATTGTTGTGATATTCAAAAAATAACCACCTGCATGTTTTTTGCAAAAAGGTGATAAGATTTATTTTAAATATGACAAAAGATCATCTCTGCACAACTCACTACACCTGCACCATTTGAGTGTTTAGGCATCTTACTTCATTTCTAGCCAGTTCCCCCAGGAAACAACACAGAACCTAGCAAAATGTAAAAGGTTACTCACTTGGCTTTGCCAGATCCAGGCTTCTTCCGGCGGAACATGTTGAGGAAGCTGTTGGTCCCACATTGAGCAGACTTCCCATCTCCCACATGCATTCGCACCACATCTGACGTGGTGAAGGCGCTTCGAACGTTCCTCTCTGGTTTGGCAATGATAATGTACATCTTAGGTGTGAACATGCAGCCCAGTGCCACTGTGACACTCAGGCTCACAGAGAAGGATGTGGTAATTATCTTGTAGTTTGAGCCGAAATAGATGGGCACAAAGGCCAGCCAGATAATGCAGGTTGTGTACATTGTAAAGGCAATATATTTAGCCTCGTTAAAATTGGCTGGGACGTTTCGAGTCTTGAAGGCATAGTAGGTGCAGCTCATGATTAGCAGGCCGTTGTAGCCCAGTGGCGCCACCATGCCTACGTTGCTGGTATTACAAATGAGGTAGACCTCACGTATGCTCGGGTAGGACTTGATGGGCTCAGGAGGCTCCAGGATGATGAGCGTGATCTCTAGAGTTAGCTGCACACTGATCAGCATAAAGGCAATGATCACCTGGGCCCAGGCGCTCATGAAACGGGGCTTCCTGGTGCAGATCTTCTTCTTGCTGCCAGCGAGAATGCGGGCAATGCGGTTCGTTTTGGTCACCAGAGCGGAGTAGCACATGGCGGATGAAAGGCCCACCAGGAGCCGCTGCAAGTAGCAGGAGGCCACTGTAGGACGGGCAATTAAGGTGAACGGACAGATGTAGCCCAGGAAGATGCCAGCCAAGATGATATAACAGAGTTCTCTGCTGGAGGACTTAACCACAGGCGTATCACGGTACTGGATGAACACGAAGGTGACAAAGGAGGTGATCAGGATGCCCACGCAGGAGAAAACCACTGCCACTATGGATTCAACATCTGCCCAATCAAGGTACCTCAGAGGCAGGGGTTGGCAGCCTGCAAAGAAGAGATGAGGAATTGGGTTTATCTTTTGTTGGCACTGTCGTACATAAAGGTACATTAAAACAGGTGAAAAGACCCACTGAGCAGACAGTGGAGATGCCCGAGAGAAGAAAGGGAAGTCAGGTGTGTAGCTAAGATCAGAGCACTTCAAGATTGCCTCAAATTGCTCAGGAACTCACTTGCATGTGTCATCATACACATCCCAAAGCACCAGTTCTGTCAGATTTCTCTCTCATTTTCATGTTATACCAAATTGTGCAGACACGTGGGTATGTGTGTCAACTCTGTCATCCAACACAAAGAGGGAGTTTGTCAAGCTTAATGAGAGAAAGCCAACACCCATGGACTTCCCCAGCTTAACACCCCATAAATTTCATGCTATTCCTAGTAGCTGTACAGTCAGTGCTATGGAAAAACCCACCTCTGGTCTGTATTGCTAATTCCAAATGTATAAAAACATGATAAGGCTGAAAATTTAAAATAACGCCTGTCTCCTCACAAAGCTGGTTATTTTCAACACAAAGTAGAGGTACAAAAGGTGAAAACCAGTTATTTACACTGAGGTATTATTTAAAAGCATTTCTGCAAAAGCAAATTGAGCTACACTTGAGGGGAAAGTGTCTGAAGCGCACTGCAGTGTACTGCTGCTTGTTTTCTTTTGACCACCCACCCAGCTTAGTGTACCGAGGCGTCATCCACACTCTGTGCAAACAGACAAATGTGTCAAAGATGAAATGCACTTATCTGTATCTGTTCTTACACAGTGCTCAAATCCCTTATTTCTCTAAAACCTACAGTATGCTGTCCTCTGTAAGCTCTGGGAAGACCTTTGAATAATTCATTCATAACTCAATGTACTCTCTCTTTGGAAAAATTCACATTTGACTTCATTATAAACAATCAATTTATTGAAATGTTATTAAAAATATAAAGGATTTAAAAAAAAATCCTGCCTTAAATGAGTGAACATATGAACAGTGAAACCTCACTCTATGAATAGGATACCAACTCTCTCTATTAGTATTCTCCAGATAGAGATGTATAATGAGAGTGAAGGGAGAATATCTTTCTCGACAGACTGCTGAAATGTATCCCCAAGCCTCTCATGGCAGTAATAGGATTTTACACCTGGGAACTGAGAGCTCCTCTCAACTCGATAAATCGCTGTCAAAACAACCACTGGGGCACAACAAGGCAAAGAGCAGGGAGGAGCGAAGTGAGGAGTGTCACTTTTGGGGGGAGTGGTGTGGAGGTTGAGAGAGCTAAAAGTGCAGAGTCATGGGACCTGGTAATGTAGAGCATCATGCAGAAGGAGGTGTCAAGCTGTGACATTTGAACATGATGATGTTTGAATGCAAGCGTTTGTGATTGTAATGTCCTGACGAGGGAACAGAACAAATGTGTGTCAGCTAGGAGCAAATACATGACGTGTGTGAAATATGAGCGTTGGTTGGTTACGAGGTAGGAAACAGAGAAAAGCGACGGATAAGCTTCATAAAAACAAAAGTAGAAAAACAAAAGTAGATGAGCTCAGAGTTTTTTTTCTCTCCTACCTGCCAGGTCATTGTCGGGCCACCATCCCAGCTCACATGCCTTGCAGGTGAACTCGTCCTGAACGTACTCGTTGTCCTTGCATGTGGTGCAGATCCAACAGCAGCTCACCTCGCCCTTCCTGATCACCTGCACGCAGAGAGCCCAGACATCATGGGTGAGGGGTCACAGCTGTCTTAGTAACCGGTCAAAACACTGATCAAACCATGACAAGAAGCACATCACACCCAAAACAACCTAAATAAGTAATTAGTATCAAGGGGATATCAAAGACTAGGGTATGTGAATTTTTTTTTCTTAAGCCCCAGACATACTGTTTATAAAACAAGGTCAGCTTCTTTTACATTCTGCTCCCAGGGAAGCTGTTACCAGCACTGTGATATGTAAAGCAGGGTGATAAGTGGGGCAGGAAACAAAGCAGATCGGGGGGGGGAAGCGTGAGCAGCCAGGAGAGAGGATACACCCTCCCTCAGTGTGACTAGTGTAGCTAGACTGAAAACAATTGGTTCCAGATTAAGCAAATCAGGACATTTCTTCTAACTGGGCTTAATACCAATTTTTATTATTTGCTGTCCTAAAGTGAACTTCTCCTCAGCTGTCTTTTCATGTGATATATAGCCTATATCCACAGATTAAACTTGAAACTTCAGAAGTAATTGCGAAAAGCACAAGGATTTTGTTTGTTTTTTATCATGTTTATTTACAGCATTAATTGAGAATGAATTGATGAAGCAGGGTCCCCAAATATAGGACAGACATCCAGAAAGTTTGCTTGCTAGCTGAGGATATGTTGGATGATTACCAAATAGAGCAAAGTGAGGGTGAAGGTTCATAGCAAGAACGGCGCATTGCGTCCAAGCCATGACATAATTAAGGCATTAAATGCATCTTTATCTTAACTGATCCAACTCTCTGTGCTTATTTTTAGCCATGCTAGCAGTGTGAATGTAGGGATGGCAATGTTGTTGGTCAGTCGGTCTATGGCTATGGTCCAAACAGAAATAGACATGAACGACATTTGGATGGATTGACATTACATTTTGTACATAAATCCACAGGCTTCACATGATGTATTTTTGCTTTCAGAGTCACATGTCTGTTTGATGGATGCCATGAAATTTTGTGCAGGTATTCATGTTCCTCTCAGGATTATAGTAACTTTGGTGATCTCTTAAAGGAAAACTTATTTCTTTCTTGAGAGGATTGGTACAACTGAAGCTGCCAGCCAACTAAGCTTAGCATAAAGGCAGGAAATAAGGGTACAGAAGGTAACAAAATCTGCCTACCAGCACCTCTAAAACAAAATAACACGATTTATCTTGAACAAAGAACTGACTACAGGAAGTTACTGGTTTCAACACTTGTTTTTGATGACCTTTACAAGGGCTGGTAGGTGGATTTTGTTACCTTTAGACAGAGCCAGGCTAGCTGCTTCCGCTAACCTAAATTAGTCAGCGGCTGATATTTGGCATACAGACATGACGGTGCTACCAATCTTCTAATCTGACTCTTTAACAGAAAGTGAATAGGCATATTTGAAAAAAAACAAACAAAAAAACGTCATATTCCTTTAATCATCATTTTAGTGTTGTGATTTGTCCAGTACTTTGTCTCGTGACCAAATACCTGCAAACTGACATTCCCATCGTCTTCAATTGTACTTGCTAAACATCAGCATTTTAGCATTGTCATTGTGAGCATGTTAGCATGCTGGTAGCATTTAGCTGAAAGCCTCAAGGAGTCATTGGTGTGTAGACTCAGTCTTGTTATTAGACTTTTTTTTTTTAACTCTCAGACAACTTGGAAAGAGCATTCTCTGACAAGGACAAGACTATCCCACTTGTGTTGACATTCTTGGAACTGTTAAAGATCACCTGTAAGTACTTTGAGAAACTCATTGTATGTGTCTGCACGGACGAAATCTTCTACTTGTTGCAATAAAAATGAGCTACTTAGAGCAGAATCACTGACACAGCCTTAAATTCACACTTCTTGATACTTTTTGGACTATTCCCCCAGAATCACATAGCAAATTCTCCACTGTTAACGACTATTGATTTTTCAGACTTCAGGTTCTTCAGACTAAATTAACACTAGCGGAGTTAATTTAATGTTGAATAATTTACTCTAGAGAGGATTTGAAACCCTACCTTGATCTGTCCTTTGGAGCAGGGCTCACTGCAAACTGAGCGGACCATGTCACTGCTGTTCAACCACAGCTTGTAGTCATCGATGCTTAAGATGCCCTCATGCCAGGAGCCCACGTTTATGTAATCATAGCGACCCTCACCCGTATCACTCACACTCTGTAGATTCATGATATCATACCTGGATGGACAAAGGGAGGGATGGAGGAACCATGAGCATGAACAGGTTTATTAAGTGAGTAAGGAAAAAATAAGACAAGATAGGGGGAGAGAGTAGAGTGGAAAAGAGGTTAAGATCACAGACAAAGAAAGAGGGAGCAAGAGGGACATATAGAGGGAGGGGAGAAGGAGAGAGTGACAGGTAATTTAATGATAACGGCTCAACAGCTTAGCAAACCTATTTTCTTATCCAAAGTCACTTAAACAGCTTACAACCCTGTTAGTGTGACATCCAGATCTCATGCCAGTGCACCCTGTGGCCTCATTTTTATACTGAACCAGGCTGTGCTCCACCTGACCTCTAGTTGACAGAGGAATGACACGGCTATGTTTTCTAACTGTCAAATGCTGTTTATTGGACTGAAGAGAGATGAAAGTGGCTGCCACAACGGACAATCCACTGAATCTGTTCCAGTCCAAACTAATTACTATCTTTCGTGATCGAGATTGGTGCGCACAAGTGTGCATGTGAGCATGCGTCCTAATGAGTAGGACAGTGTTAGAAAGCAGAAAATTCAAAGATTATGACCACATTGATGATATGAAATCTCTATTTCCAATGCTGCGCATTTTTTTTAATTTGACATTCTTATAATCCTCCTCATCCTCTTACCTTCCTGGGGTGTCTCCATTTTCATCAAAATAAATCTCCTCCTCTGAGACTCCTCTGAAGGACGTCTTTAGTAGGTAGTCCAGCAGCTTGCTGCCATCGATAGGGTTCATGGCATCACAGAGCCCCGTCTGCCCTGGGCACACCTCCTTGTGCATATCATGGAGGCCGTGAGCCATGGCATAGATGGCATTGATGACAAAGCCCATTTTACTATCCTGAACATAGTTTTCATGCAGACTCTCATTTCCTGTTAGAGGGGGAAAAAGAAGTAATTTGATCCAGACATGAAGAATCCATTGCAAAACAGAACCCTAATTGGCAGCAAAATGTATTTGGAAGGAAGGAAGGAAATCACAACCTTATGTCCAAAAAACTCTATGGGAAACAGATGTGGACAATAACCATTGTCAGGGAAAGTCCAGAAAGGTTCCATGTTGTACTGTAAGCCAACTAAAGGCACTGTCCCACAGGGAGGATAGGAAATTTTAAATAAAAGGAGCAAATGTTAAATTTTTTTTGCAGTCTTGTATGAAGATTTTAATTCCAGTGTTTAAGACTGAACTTCAATTTCTCTTTGCCTCCTTAGACAGTGCATTTAAAATATTGATATTGATTTTCTTTGACATCGACATGCACGTACGGTAAAAAATAAAAGGTGTGATCTCAATACAGAAACATCTTTTTCAGGTGTTTTGGTGGGTTGGGTGAACAGTTTATGCTGGGTGAGCCATTCCTTTAAGAGCACAGTTTAAGGTCATTTTCTTTTTATTCCTCATACAGTCTAAACAAGCCCAGAGTTTGACTGATGCAGTCCTCACTCTCTGGCCGAGGGCCTGATGCTGCCAGGATCTCACCACCATTTGACTACATTGCAGTTTTAAGACATTGCAGAGATTTTTGTGGCAAAGAAAACACCAGTCAAACTCTTCCTGTCTTGATGGGTCAAAAGCTTACAGAGTGCAGGTGCAATTCTGATAAAAGTCATCACCGTAGGAGGGGCTAGAAAAATGCACTTACCACCTTGAAGGTCTTTGGAATAAAACAAGTACATAAAAGTGTGATAAAGACAAAGTAAAACAGCAACTGTGACTGTACTGCTCTGTCATTACAAACTACTAATTGATTTTTTTAAATCATTTGATTAGCAGCATGCTGAGTAATTGTCATTGTGGATGCAGTGTTTATTTGATTGCTTTGTTATTTTTATTGGATTTGTGGTGAGTCATTTTGAATTGTGATTTAAATGTTTTCAACACATTTTGAAGAACACAATTTACCATGGTCACCTTTTGAGAGCAAAGGGAGAGAATATTAGGGGAGGGAAAATAGAGAGGGAAAAAAAATACAGTTTGTGTTATTATTTGTGACTTTTGGACTCAAATTTAATCCTCTTCTCTCACTGACGGTAAGATAAATGAATAGAGGACGATGCTGAGAGCCTCTCGATTTGTTACAAAAATCGCCGCTTATTTATAAACAACTAAAATATAAAATTCTCTGCGGTCACCCACCGGAGCAGACTTTCTTGAAGTTCTTGTTCTCCTGTGGGTGGCCGGGCAGTCGGCACTGGAAACGGTACTGCCAGAACTCCGAGAACCAGGGGTTTCTAGTGTTGGTGTCCAGACGCAGCTTCAGGTAGTAGTCGTCAAAGGACTTGACCACCTCTGATTGCAGCTTCATGGTGATTCCCCCCTCTGCTTCCTGCTCATACCCTTCCACCACCTCGTAACGGTCTGCCCATCCATCACTGCAGGAGCAAGAGAGAAAGAAGATAAGTAAAACATTGCCATGACACTGCTATAGACAGTGATGATATTGATAGTATTTCATTTTGGATTCTAATTTACATTTAACTGCTAATTCAGTTTGACATGCCCATAAAAAATATTCTCAAGAGCAGCTACAGTAATCTCATTTCACACAACGTAAACAAAACGGGTTCCACTAATGCAGCTTTACTTTGAAGGACAGATTCTCTACTTTACGCATGATTTTCTGTCATTTGGGGGACAGGGCAGTAGAAGTGTTCAGTTCATGTATGAATAAATCTTGAACGCCAGATTTTCAAACTGAACTGACTTTACCAAAACACCATTGTTACTGACCGGGTCTGCTTTTGGCAGTGAAGCGTTCCCCAATTGTGACCAAAAGCAGCTCAGACCTTCATTACAACCACAAAAACCACAGAAATGATCATGATGGGATGACTTCATTGCACCACACTTACACATTGTAAACTATTGAGCTATTAACTTTATGTACAGTGCTTGCAGATGGCTAGTTTTGTCCTGAACTGAACATACCAGCTTGAATTGGCTGAACATCATGGCTATATGAACTGTGATGTGTTGAACTGAACTGAACAACTCGAATCAGTTAAGTTTAATTTCCACCCCTAAAGAGGCAGCTGGATTATAGAGGACGTACAGTGTGAAAACGGAACCATGCCTATGCATTTAGACGTACAGAGCAGCAAAGATAAACAGCAGTAACACAAAGTGAAAGGCTATACTGAAGTAGAGCAGCTGTGAGCTGGAAGGAGACTATTAGAAAAGTGCAGTTAACACCAGTACATCAGTGCCCAAAGCCCAAACTCTAGGTCATGCGTTGTTTTCATTTAAATAATGAGCTTCCACAACAAGTATAGATAGACTACAGCCTCTACTCTAGTGCGATATTAAATTAGCGGGGCAGCACTGTTTGGAGGTTTATCTCAGGTCCACTGCAGCAATCCTCAATTTAAGAGGATGGAAATCTCAACAACAGTGCCACAGCAGTAATTGTCGGCTTTACACATTCCCTTCAGCTCACTTCTTTGTTTGCTCGTGGAACTGCTTGTGCGAGAGTTTCTACCCTACCAAGCTAATTTGGACATGCAGCTGGCCAGTGGGCTCTAAGAGGAAGAGAAAACACCAGTGAAGGGGACGCTGAAAAACAAATTAACAGATAAACAGCACACTCTGAGCCCTGCTCTCTCTCTAAATCTGAGACAGAGACTCTCTGTATCTTTGATCTGGGCTCCGGGCTACTGCCTCGAAATACCTGCGCTATTGACAGCTACACACCAATTAGGTATGACTCACCATGGAACCAATTACCCTGCACACATGGGATTTTCTGGGTGATGGATAAGGACATGTGGGTTCGTGTGCGTACGTGAGCAGGTCAAATTTTCTGGCCTTTCTGTCCACAATTACCGTCTGTCAAGAAAAAAGGGACGTTCAACCAAATTTGTAAGAATGTGAGGAGGAAAATAAAAAAAAAAGTGATATGGATTCCTACATAAACTGGGCAGCAGGTGACATCCAATATGGAAATTATGCTGAAAATAGAGTTTTTGGTGTCTCCAGCTGACCCTGACATCTGTCTCCTTGATCCTGTTGTCTCCTCACCAGCAATCACATGTCTGAAGGTAAGCAAACAGCCTCATAAACATATGAAGACCATAAACACATTGGGAGGTGTAAATTTAATAGATAAGGCTGGAATTGTTTTGTATTTTTTTAAGCAAATCCTATATCCTACTTACCTATCCCGTGTCTGTGACGAAAACCAAAGTTGGAACCCACACTGAAGACAGCTGGGCGCTGTAGTTCTAAGAAAACATTACTCAAACAAGAGTAAATAGTGCATTTGATGACTATTTTCAGCCGTGGATGAACACACACTTGGTGCGCTAACAAGTACTTACAGTCCCAGAATGATGTTTGAGGGACTGACTTAAAATACGAGTCAGTGCCCATGTTCACGGCGAGGAAAGAACATATCACCTCGTGTAACGGTTGCATCACTGGTGTGTTTTTAACAGTTTATGGACAACAATGGAGGTCTACAGCACAGAGGTGAACTAATATCAATCTTTGCCTACACAGGTAATACTTAACAGTAGGATCAATTCATTCTTAGCTTTGCTCCTTTTATCTGATTTAACAACAAATAGAGGAAACGTACACTACTGCCAGTCTCATACTTAAATTAAATTTATAAAGGTAAAGAAAAATAAGCCTAATTCAGTGTTTTCCACACAGCAACCAATGCAAATTCAAAAGTGCTCAGCAATTCCATTATTGGATTGAGATTTGGTGTTAAATTATTCCTACTTTCACTCATTTTGACCTCATCCTGCAATCATAGCCAGCTGGATACGATGGCTAGTTGGATGAAGCTTAGAAAATCCGTCCTTGCATCTTTGCACAAATGTGTAGGAAACGTAACAGATTTTATATGAAATTGCAGATTTGGAAGGTTTATATTTAAGTTTAGGTCTGTTTAGTGTAAATGGTGTTTAGTAAGGTAAGCTGAGACCCATTAAATTATACATGAATACTCCTACTGTCTGTTACAGATACTGTTAAAGACGGGAGCAGTATTGGGGAATGGTGAGGGGACAAGATTTCAACAGATAACAGCGAAACCAATGTCTTATTCTTTGGGTGACAATACCCACCTGTTTGCTGTATTTTTGCTGTAAATTAAAAAAACAACAACAACTATTCAACTGAGTCACCATCCTAATTGAGTTAAGAGTCAGACACGTGAAGTCCATTGGCTCTAGTCACATTTCCTTCATTCACTCCAAGTGAATACTGTTACTGTTCCTTCCTCTCTTTTTCAGTGCATGTAGTACAGATAGGGACACAAAGACACATATACACATATATATTCACCATATATATTTGTGCGCACGTGTCTTCCAAGCTTTAATTAGTGCTGAATGCACTTTACCTGACAGGGCAACTGCATTCAATATTGTCAATTCAATACAGTTTGGTGTTTAACATATTTATCATCACATAACAGAGCAGCAGAAAACAGATTGGTTTTTAGATGGAGAGAGAGAGAGAGAGAGAGAGAGAGAGAGAGGGTGGAGAAGCACAGTTCAACGCTTTACATGAATAATGCACAAGCAACTGAAGACATGCTTGACTGTTTCTCACAGTTGAGTTTGTGATGAAGTAAAAACGATATTCTTCTCTTCTCGATCTCCTCTCCCAGGATCGTGCTTGCCTGGCAGAACTCCAAAACTCTCTGCCCATCAGAGGGACAAAATCTGATTTAATGTCACCTCAATGTTCCGCGCCTTCACGCTGCATGTTGGAAGGCCCAATTATAACATAACCGGAGTCAGATCTACCAGAGGAACACCTGTTCAGGCAGATTAAGGAGTCGATGCTGTTCCGAGTATGCTCTTAGTTTAGTTGCACTCCAGACAGACAAGGTCGTAAGTCTGAGATATAAAAGAGGGCATACCTGATAATTTTCATTTTAACCTTAACGTTCGTTTGAGATTCTTTGGCAACAATTCTGAAGCAAGAGAAAGTATCATAAATATGAAAACTAACAATCCAAAATAGAACTTTTGTCATGGCACCTACAACAAAATGACCAATATGACCATTACAAAAGCAATTCATATGAACTCTGATCTGTCACGTATGTTTAAGATATCAAAAAGCATGAAAATTTAAAAAACAAAAACAAAAAACGTTTGTTTTCATGGTTAAAAGAAACCAAATTTGTTATTGGTAGGAATTAAACCAAGAACCATGGTGTCCAGTGTCCAAGTTACTGTTACGCTTAAGCACTGTAAGTAAGGGACTTATCTATATACAGTAGAAACCTATTCAAAAACTAATTAAATCAAACTCATGCAATAATCGTTAAAAAACAAGAGTGAAATCAGGGCGAGGGAGCATCAATAAAATGCGTCTGAGACTAAACTGGTCCTGAGACAGCATTTAATTAATTAGTGGCAAAATGCAAGCTGCAATTTTCAACATCAGACCATTTTGTCTCACACTTCGTCACAGTTATAACCCGTGCATGAGCATGCAAGAGCCAGTTAGTACTTGCAACCGTATCTGCAATTTCCAAGTAAAAGTCATTAGTGGTACGTGACACTGCATCAATTCCATATCCAGCTTTTGCAAATCGGTTTTGTGAAACAGGCCCCAAGATAGCAAACGCTCAGTCACCAGTCTTGAACTTTGAAGACATCCAGGAGGCCTTGTTCTGATAACCCGGGATGCCTTTGGACCTAGAAATGATCAGCAACTCACTGATATATGTGTCAGACTTTTGAGTTCAATTCTAAATTTGACAGGAAGCCAGGGTAGCAAAGTCAGCACCGGGGTCATAATATGATAAAGCTGGAGTCTAACAGATGCCCAACCATCCACCCCATCCTCCTCCATAAAAGGATGGTATTATGTCACGCTTCTTCCACATTTGCTTCAAAAATAGGACAGTTATTATTCGTAAAATCACAAGAGATCCTTTGTCCAGAAAAAGTCAGTGCAGAATGTTGTAAGCGCTTGAACAAACCACTGATTCTGCTGTTCTTCTGCTGAGGACAATCTTGGTAGATCCTCAAACGCTCATTCAATAATGCATCAACATCAAAAGAAACATGTGCTATTCATTTGCTGTTAAATAACGTGGCCCTCAATTAAAAGCGTCAGATCCGGATGGGGCAACAATTGAACAACAAATTTATTTGGGACAGTGTGGGAGCAAACAAGTAAAATCCACAAGACTGAGGCTAATCTTAACAGTATAAAGTCAATTTAATTTCCTCTTTTACCCTCAACTTGCCAAATACATTTAATGAGTCATTGAAGTCAGCATATCTCTGCAAGTAAAGTCAGCAGCATGCTATTCAGTTAACGCCATCTGCTTAATAACAGGATGTGTGTATTTTGATGATTTACTGGGACTCGATGATGCTTGGCATTGTTTAGAGGAGCGCAGCATGCCAACAGCTGGATAATTTATAGAGTAGTATACAACAGCGAGTAGACTGTAGAGCTCCCCCGACTCTCCCGGATGATCTAGTTCCAGTTTGATAGCACATTTGTATATTTATGAAGCTATGAATTAATTGGCAGGGCAGAGATTTAATCACATGCACTGTTTACCCTGGAGGACGAATGGGAAGAGTTACTTTGAAAAGAGGAAGGGGAGGATGGGGGAGTTGAGAGTTTCCTAATTGCTCTATGCGGGTGTTAAAATAAAAGTTCAAGTAGGTAATGGAAAAACTTTTAATCTGTCTCTCATTCACAGACCACTTGGATGTCAACCGGTCTAATTAAGAGAATAACAGTATTTTCTAAAAGTAAAATAATATTTTAGGTCTTAAACACACATGCACGCACGCACGCACGCACGCACACACATTGTCTATTCATTTTAAGTGTTCTCAGATTTTCAAAAACAAGTAACTGTAAGTAATTGTTGCCAGGATTATGAGCTAAAATATCAAAAGCAAAAGTACGTATGATGCAGATTGGCCTTTTTCAGAGTTAAGATAACCTGGGCTATTTGAAAATGAAGAAATATTTGATGTGGATCATTCTTCTTATAATTAAATAAAAACAAAGGTTCAGTAAATAGTTCAGCGAAAGATTTCTATTACAAAACTGGATTTTGTGAAGATTCTGAAGGTGTCAAGTATGTACCCTGATCACAGAAGAGCAGTCCAACAAGTGAAAGCTGTGAGTTTTTTGGTGTAAGTGGCAGAAACTCTTCTTGGCGTACAACAGCCTCTAAACCAAGAAATTAAATGGGCGACAACAACAAGTGCAACAACAAGCTTTTACTTTAAGTAGCTTTAACTCAAACCATGTCACTAACCATGTTGACTTCATAGAGGAGGGTTAAAATCTCGAATAGTTTATAAAAGCAGAGCTATTAGAACCGGACACACACTTCTGATACACATACACTGCTTGACTGCCATACCAAATAAAGAGCAGTTAGAACCGCACGTCAATTTTTATATGCTGACTGATTAGAAGATACACCAATCGGTTTATGAGCATGCCTCACTTAAACTGTGGGTGGGGGCTAGTTCTACCACTTTAGCTAGTTTGATGTACAACAGTGCATCATATATTACAAGATGGACACAGCTGTCAAATGTACTGAAGAAAACATGCAATATTTCACTCAGAAATGTGCAGTATAAGTATAAAGACAACATTTCTGAATATAAATAACTATATACTGCTCCTTTTTTATTAATTTTTTTTAAATATCCTATTTTGTTTATTTAATATCCTATTGTACAAGGGCGAATACGTTTCCTCTATTCCTTGATAAAGAGGCATATAGAAATAAAAGACTGCACTACTAAAGTAAATGCATTTAGCTATTTTCTTCCACTGCTTCCTTTAACTTCACACAACAGGAGCTCTTGGGGGTAATTTTTGTTTTCTGTTCTACATTTATCTCCATGCTATCCCACAACATGCTTAATTGATTTCAAACTGCTCTGGCAGTGGAAGAAATGTTCGTACAGGGGGTTCTCCCCTCAGCTGAACACTAATGCTCCAAAACTCCCCCCCCCCCCCAACCCACTCTCTGCATCTACTCTCCCGTTCGTCTGATTGTTGTGACTCTGTGTAGTTAAAACACAGTGAGTGGTGGTGGTGGTGGTGGTGGTGAGGGGTGGCTTGTTAGCTAGCTGGCGGCACCATCAGGACTCTTTCGAGGTGACACAGAGGACCCCGGGTGAGCCGGGGAGCCTTTAAAAGCCCATCCAAGCTGCTTTTACTTATTCAGCATGCCCCAGTTTGAGTTGGGAGATCAGTCTCGGCTACATCGACAGGAAACACTGCTGGGAGAAAATCCTTTTTGCTTTTTTACTACCAAGGGATGCCACTTTACCACTAACCGCCCGACAACGTCTCTGAATCCAATATCAGCAGTGGCAGTGACTGATGTATGCTTATTAGCAGTTCGTCAATTTAATGTAAAACCATAAGTTTGGTTGGGCCACTGCTGGTCGAGGCCTCCCACATTTGTTTAAATGCTTCTATTTTTCTTTTAGACATTGTCATTGGTAATTATTGTAGTAATAGCAACGAAAAGATACGTTTTTCAGTTTCACTTAGAAGAATAGGTTCACTCGATATCTAAGTTCTATTTTAATAACATTCTGAACATTTGAATGTTTGCCTGTTCAATTTATAATGATATGAAAAAAGGCTGAAAATCACAGACTGTTTGGGGACATTTGGATGAAAAATGACAAAAAATTATCAAAAATATAATATTATTGTTGATTAATTTTCTTTTGATGGCTTTAGCACCATTGGTCGCAGCAGATCCTGACTGATTTGTGGCGTTTGTGGTTCATAAAAATTTTTTTTTTTGCACCTTCATTCACTATTATCTTTGTGTTTAAATGTTATATCCATACACTTGGGTCAAGTATAAAAAATTTTTTTCTGAAAATCAGGATGTGACGACTACCTATATGTCTGGATGCAAAGCCAGCGTGCTATTTTTGATCACTCCCATATCATTCACCCGTCCCCTCGCACAACGGAACACAAGGCATCAATTGGAAACAGAGAGATGTCCTTCACAATGTGTGACTGCTTTCAATTAACATCAGAGGCGTGTTATAAATATTCAGATGTAGCTCATTGTGCCCTGATGCTCTGTAAAACACAAACGGATGCAATCATGAAGCCTGACTCAACTTGAATATACTTTTCCCGAGCCACATGTGTGCACGAGTGACACAAGCGGGCCTGCATTCGTGAATGAGCATAGACAGTGTGTCTTTATCTTATAATTACAATCTTTGTTGCTGTTGTTGCTGGGAGGAATTTTTTTTTTTAGATGTCAGCCATATTTTCCAAGATGGGCCTATTATGTTTGGAGCCCTGCTGACAGACTGAATGACACATCTGCAGTGAGATGATCACACCAACTTTGTCATGAGCCCAAACAGAATCTACCATGGTGAGTGTAGCACAGGCAGCACACAAGCCTTTTAGTCCAGTGGTACAGTAAATTCTGCCCGGCTAACAAATCTTACATTGAGCTTGATTCACTAAAGTTACATGTACATTGCTTTAGAACAGAGGGGCAAAAGGAGAGAATCATGTCACATGGAGAGAACAATATAAAGATGGAGGTTCGGCGCTCCACATCTCTTCTGCTTTTTTGTGCCAGCCCACCCCTCCATTGCCCTCCACACTCCTTGAGTCCTTACATTCATAATGTATCAGCTGCTTGCTCTCACTGGAAGCCTAACAAAAGAAAGATGTTTCTGGAAAGTGAGCCCAGCGCGTTATTAGACGTGGCGATCATGTCACACGCATTTCAAAGAGAATTGTAGATCATCATCGGCTAAACACAGTCCTTCGGTATGTAAAACAAGAATCATTACTTCTTTTTTTTAGGTTAAAACAGTGTTTAATATGTCCTCCAAAAGATCATATCCATTGAGTTACTAGATGAAAATCATTATCTGCCATCTTAAATTTCCTTTATCTCATTAACCAAACACTTTTCAAAAATCTGAATATATTTTCTAACATTTGATTGAGAAGAATTTATGAAGGATGGATGACACCAGGGCTTAAAAACAAAATTTTCACCTACAATTTTGGATGAGAAAGACACTCTTTTATTTTGGCGCCGTTGCTAGTGCTGTTGCCAGAGATGAGGGTTGTTTGTTTTTTTTGTTCATGCCCTGCTATTTGCCAAATTATTTGCAAGAAGAAGTCAATAGGCAGAATTCCACATCCTCCGCACCCTTCTTCCTGAGATTGGTAGGAGATGAAAGTCTAAGAGATAACAGGAATAAGGCAGCTAAATGTGTCGTGTCAAAACTCCCCTCTCTCTCTCTCTCTCTCTCTCTCTCTCTCTCTCTCTCTCTCTCTCTCTCTCTCTCTCTCTCTCTCTCTCTCTCTCTTTCTTTCTCTGTCTCCTTAAACGTTTCATTTATTCAAGCTCAGAGCAAAACCTGCATCCCCTTGTTGAAGAAAATCAAATAGGACAGCCAAATGCAGAAATGCATGAGACACAAACAATATGGGTTCACAGCTTTCTTTGCACCTCAGCACAGTCTCAAAAGACACAGTCATACCCTGCTAATGACTTGTGCCAAGCCATCCACATCTGTGTCTCAGTGTCCATTTTGTAAGGAATAGAAGAAGAAGAAAAAAAACGGGAATCACGCATTCAAAATGGGACCCAGACCAAAACTGGTGTGTGTTAAACAGAGACAGAAATGAGTGTTACATGTGGAAAGGCAGCTTATGCAAATAATGTTTGGTAATAACAACATTGAGGCAGCATTAGAGGGAGAGAGAAAACGAATGCTGCTAATTGCAAGAGAGCAAGCAGGCGGGCAAATGGGTAGGTGGGTTCACCCCATGCTGCCATTCAGAAACTAGGCTTGGTGCTGGGAAACAGGCAGAGATGGAAGGATTACAAAAGACACCGCACAGTAGATGTATATCTATCTTTTTAAAACGATTTGAACGAGGATCCTGTGCAGAGCGCAAAGGATACTGAAGGGCTATTCTATCACAATCACTACTAACAATTTGAAAATCCAGTTTATTAAACATTCAAACTTGTTATTTCAGTGCTCTTTCTTTTAAAAATATCTAACATGGATGTGCTGCAGGGTGTGTCACTTTCACTTTTTTTGAGTTGGCATGACCTTGGGACCTGAAAGAACTATGCAGACAATTTTCTGTGGGATTTTTTGCAGAAAATTGTCTTTTGAATATTTCACCTTCCTTCAAAAGGTTGCATCTGCAATTTACAAAAAGTCTGATACATTTCAGTTTTGCATGCAGTTGCGTTTGGTGTACTTGAGGACAAACGTCAAAGAAGCCACATTTTCAGGCGCATTGATGAGAGCTTTCTGTGCCCTCAACAGACAAAGAATACAGGTGTCTTCGTGTCTCTGTTATATTTCAGAATCAACAGTGACTGAGCGACTCCTCGTTGTTAAAACATGAATGTGCACAGAGAAGCAGACAACTGACTCACTTTTGTGAAGTGCACGCAAGTCTTACCTTTTTACTGTTGCAGTGATTTTCAGAATAGGGATGGTACGGATTGAATTGTTGGCAAATTGTAAGGGAGAAATCTTGTTCTTAAGTCAAATGATAGACTTCCAATGGTGAGTACTGTGCCCAGTTTGCATCAGATAGCTGTTACTGTGTATATTTTACTTCTGTCAAATGTCTCTCTTATGAAATTGGTCATAGAGCTAGGTGTAAAACGCAAATATATTAAACAAGTTTCTAATGTATAATGACAGACTTTGAAGGACCAAATATTTGTGCCTTTAATGTTCTTTTTTAAAGATCTTGACAAACATTATAAATGCAGCGACAGCTTCGGCAAAAAGACGTGTTTCCTGCAAGCACTGGTCAGAGCTTTCTAAATGCAACATGGTGGTGGATCTGTAATAATATGGGCAGCCATCTCCTGGGAGTCATTGTGTGTATTGCTCTCTGTGGTCAAATAACAGGCAAGGAGTCTGTGGCCATTTCACAGCATCTGCAAGTGCAATCTACTGTGAGTTGCACACACTGTTCCCTCACTGCTCGTTCGTTTTACCAACGCTAAAATAAAGTCAAACCATTTCCTGGTCTCCTCAATGCAGCTTAATGAAAAATAATTTCCCTCCATGTTGTGTGGCTGTACTCATATCGTGTATTACATTAATCTGTAGCTGTTGCTTGCTTTCTGATGGACATTAAACTGATTCCTCCCTATGGTGAGATTTATTTCTGAGTTATGTCCTCAACTCTTTCAGTGAAAAGCCATGCCAACTTCAAAGGGGCTTTGAGAAGAAATGTCGAGGCTTGTTGTGGTAATTTATTTTGTCAAGGTCTGTTTGTCACAGAACTGTCATTTGCTGAATTTGGTCTTTGATAGTTTATGAAAGGTAACGCTAAACTTCACTTCCTTTCAAAATCACTCTGTGAAAACACATCTTCTAAACTAACACTGATGCTCTTTGCAAAGCATTCAATAAGTTTCCTCCATCACAAGCAATACAAGCTGTGACAGTTATGTAAGGAGATGTTACCCATGCAACAGATGTCTCATTACACTGTCTTCTATTAGGTAAAAGGTGTAAGTTTGAATGAATTTTTGATAAGTGATGTTGAGCATTACTTGACTGCACAGAGCGACAGCGGGGGCATGTCAATACACGCATTGACAAAGGGACTTTGTCAGTACTATTACATATTATGACGACAAAAAAATGATTCATATAACCTTTTTCTGATCTGCTACCACTGTAGTTTACATTACACGTAGTCACTTTATCCAGTGCTAACACAAAAATATTGATAAGTGCAGCTTTAAGTTCAACAGAGCATGTGTCAAATCAATCTATCCCAAACTCCTCCCCGTGAGGTGTTTTGGCGCTAATAACGTCACGCTAACAACACTGTGCCTCGGTTTCTTATATATATACTGTATGTGTTTCTACATTCAAACATTTAAGTGAGCGATAAATGCCATGATTTCCCCTAGAACGACAGTCTTGTTTCATGAGCCTCAGAAGTGGAAGAATTTCTTGGCCTACTGGGAGGGAAAATTTAAGAACTACAAACACTCTCTCTCTCTCTCTCTCTCTCTCTCTCTCTCTCTCTCTCTCCATCTGTCTCCTCTTTCTTTTCTCTCTCTCCAGGTTTCACTCTGGGGGCTCTGCCTGAATCTGTGGACAGACCAGCAACACTCCACAGCCAAAGAAAGGCTTCTCCTATATGTACCTTTAACCAACCTACTCTCCTGATCTGCTCGCTTATACAATCATCTCCGTTCTCAGATTATATCAAAACATTTCCTGTGCTTACTGCTTCACTCTAAGTATGTATTTCTCATCTCATCACTTCAAAATGTACTTGAACCAAACAAAAAGAAGGACATCAAATGTTCTCTTGATTGGAATGAAGCGGATAACGTCTGTCGGGAACGTGTGTCTGTATACGAGTGTAGCAGAAGCAGCTTATTGGTAAAATCATGATTGGCATCGCACAGAGACAAAGACAAGAGCCCCTCTGACTGACAAAAGCAGAGCAGGAGTGGGTGCAAAGTGCTGAAGTGTTGAAGTGATGCAGAGTAGAGTCTGCAGGTCAGGGATAAAGTGGGTCGAGTACGCTGCCACACCTGGCCCTTGTCTGAAGAGCAGGTTAGCTGAGCAGCAGAAACAAAAGCGCTCTGATTCAAAAGTCTCTGCATGTCTACTTTTAGTTTATGCAGCCACTTCTGTGTAGAGTTTTTGCCCGTCTCTGTGGTGTTCTACTATCATCTGCACAGATGAGATGTGTTGGGGGGGGGGGGGGGGGGGGG
>JBBPCS010000238.1:7930753-7946206 GCA_037974645.1 Hollardia meadi
TCTGCATGTGACTGCTGGACTCTGTTTGTTCTACTTGAACCCAAAAAACAAAATGATGCCAATTGCAATACAGGTATGAGCATAATGCAATGTAATGATTTTTAAATTGTACAGTAAAAAGACAAAATATTTAAAGTCCAAACTGATAAACTTTATTGTTTTATTGTTAATACACACCATTTCCTATACTGTATGAAGATGGACAAAATAAGAGCACCCAAAAAGTGAAGCCAAAACATCTTGATTGCCCCCTGGTGGCTGGCTGCAATATAGGTTCTAAATCCTGCCCTTCAGTGATATCAGATTGAACATGGGCTAAACTAAAAAAATGTACAAGTCAAGTCAAATTTTATTTATACAGTATAGTGCCGATTCACAACGAAAGTTATCTCATGAAACTTAACATGTAGAGTAGGTCTAGACCATACCCTTTATTATTAGTTATTAATTATTACTTCAAATACATTTTTCCCAAGGATGGTTTATTATTATATGGTTATTTGAAGTAGTTCTTATCATGCTGATGCATGTTTAAGTGTTTTAGTTAGTTATTTGATGCCATAAAAAGGGGCTGAAACGTCACCTGTTCACTCTGGCTCCAAATAACGTCACCAGCACAAAATGGTAGCTCTCGTATCCGGGTTATTTTGTCTCCAGTTTTGTACAGTAGGAGGAAGTGGAGGAGCATCGTCTATCTTCATTTATGTCAATGATACACACTCGTTCTGAATTTGATGCAACATGCTCCAAAAACAAACTGATGGGGTTGTATTGTACTGTATACATTTAAATAAAATCACTGGTTTTGTCCATTGTACATGAATACATTTTCAGAAGTCCACTTGCTTTTCAATACAAAAATGAAATGTGTTTTACCCAAATCCCAGTTACATCAACAACCTTCTGAGGAGAACCCCATCTTTCTGCCCAGCGACCTGGAGACGGACTGGCTGCTGGCCAAGATGTTTATTAAAAATGCAGATGCCATGGACCATCAAGCAGTCCATCACCTCATGAACACTCACTTTCTGGCAGAAGTCTTTGCTGTTGCCACTCTCCGCTGCCTCCCTGAGATCCATCCCATGTACAAGGTATAATTAGAAAGCAGAGCTCACAGTGCTGGCACACTTTTCTTCTTTTTCCTTGATCTAAACTCATGATCTGACTTTTTATTGATTGATTTTTTTGAGTTTTATGTCTTTATCAGAATTAGTACTAAAGTGGACAGGAAATGAGGGGAAATGTAGATAAGGAATACATAAAAAATCACTCTAAATTAAATTAAAAATCTATTTAAAACAGAGATGGTGGGATTGCTTGGTCAGCATCTTAAATCTCTTGTTCGATCCCCGGCCCCTGCAGTCTAGTGTCCTAGTGTCCTTGAGCAAGATACTGAACCCCAAATTGCTCCCGATGCTGCAATGCACTGAGAGGCATCACACTGAGACGCTTATCACTATTGGCCCACTGTGTATGCATATATTCCTTCAAAGAAAAATATGGTATTGTTGTTGCAGTTAAAATTAGGATAAAACATTGTCAATGTAAAACAATTATTTATTGTTTCCCATTGATGTTGATGCCCCTTCGAGCACGACTTTTGACTCAGTTTTGAAATATACAGGAACTTTTAAAGTGACAGAAGAAGCTGTTGGAGATCAGGAAATTAGTTTACTCTTGGCCTGTTTTGGTGGTCAACATGCTCATTATGTGCTGCCTGTTGTTTCTTGAAATGAGCATCTTACTTTGACCTCTAATATTCTTACCTCTATCTGTACAGCTGCTTTTTCCACACTTCCGGTACACTGTATATCTAAACACTGAAGGCCGCAAGACTCTTTTTGGACCTGATGGAGCATTAAGTCTAGTACGGTCCTTTAACATACTTATTTCTGAATCTTCAGACGATTCCCATTATATTCCAAGTTTTAGCCATTGATTAGTTTTGCTTCAAAAACCTGTCTGATGGTAAAATTTTGTGTATCATTGATATTAGAGTTCACTTGGATATGACGGGCTAATGGAGCTCATGAGAAGGTCTCTCTCTGAGATGACCTACAGCTCCCTCTGTCTGCCAGAGAACATCACTGCACGAGGACTGGAGTCTATCCCCAACTTCTACTACAGAGACGATGGCCTGAAGTTGTGGAACATCATTAACAGGTTACCTTTAAATAAATATTGCAACTGTCCATTTCATGACTGTCCATTCAGCAACAGCTCACACGCATAAATGTAGAGGAAGGAGTGTTGGTTTAAAATTTCTTGTGTCTTTTCTTGAACATAGTCTGTCTTTTGTCACATACAAATGTGGTTATCCAAAATGTAAAATCAAATTGATTTGCATTCACCAGGTTTGCAAAGGCAATTGTGGAGTACTATTACCCCACAGACAGTGAGGTTGGCTTCTTAGGAAACAAAGCCTCAGGTATTTAACCCATGTTCTATACATTGCATGTATTGTAGCCTATAGTATATTTAAATTTTCCAAGCAGACAGTGCATGCCAAAGGTAAACTTTTATGCCTGTGCTTCCAACAGGGTTTCCAGCATGCTTTCATACTGTCGAGGAAGTGATCAAGTTCATCACAATGGTGATCTTCACAGTGTCGGTGCAACATGCTGCAGTCAATAATGGACAGGTAAGCAACATTTTATCATGGAGAGTGGCAATGTATCAAAAGTAGCAATACTTTTGCTAATAAAGGTAATGTTAGAAATACTAAATGATGGCAATATTTCATAAACAGGTAGCATTAGGAATATCCCCAACAGATAGCAATACCTTACAACAGATAGCAATACCTCCAGAAAAAATAAGACTACAACTTGTTGGGGGGACACGCACTAATGTGTGAAGCAGCTGCGCGGCAACAACAAAGAGATATATCGGAGGGCTTGACTGCTATATCTGGACCGAGCTGGGCAGAGGCAGCCTCCCAGCTCCTGCTACCCGTTTTACCATCACAAGAGACAAATTTCAGTATTTCTCTGCTGCTCATGCCATCCTGTGAGGAGATGCGGACAGTAATGGGTGAGAGTCGGCCGTCTCTGAGTTTTTCTGAGATGAAGGGGAGGAATCCATCTTCATTGCTTGCACTGCTGCTGAAGGAGGTAACCAACCTCCGCTGTCATCTCTTAGCATGAGTGACGTGTTTGAGAAATGGTGCTCAAGGTCACAAGCTATTCCTTTCCAATGGTCTATTGTGGTGATTCTGTCATTTTAACATGACCTTATTGAGAAGGGTGAGGCTTTCTTAACCATGTGTATTAATGTGTACTATGCAGTGATTTTAGATTGCCATATTGGCTTTGACAGAAAGACAGTAGGTCAACACCTCTTGGTGGTCAATTCATGAAGGGTGCGCACCATAAATTGCCTACATCTAGGCCTATTGTGAGACTTTCTTAAAAGTGGAGTTGAAAATGTTGTTCTTGAAGAGGGCCTTGTTGCTTGCTTTAGCCTCGGGTAAGTGCATAGATGAGACCCATGCACTTTCTGTGCGTCAAGCCTGTATACAGTTGTACCCAGAAAACCAAGGTCAGCATGCATCCTAACTAAGCCTTAATCCCGGGGGTCGTGGGCTCGTACTCCGCTATAGAACTGGCCACTTTCTATGTGCAGCCTGTCTCCATAGAGGAACATCGGCACTGTGTGTCCAGTTTTATTTGGACAGGACACAGGGTTTTAGACAGGGTAACCAGCTACTTCTTGGTAATAATAAGTAAGTAAGTAATACATATTATTTGTCTTTTTTTATAATCTAGTTTGACTACTGCTCCTTTGTGCCCAATGGTCCGCTCCTGCTGAACAAACCTCCTCCAACCACTAAGGGGCAGTCAAGCAAGAACACAATTTTGGAGACCCTACCAAATGTGGGAGAGACAGTCATCTTTGTTGCAATGCTTAGGATGCTTTCAGAGAATTACACTGATGTGGTAAGTTTGGTCTTTACTAACGCACATGAAGTAAGCTGATTTGTACAAACAAAATACTGCGTTAGTCTGATTTACTGCTTCATTTTACCATTTCGGCAGGTTCCCTTGGGTACATACCCTGAAGAGCGATTCGATGAGCCGGCCACTGAGGAGATTATTAAGAGCTGTCCGTCCTCAGTGAAGCAATTACAACAAGAAATGCATTGCTTGAATTCCCCTACACATATCTGAATCCTACTGTTATTGAGAACAGTATTGCTATTTAATAAAGTCTGAGGGAACAAATCTGCATCAGGCAATTGTATCCATTTCTCAACATCTGTCTTGCATGCTGGCAGGTGTGTTGCACTTAGAATGCAGGTGAAGTTTAGAGACAGTGGAGTATTGCATGTTGGGACCAGAGGACTTTATTTTGGTTGTATCATGATGATTGGGCCCGTGTATAGTAACATATGGACACACTGTATGTTGAACAGAAACTTAACTGATTAACACAGGGAGTAATATAGCTTCAACATGATTTCGGGCCTTATTTATCAATCACCCCAAACAGCAATGGATGAAATTAATTTTAAACTTTTTCTGCATTTATGTATTTTTCTGCAACTGATTTTGTTGTTTCGGACTTCTAAAAGTGCATAACATCAATTTTTACATCTAATCAATTCTGAAAGCAGAACTACTGTGTGTTTAAGATGATTTGTTCGTATCAGAGCTCTGGCTCAGAACAGACTTCCTGTTTATGTTCTCTATCAGCATTCAAAAACAGCAATTTAACAGGGTTTTTAATGTATTTGTTTTCTACATTCTTATAATTCATTGAAAGCATGAGGACAGAGACTAATTAGATAAACCTGTATGTTATTCACAACTTGATGTAGTCTCATTAGAGGGTTTCTATTTCATTACATATAATATTAATGCATGATTATTCATTTCAAATTAAAGGTAAACTATTGTGTGTTATTACCTCTATGTCGCCTGTGTCCTACTTCGGACTTGCCGGGTGCTGGGACATCCCGGGATTCGTGTGCATTTTTCTGGATTTCTGGACATTTCGTGTGCATTTTTTCATTTTAGCTTCTCGCTCGGATTGTTAGGCCTGTGTTGTCGTTTGTGGTGGAGAGGGTGGTATTGCACTCGGGATGGGTGCAGGGTGGAGGTGTTTTGGCTGGTGGTCTCAGACTTTCTGACCCTACTATATGTATTTTTATTATTTGACAGTGTTTTATCCCTGTATTTTATTATTGATGGCATCGTATTCACGTGTTTTACTCAAGATAGCGCTTCCTCAGTTCCTCTGTTCCTGTTTTTATTGCTTTTTTGTGTATGTGTGTGGGGGTGGGTGGAGTGGGGGGTATTGTTTTTACTGTGTGAAGCACTTTGTGTTACTTGTATGAAAAGTGCTATCCAAATAAAGTTTGCTTGATTGATTGATTACATCAATACATACTGTACATGCCTTCTTAACCTTAAGAACTCTAAATGTATTGATTATACAGAAAAATGATCCATGTGGTTGATATATTAATACACATGGAATTGTGAGTATGCATCAGTGTGCAAGAAGCAGTATTTTACTGTTGTAGCTGGTTCTGGTTGACGTAGAACTACTTTGTACTGTTTTATATTAGGTAGTTAAGTCTAACCAAGGAGTACAGGGACCCTTCTAAAAGGTCACCGGATAATTCATAAGGGTTGAGAGATAATTAATGGGGTATGAAAGAAGGAGTTTCCCCTCAATATTCAATGTTAGACTGACTTCAAAACCTATATGCTGTGTTCAGGGAACTCCTTCTGCTTCAATGGATGTATGCCTGTACATGCCCCAGCACACAATGAACACAGCTGTGCACACCAGTTGATCACTTGGACGTCCTTCTACACAAGTAAAACAGTCTGTTTCAACACAGAATCACTGATGCGCATGTTAAATATAAACCAGTGTGTTACTGCTCTCAATGATGAACACATCTGGATGGATGCTTGTCAGTGGAACAGGCTTGATGATGATCTGAGTTTTACTCACTTGCCTTTTGAAATCTGGGTCTGCAGGTGATTCACCAAACTGTGTTGTGTACACTCTCTGGTGCATGGTCCTTATCGATCTGTGTGCTGTAGCAGAAAATGGAAATACTCTAGGAAATACTAAAGTAAAGTAGGCCTATTAGCTGGATTTTAAATTACACCAGTGTAGAGCGCATTCTGGTGTGTGGCTGATGAATGGTGCCCAATAATTCTGACAGAGTTGGACCTCATTGTTTCTACCTCCTCTTTGCTACACCATCCAAAACCCGATTATTTTTAGACTACACCATACAGTCTATGGGCCAGCCGGACTTAATACAAGAGCTACAATATAGGCCTAGGCGATAATAAGTCAAGGCCGTCATACCAAACGACTGTCACGGCTGCGACGATGTTATTCAGATTCGGTGTCATTCTCACTCCAAAGTCTTCGGATGTAGGAGTTCTTCTTTTGGGTTCGCGAGTGGAAATGGGCCACTGGGACCCGAGCAGAGCGGTTCAGATGAAAGCGTCACGGAAGCTCCTGTCACCCAGTGAACCGTGTCTGTGGATCGGCGACGTGCAGCTGGCGGAGCCGTTTAAAGACACGCTGTGGTTCAAGTTCGTCAAAAGAGTCGGAGGCACTTATATCTGGGAAGGTCAGTACTGTGCGATATTGTGTGAATCGGTTTCAGCCGCATACATGAAGATGTTGCTTTGAAACGTCACACCTTTAATGTAAGATAGCATTTTAGGCAAAATAAGAAAATACCTCCGCCATCTTTGGTTCAAATTGTGTAAGTTATCCTTACCACCACGTGATGGCGGTAAAGTGACACTAAAAGTCACTGGCTCATAGATTTAAGTGCACCTGTGTACTCTTATGGAAATGTTTTTTGTTGTTTTTTTAATCAGTGGTAGAAGTAGAAATAAAGTTTTAAAAAATTCCTAAGAATTTCTGTCGAGTTTAAGTATTAAGTAGTAGAAAGTGGAAATACTCAAGAAAATTACAAATCCCTCAAAAGTAAATGTGCTTGCTTCCCTGGTTGTTATTGCTAGAAAACACATTTTCTCCTTATGTATTTGGTGCTTTAAGTTTTGTTTCCTGTGCAACATTGTATATTTTGTCCCTCAAATAAAAAATATAGGCTACGTGACATCTGCCTGTACTTCTTATGGAAAGAATTCCTAAAATTCTTTAATACATCGTACTTCTGTGTCCCAAACATCCCAAAATGTGTTGGGGTTTTTTGTCACTAACCTGCAGAAAGGTTGCCTTCTTTGTCACCAGGTAGCGGTCCAAGCCATGACCGATGCTGTTCTTATGATGACAGGAACATCGTGGATGGGGTGTACTGCCACCCAATCGGTCACTGGATAGAGGAAACAGGACACACAGATGAGATTAAACACACAACCAGCTTTTACTTCAGTGTGGCTGGTCAGAAAGCCATGCATTTCTCCAGGTAATACAGTACAATAAAAACCAACATGTTACATGGGAATGCTGTAGTAAAACATGACAGCCTGGATGTAAAGGTACTGCATTTAAACCCCTCATCTGGTTCATTTAAACACAACATCCCTTAGAGTCTTAGTCTTTTGCAGTGGGAAGGTGAATATTTTTTTTTTTATGCCTATGCACCGGCGACAGTGGCTGCAACAGCCAGCATAATATACTCAGTCAACCTTCCCATGCATGCCTTCCTTTTGTATGGCACGCACTCCATGCCATGGTATACCAAGCACAGCAGAAATTAGCCTGGGAGCCTTGGGGCAGTGAGCACATGAGTTGCATGAGAATGAGCAGGCTTGGCTGGTGGCATCAGGATTGAATTTGTGTCCGGAGACCTTACAAGGCCTGTGTCAAGGACCCGTGCTCAGTAGGAAGCACTGTGCTCTTGTATCTTGCCTATTAATAGCTTTTGAAATTAGAATCTCAGACCTTGCATCCGCATAGCCCCAAGTATCATACACACTCACCTTTGCAGTAACTCATATGATTAAAAATGACTTCAACTCACTGTCTATCAGGTGCTTCATCTCTCATATTCAGAGAGAGGGGGGGAGGAGGAGGAGGAGGAGGGTTATATAGCCATTTGTGTGATAAGTTTTTATTATTGCTGAACAGGTCGGGTATTTCAACATGTTGAAATGTTTCTTTTTCATCCATCAGTCAGCTTTTAACATCAATTTGGAAAAGGAAACAACACGAAATACAAAACAAACATCTGTTTCAAAATTTAACATCAATTTCTTCATTGTTCGGTTAAGTGACAGTTTACGAAAAGAACTAAAGCAAAACTTTTTTTCATATTTTCACTGTGCTGTAAAAGATTGTGATGGACAGTCAAACTGCAAACTTAAACAAGATGGATAATGAGAAAATTGTTTTTAATTGTACAGTTTACTTTTTGAGTTTTATATAGTCAGCTTGTTACATATTGATACTGTTCTCTGATTCTATGTATTAAAATAACCTCTAAAGATTCTTCAGTTGATCCAGAATGCTGCTGTGCATGCATTGACAAGAACTAGTAGAAGAGATCATATTTCTCCCGTATTGGCTTCTCTGCACTGGCTCCCTGTAAAATCGAGAATTGAGTTTGAAATCCTTCTCCTCACCTACAAAGCCATTAATGGCCAGACACCGTCATATCTTAAAGAGCTCATAGTACCCTATTTTCAGACTAGATCTCTGGGAGTCAGATCCTTCAGTTATCAAGCTCCTCTCCTGTGGGACCACCTTCCAGTCTTGGTCCGGGGGGCAGACACCCTCTCTTCATTTAAGAGTAGTAAAACCTTCCTTTTTCATAAAGCTTATAGTTAGGGCTGGCTCAGGCCGGCTCCTAGTCATGCTGCTATAGGCTTAGACTGCTGGGGGACTTCCCATGATGCACTTAGCTCCTGTCTCCTTCACTCCCCCTCTTTCTGTTCACATGTGTCCCATTAATGCATGATACAAACTTGACATCTTCCCTGAAGTCTTTGTGCTTTCTCATCTCGCGGGTTTCATAATAATAGTTACTTAAGCTACTACTATTATTAGCATTAGTAATATTTCTTTAGCTGTTATTATTATTGTTGTAGTTATGCATCTCCGTGTGTGTGCGTCTCTCTCTCAACCCAACCGGTCAAGGCAGATGGCCGCCCACCATAGAGCCGGAGTCTGCTCCGAGGTTTCTGCCTTCTAAAAAGCAGTTTTTCCTCGCCACTGTCGCCAAGTGCTTGCTCATGGGGGAAAGTTGAGTCTCTGTAAATTAAAGAGTATGGACTAGACCTACTCTACATGTAAAGTGTCATGAAATAATTTCTGTTGTGAATTGGCGCTATATAAATTAATTTGACTTGACTTGATAAGTTGAAATCAGAGACTTCTACGGCAGTACCATGCTGGGACATCTCAGATAAACAGCGCCCTTCCTTCCTTTTACGTGTCACCTCCTCTGGTTGTTGACTTGATGCATGCTAATGAGCACTAAATGGAGTCTGCCTCAGACCGCAGTGGTCAGGAAGAAAATTAGAGGGACAAGAGGTCAATAAAACAAGACTGCTAAGAGGCAGAGGGAAGAAGGTAGGAGAAAGAAAAGTGTGAGAGGGATGAAACCTTTTGCTTATTAGTGACCTGCTAAGGTTAGCTTACTTTTGATTTGTCTGTAAAGCATTTCTTTTTAAAAAATAATTATAATTTTCTAAAGAATAACTTAAAATGCTGTACTCCTACCAACTGCACTAGCCAGAAGTCTCCTTCTACCCACTTTTCCACCCCGTGAACTTCGCAAAACTAGAATGTTCAGCATGTAATAATAATGTATATACATTTTGAAATGATCAATGCATTTGTGTTTATTGCCTCCAGGGTGCTGCCACGCGTTTGGCTCGGCAGCTGCCCTCGACAGGTGGAACATGTGACTATAAAGATGAAGCATGAATTGGGAATTACTGCAGTGATGAACTTCCAGACGGAGTGGGATGTGGCGAACAACTCCAATGGCTGCAGGCGCGACACTGGGGAAGCCATGACCCCGGACATCATGATGGATTTGTACAAAGACTGTGGTCTGGCGTATGTTTGGATACCCACACCTGACATGAGCACTGAGGGTAAGGAGGATTTAGGGGGACATACAGGAATAAATTCAGTAATAATAATAATAGTATTAAGTCAGAGACTATTATGGACTCAACATCTTCCTCACAGGCACTTTGGCAGTGCATATACATGCATAATGATCCTTTTACACATGTACTTGTCGATACTTGCAGTTTATTCCTGAATATTTCGCCTTTGAATCAACCAGCGTAAGGATTGTGATACATTTTAAGAATGCATGGGTATGCTTTGAGGCAAACGACTGCTGGTATATTTAAGTTATCTTCCAATCTGAGGTCTTGTTTCTGAATCCCACATACACCTTCCTGGTTCGGTAAATACTCACTATGTATTATTCCACAGCTGAAAAAATAGTTTCCAATAAAATTCACTATTTACAATGGAGTAATGTTTGTTCAAATCTACAGCACACAGCTGTTTTAATTTCTGACCCTTAAAAAAAAATAAAAGTAAATTTATAAGCTGTTTTTAAGATTTAATTCAGTAGGAATAAATGGGTCACAGACAAAGTTGTGAAGTTGCAAACACATTTAGTCAGATTTAAAAACAAACAAACAAACAAACTATATAGAATATTGCCAGCCTTCTTCTTCAAGAGCATTGCGTGTTATTGCCTTCCTCTGCAGGTCGGATTAGGATGCTTCCCCAGGCTGTATTCTTGCTTCATGGTCTCCTGGAGAATGGTCACACTGTCTATGTTCACTGCAACGCTGGAGTAGGCAGGTCGACAGCAGCTGTGTGTGGCCTGCTCATGTACGTCCTCGGCTGGAGTCTGAGGAAAGTGCAGTACTTTGTTGCAGCCAGGAGGCCGGCGGTGTACATAGACGAGGAGGCTTTAGTCCAGGCTCAGGCAGACTTCATCCAGATGTTTGGACAACTGCGATCATCCATCTCTTACCCAGAGACATGAGAGTTAAGTGTTCTTATACTGAAATCTTCTAATTTGAAGCAGAATTTAGAGTTGTGGAAAGCTCCACCAGACTGGACTTTTGATTCCTGACGTTGTGTGATGAAAACATACTGTATAATCATCAAGAAGGTGCCAAAAGGTGCAATAACCTATAGCAAGACAATTCTTCTATTATCCACTTAAATCTTATGGACGTGAATGACCTGCTTAAGCTGAGTGGCCTTCGAAATCTGATTGATCCCCAAGTGATTGATCTAGAAAGAGTTCTTCTGACTGCCCACATGTGTGTTGCAAGAAATACAGTTGCAAATCATGCACCTGGGGTCAGCTTGTAGTTTTCAGTAGATGTCTTCAGGGGTGTTTGGAAAGACCTTTTCTTTTTGTCTTTTTTTGTAATAATCAATGTATTGAGTTGACATTTTGAGAAGGCAACTTTTAGCTGATGTGTTGAACAGCAATGATTGAGAGGAACACAGCAAAACAAACAAATATCACCATACTATAAAGTGAATAACAAGACAAGGTACTATTAATATAGAGAGAAATTATGCAGGGTGAGATTTTTTTATTTCAAGATGAGGAAAACAGGTCATGAAAAAGAGTTTCCACCGTTTGCTCTCCTCCAACATGCTGTGCACCGCAGGAAAGGATTATTCCACAGTTGCAATTGCATGATTGTGTTTATAGAATACCTTTTCATGTTTCAGATGGGAAAATTATCTCTTTTTTCTTCTTTTTTTTTGAGATGTCTTAATGCTGGATTAAAATGGCACTTTGCCAAAGCAAATCAATTCCTAAAACCAAAATAACAACAATGCCTCTCCCCTTCAGTCAGAGGCGTATTCAGCTCCTGGATGTCGAAGAATACAGCTCCGCCCCATCTTTCTCACAGACCTTGATAGCATTTCATCTTTATTTATTTATCCTGCAGATGATATTCCCACCTACAGTATCTCCTAAGTAATGAAAACAACATCCCTGCCAGACCATTTTAATGCATGCATAATAAGACGTTATTGGAATACTGTTTGTCAGTTTTGAACTTGTTTTTGTTACCTGTCCCTGACTTTAGAAAGTTTGTGGTTAAAGAGGGGGAAAGATACTTCTCGTCAAGCACAAGTCATATACCTTCTCATTGCTTTTCACTGACTCCCTTTAGAAAACAGCACCTTATGAGGGTGTCAGTCGGAACGGGTGGGTGGCTTGAACCATGCATGTGTGCCATCATTGTGGATTTCCAAATGTTCTCAAAAATATTCACAAAAACTGAATATGAAATGAGTGACATGCTTTTTTTTCTTTTTCTTTTGAAGAAGCAGAGCGTGTACTGGTTTGAGGAAAATTAGGCCTATACAGTTCTGTATGTGTGTGGATTCTGGAGTTTCTCACATAATGGATGCCAATGTAATTGGTAAACATGTTCCATTTATTCCACTGGGTTATTACCAGTGATAGATGCTGTAAAGTGTTTGAAGTCCACGTGATTTCCGGGATTACTGCCAATCACCTACACTAGTTCCCCCCAAATCCTTACATTCAAATTAGAGTAAAAATTACAGAGTAACTGTAACTGTCAAAGACATCTTTTTGTTTAGATTTATTCCATGAGGATACAAATTTATCTAAAGGCACATTAATCCAGAATGTGCTGAGAGGATACACTGTGTACTTGTGTTGTACCTGTTGTTTTTAGCTTGCAATGTCCCTCAATTTATTCCCTCCACTCCTTCTTTTAAAGACACATTCATTCTGCTCATTTGAAGTGTCACGGACCCACGAGTATGACCCACATTTAAGAGGAACAACATTTTTAGATGTAAATCACAGTGTATGGTTCAGTCTAGTCTATGGTTCATCAAAGCAGAGGGGCTCGGTGATGATAATGCATTTGTATGAAAGGCAGACCGTGGAAATTATTCTGAGCATTCATTCATCAGAGAGAGGTAAAGCCACAAATCGCTTCTATTCATCTCATCAGTCTGAGCACCTCAGGTCAATTTATTTAATCAATTCCAGTCATACCTTTGCATGCTCTGGGTTCACTGTGTGCTTTAAGAAAACCCAGCAATGAAGACATTGCTCTTGACGGTGCTCCCAGGCAGAACTCCAGCTACCCTTCCAGGCGCTGACTGTAGAATGTAAAGTGAAGAGATGGGGCTTGGCCTAAGAGCTCCAGATTTACAGGCTTATTCGAGCATGTGTGTTTCTGTAGCTTTGGACCAGCAGCCTGAGGATATGAGGGGGTTTATGCAGCTCAAGAACATCTGACAATGAGGTATTCTGTGCAATATGAACAGACATGAGTAACATCAGACGGTTGGAAATACAGTAAAAATGTAAATACATCCATGAGGTGCAGTGTAACATTGTTAAATAATAAATCTGAGATTGTAAGATGTACGCTGACTGTGTGAGGCTAGATGGCAATATTTCTATGCGTGTGCCATGCCAAAATAAGACATGTGTTCCTCCAAACACACCAGACACAAGATTTGATAGACATGAATTCTGTGCAAGCAACAACCTCCAAAGCTGAAAAATGAAGCCAAAGCGGAAGTGCCAGAATTTGCAGTTCCACGAATGGCTATTTGAAGTGGTGCCAAAAATTAGACAATCCCAATAGACCCACATATTAAAATGCCCAGATTTACAGTAGAAATAAACATGTTTACAGCCTGGTACAAAGAACGGTTTAGGTCTCTACAACTAGTATCCCTGTTCATGACTACTTTGGGAGGGGAGTGGGGGTTTATATAACTCACTTAATTTAAACCTGTAACGTGGAACTTCCGACTCCCTCTTGTGGCAGTGAAAGGAATTACACAAACACTGTTGACGTGGCAGATGGGAGAAGTTAGCCTTGAAGGCATTCTGTCAGGCAGCTTTCTGGCAGAAATCCCACAGAGCTTTCAAGCAGAAAATGCGTTCTGACAAAAAAAAGCCTTGTCTGTCAGAAAGCATGCATTATAAAAGGTCACAAATCTTGTGAAGGCAGCACAGCCTCATGGCTGAGTGGATTACATCTCGAGTTTGCACCTGAAATTGGCTCAGTTTTCCCCTTTTTTTCAGTAATTATTTTATTGTTTTTGTCACACTTTGGTTAGGTTTAGGCACCACAAATACTTGGTTAAGATTAGCTAACAAAATTACATGGTTAGGTTTAGGCACCAAAACTAAATACTTGGTTATGTTAGGCAACACAAATACTTGGTTAGGTTTTGGCACCATAAAAACTTCATTAGGCTTACACAACAAAAACACTTGGTTACGCTTAGGAAAACATCATGGTTTGGGTTTAAAAAAAATACAATCATAACGTTTAAGGCGTATTACAATAACGTTTCTGGAAGAAAGCCTTCAATAAAGTTTCTGGAAGAAAGCCCTCAAGGCTAACTTCTCCCATTGCTTTTGAAACCATAGGGCTCTTTTCATATCACTATTTTGAGAATAATAGTGCTATTCAAAACATAAATTCCTGTATTTTTTCACATCATAATATATATTGCAGTGGAGAAAAATATTGCAATGTCAGTTATTTTCAATATCGTGCAGCCCTAGAACAAAATAAGAAATGAGAAGAGGGGATAGGCCCGACATACTTCCTAGTTGCTGTAGCCCATTGCTGTAGTCTGCTCTGTTGCTATGGTTGCTCCCCTCTTCTGCTCTGGAAAACCAATCCTTAATGTGTTAAAACACATTGCTACAAATGAGCCAGCATGGGAATCTCCCCACAGACACCAATTTAAAAACTCTATACTACCAAATACAGAGAGATTTATCTGGCGGTAATCAGCTTAATCAACAATGTCTGTACTCCTTTGGCAACAGCTTGGACATTTGTTTATATGAAAAAACTCCTGCACTCCAGATTTAAATTATATTAAGGCGTTAAATTTATCCATAATTAAGGGCATGGCCACTTTTAGTCACAGCCCGCTGTGAGCTGTCTGCAAGACTTATGCCTATGTGACATATCACAAAGACTACTTCCATGTGTTATAGAGTCTATGGTGTAGACACGGACATCATAATTTTCCAACAGGTTTTGCTTATTGGTAAGTGGCTGTCCACACTTCACCTCCACTGCAGTAGTTCGGAAGAATGCTCTTGCAGAGGCCAGAGTGTAAGCAGCTCAATTTTATCAATGTGATCCAAGCTACAGTAAGTCCATGATTTGGTATTAGCAACCTTCAAAAATTCTGGTGGAAATGTTAAGAACAAAGTCCTTTTAAAGATACATGTATAATATGTAGCATTTGCACATTATAATGTCTATAAGCCACTCGACCTTATTTGTTATATATCTTGTTGAGTTGTTCACATACATTATTCCAAATGTTTCCAACAATGTTAAACTAGGGAAGCACCAAAATGAAAATTCTTGGCCGAAGGCCGAATACCAAACATGGTTTTTCACAGTTTTTCATTTATTTTGCCAATTTTTTCACCATTGCATAAATTAAATAGCCTAAATGTGCTTTTTA
>JBBPCS010000238.1:7946306-7963403 GCA_037974645.1 Hollardia meadi
CACACACACACACACACACACACACACACACACACACACACACACACACACACACACACACACACACACACGCAAAAAGAGAATTGAAACAATGTTCACATCAGACATCAATGACAAGCCTGACAGGTAATCTTGAGAGAGCCAAGAAAAGGGCATTCAATATGTCCCTGCCTTGAGTCTTTGTGTGTAAATATGAAGATGAAGAAATGGATTTGGTCGATGTTGGTGTGAGCAAGTCCAAAAGGTCTTACTCGGTAGAGACTATGGTGGCCAAGAGAGCTCAATGTACTGCAACTTTAGAAAACCCATGCAAATAAACAAAACACTAGCAAATTAAGAAAACATCAATTTGACAACACGTGTGCTGCAAACACTCACAACACAAATCAATCAAACAAATAGAGAAACACACTGCAAGCAGCACAGATGACAACGGATATGGATGTTTCTAGGGGACACTAAAAAGTGATGGACACGCGGGACACCTGTGTTTTACTAAAATGTATGTTTTTTTCTCTCTTTATTTTAATATCGTGATGGCATGAGTCAAATATTAGCCGGTGGCAGATATCTGTTGTTAACCTAGCCTTTGCATTTTGTTTATTAGCCTGCCAATTCAAATAATACCATGAAGAGTCATCAGGATATTAAAATAAAGAGAAAAAACGTGGCCAATATTTTAGTTTATTTTCCAACTCCACTGACAAGTAGCCAACTTCAATAACTTTGAGAGTCACAAATGCACGTGTCCATCACTTTTTAGTGTCCCCTAGAAACATCAATATCATCTGCTACTTGCAGCATGTTTCTCTGTGTCAGTACCCGATCAGTCCCGCCTGCCCAACCATGTCCTGCACATGCACGAAAGTGGTCCAGTCAGTAAAGTAAGGTTACCACAAACGTGCCTGTTCAAAATTACTCGTGATATGGATGAAGGTCCCGATCTGAGCTGGCTGTCCATCTGATTTGAGAGAGATGTTTTGTATCAGTTGCCAGTGTAGTAATTTTCAAAAGTGTTAAAAGATTGCACTGCTATGCCTGAGAAAGAGTTCTACGCAGCCCTCTGGCAATATTTAGAGAGTCAAATCAGTGGAAATGTAATGGTTTAATGTTATGTAACAGGAAATTAAGTTATAAAAAATCGTATTAGACAGTACTGGAAATTTGCAATTATCAGTAACTATGAGATGTATTGGGAATTTTTGTGTTATTTGTTGTTTGATGTGAGTTACAAAGTCTGGTGTAGAGGATTTATATCCTTATGTTTTTAGCATCAACTACTGTATACAAACTCACCAAAAACTTTTTCAAGCCATCAAGAGGATGCTGGTGTTACTGAGGCCCATCGTCCACATGATGAAATGGTCACAATGTGATATTATGAAGTATAGAACTCAGTGTGCAGCACTATGGCTCCCACACAAACAAGAACACTAATTTACACTATTAAAATATGAAGCGAGGAGAAAAACATCATTATTATTTTCTATGGCCCTCAGCACTCCATGCACACATAAGCAGAAACACACATCTGCACATATACTCTTACAACCAAGCATACATCCACCCACTTATGATATATATATATATATATATATGTATATGTATATGTATATATATATATATATGTATATATATATATATATATATATATACACCCTCACTTACAGAGAATGTGAAGCTTAAAAACGACTATTTAGTTTAGCGACATCCTTCTGCTGGAGGAATGAGGCTTCTGGGGTGTGTGTGTGTGTGTGTAACATCATGTCATCTTTGCCCACTGAAATGGGCAGCGAGGAGGAATGAGCCAATCGCATTAGCATGAAACAGTTGTCGACAAAAACAGCTAAATAAAACAGCTGGTTCCCAGGCTCCCAGTACACACCACACACTGGGCTTAGCCCCGTGTTACTCCACAACTTGGCTGGAAAACAAAAACAGCACACTGACACAGGCATGTACAGGTTTTCAAACCAAGCACCATGCAACAACACACCGGCAAAGACAGCACCTGAAGTGTGCTTAACACACTCGTACTATAGAAGTAACAACATTATACGTCTATAGTACTAATGTGTTCATGTGTGTTTGTTTTTTTCTGACCAGGAAAATTTATGCACAACTATAAGAAAAGTTATGTGTGTATGTCCGAATTTAATGTTTAACAGAATATAAAAAAGGCCTGAAAATAATTCTCTTTACACTGATAGTCACTCAACAAATACTATCCTTTTCATCCCAGAAGCATCAGGTGTCACCATGACAACCTCCTCTGGCAGACCATGTCACTGCCCAGATTAGAACAGCTTCTGGTCTGAGTGAATTCAACTGGGCTTTCTGATACATTCTGTTGTCTTTGGTAAATAGTGGTCTGTGCTGCACCAGACTGAGATAATCCCATGCATAGGACAGGGGATTAGCTTAAAACAATAATGACCCCACATTGTGAGCATGTCATGGCAACTGGCATCTACTTTCGAGAGCTGTACTGGCGCATTTTGTTTCAAAAATCAAGGGGAAGAGGTTTCAGGATGCAGTTGGTAAATCTGCAGTTGAAGAAATGAACAGGTTACCCAACAGAAGAGCTCACATTCTGTCTCACGGATTTAAGCATTAGTTTCACTTGTCTTCATTCATGAGCTATAATTAGGCTTTGGTTGTTCCAGTTAAGATTTCCAGCAATTGCGTGTGGTCCACATTTCTGTCTGGCATCCAGTAAAACAAAGTATTCCTCTCATTTACTTAACATAAAACTCCTGTGGGCAACATTAAGCCAACTAATCAATGCACTGCTCCTGCATGGGAAGAGCAGTGGGAGCAGCAACTATGGAAGCACAGAATATTTCAAGTAGCACTTTGCACTCGTGACTGGCTTGATTTTGTATTTATAGTCACAAGTATGGAACATCATTTCAGGAAATGAGTACTCTAAGCAGTTGTTGGCACTCTGCTACTGTTATAAGCTACATACTATCATGGAAACATTACAATTTTCTTGGCTCACAGTGGGGAGGTCTTGACCACTGAATGCATGGACTGAATGTTCATTTTCTACCTGAATCATGGAAAGAAATGTGAACTTTATATACTTTAAAGATGGCCTAAAACAAATACACTGAGAGGGGGAAGAATGAGAGAAAGTGGTGCAATGATAGAAAAAGGGGGAAAGAGAAGGAAGATATGTGAGTCTTGAAGGTGCAATGAAGGAAGAGAAAAAGGAGAGATTCATTAATGCAGGGGATGGATATGGACCATTAGGTGATTGCTGCAATGTTTCCTAATAAGACTCTCAGGGCCAGCTAATTCACCGGCAATCATTTACCCTACAGTATGCAGGCACAAAGGCCGAATGGTAATCAGCATGCAGAGGAAATAACAAGCCTCTCTGCAAAAGACATGCAAAAACACATGCGTGCATACATCGATTACACATTGTGGGCACTTTGTCTTTTTCTCTCCCTCTCAGTCTCTCATGCTGTCTCAAGGTCACCATCAATTTTGGTTTACTTCTGTTGTGCCATTGGTGGTTCTTCAGTGTGTTGTGATAATTAACAATTAACCTTTATTCCACAATGCTTGTCAGAGCTCACCCCTAACATGTCCATTAGTTTCATGTCAGCACACAGCTGATATTAGAAGCCTGCACACACTTAATATCTCACATAATCCAAAATGCACAAAGTCTGACCTTCCAGCTATTGAACAGATGATTACCCTTTATGCTCATTTAGCCTCTGGTTCACTTCATTACTTGATGGAATTTTAATTACCAAGCTGAAATCATGTTCTTAGAGCCCTCCCTAGAAATCCATATCTAAGCTCTCCCTTGAATGCTATCAGCTAATGTGCAAATTGAATCCATCCACACGTTTTTGTCTAAGTTTGCTACCAGGGACGAAGAAAGATTAGCTGGAATAAATGGGGTTTAGATATTTCTCATTTCAAAATTATGTCTAAAAAAATCTCTTTGCCCCAGAAACTTGTCAAGAAAACCTCTTGGTCGTCAGGATTTGTCTTTTTTGTTTAATTCCCAATGCCAGAAGCAGTAGTACATTCAGAGCTTGACAAGGAATTCTCTAAAGCAGATGTTGTTTTCAATAGTTAATGGAAAGACTGAACACATATCGCCCAAAAGCCCAAAGGCTATAGACTTGCAACAATACATCTAGTCAATATTCAGGCCCACAACTGTGCACAGGTAAACAAAGATCTGCGTCACATAACACATAGCCAATGTAACAGCATTCATATTTGTATTAATTCAACCAATAATACAAACATATCCCCACTCACATCCAAGCATAAATACATTTACAGTTGTACATAAGTGCACATTTCTTTTCATGGGGCTCATCCCTCGTCAGCAGAGAACAGAGTATCCAGAGAAGACAAGGCTGGCAGCCCCTGGTTCAGCTGATACCAGTACACAGTGCTCCGATTGTTCACCTGCCGATTTGAGAACAAAAATAAGGTGTTGTGTCGTGTCATCCAAGGCCCCTCCTGTGAGAGGATAACCTCCTTTCCAACTGCAATCTGTCTCAAACAGAGGAGCCTGATTCCTGGCTAATTCTCACTAAGACTACAGCAATGGAAAGGGGCTACGAGGAAACAGAGAGGGCCTTAAGCCGGATTGTTTTCAGCTTTACTTCAACGTATTTTGAGAGGTGGGGGGGAGGAGGGAGGGAAAAGTGGGGCAACACTTTTCCCGGAAACTCTTGCTATGAATGAATAATGGAATACAGACCTTTGAAGGGAGTAAGGGAGTGAAAATTAGGAGACTGAGATTACAGTGAGATTTTCATTTTATTTTGAAGGCTCCCATCCTGCTGCTTCTCCCTTGCTTCTCTTTATTAGATTGAAAAAAAAATCTCATAGTAGCTTAAAAGGAAGTGCTAATTCATTACCATAACCAACAATGTACCCTGTTCCTGGTTAGCCATTATCACTTCTATATCCCATACTGTATGAAATGTATCATAATCGTGGGGATTTTTGTGTTTCAGTGTAGGCTACACTATCACACCTGAAGGACAAATGAATATCTGACAACTGAATTCTGCTGTTTTACTACAAGGAAACTAGTGTTGATCTGATGCAATGTTGTTGAGTAACCTCATCAAGTAGTGATACGGGGGGGGGGTTAATACTATACTACTTTACATGTCTGTCACAGTTCGTGTAACAAAATACTTGAAACAGGGGTTTGGACCCAAATGCAAATGCAGCAAGAAGAAAGGTTCAGTTAAAGGATTTATATTGAAAACAGTCAAAACTCACTGGTCCAAGGCAGGTGAGGGTCATAACCAGGGTGTCAGACCAAACAATCAAAGAGTCCAAAGGGACAAAGGCAAAAATCTAAAATGGTCCAGAAACACAGAGGTAACAGACGGAAGGCTGGGACGAAGGCACACAGGGTAACACGCAACAAACTGACAAAGTAAGAGGGGGACACATGGACTTATATACGCAAGGAAGGTTGACAAGACACAGGTGAGACTAATCAGGGCGGGGACAGACAATCACAGTGGAGGGAAAAGAACAAAGACAGGAAGTGTGAAGTGAGACAAGACACGAGGAAAGGACTACAAAATAAAACAGGAAATACAAACTAGAAACTCTGAACCGCAACATAGGAAGTAACAAACACGAATATAAACTACAAAACCACAACACAGGCAGTAAACACAGAAAAATAAACTAGAACTCAAAAAAAGGAGCCTACAATTCATGCTGACTTGAGTTGCTTGTGATGGAGCTCAGGAGAGAGTAATTTGACAGACGGATCCGTAAAAACAGAGTGTCTGGCAATTGGTCTGGTCTGATTTTTGTGAAAAGAAAATGTGATATTACCACACTAGCAAAAAAAAAAAGCTTGTCTTGCCAAGGCTCCAAGCTAGTAGCTAGGCTAGTGAAGAAAAGCTAGGAAGTAAACAAAAATTCACCACCTGTAGGGTTGTCATGAACAGGAAAATTAGCTATAGAGAACAAAACCTTTTTCTACCAGGCTGTAAACATGTTTACTTCTGCTGTAAGGTTGGGCATTTTAACATGGAGTAATCTACAGAGATTAACTCACTTCTGGAGCCAGTTTGAAGTGGCCATTGTAGGACCTGCAGTTTTAGGCTCTTCTGCATTGGCTTCATTTTTCAGCCCCAAAGATTGACACTTGGGTAGCTCATGGAGTTTTAATGACAACTAATGAAATGAGAATGTTAACAGCGCCACAACCCATCAGAATAACTGTAATACGTTGTATTTTCATTTCCCACACAAACCATTCGCCTAGACCTTCTTCAATCTTCTTCTAAAGTTTAATATCAAAACAATAAATAAAATAAGTCTTCAGCCAAGGGCAATTTGAGAAAGGATGGCAGTCGCTACATTTCAAGTGTGCACTGTGTTCAGGAACAAGTGTTCCTGCAAATGTTTCACAGTAAAAGTTGTTAAGAAATGTAGTTTCGGTCCATTGAAACGCTAGAGGGCTTTTAATTTGACACGGATACAGGAAGTGGTGCTTTGTATTTGCAGTGTAATGCAGTAACTTTAACTGGGTTAACGGAGCAAATCAAAACATGGCTACGTACTGAAATACGAGCGTGTAACATAACCTTAGACAGCATAACCTGCACCAACTCTAAACTACTGAAAGTTCTCTCTCATGGACGTCGGAGTAAAATAGCAGTGCTTTGTGCACAACTCTCAACTCTAGTAACACTACAACACCACAGGGAAGCAGCACCCCGGAGCGCTAAGCAAATCCCCTATCCCAGGGCTACTGCGAATTCTAGCTGCATACTACTAGCTCTCTTCATCTACATGTAACAAATGCAGGATTAGTCAGGTTGTATAAAATTTAAACACCTGAAAGGACCGGAAAAAACCAGAAACCTCCCAAACCCTACATAATTTAGAAACTAAGCAAGAGAAAAAACTTCAAAGTAAAATGTAAATCGAAAAGGCAATGTCAAAATATGCTAAGCAGAGGAGCACATTTTAAAAACACTGTGTACCTAAACAAGCCAGGCTACAAGAGGGCCACTATGAAATTTCTGAATGTAACAATAAATATGGGAAATAAATTAACAAATAGAGAATACATACAGGAGGCTTTCCTCAATAGAGGTTTTGTTTAATGGACTGCTGAATAAAAACAGACAAAGACTTGAGGCACATTACTGAAATGGTAGAAAATGTACACATCCAGCAAACTGTTGCAAGCAATGCTGTTCAGTGTGACTGTGGATGAAAGAGTGGGCTGGACATTACTAATATCCCACGTCTATAGTCAGATGACAGACCGTTCAGAGGCATGTCTGCAGTAGGGAGGGAAGTAGGTAGAGACAGAAAACTTAGAAACATCTGCAGAAAGTATGTTGGAGATGAGAAGAACAGGAAAAAAAAGATGAGAGGAAGAGAACACAAAGAAATACAGAACAGCAAGAGGTCCAGCACCTTAGGTTGCACTTCTAACCGGTAGCCACTGGAAATACCAATTATAGACAATGAAAACAATGAAGGACAATGATGGATAGCTCATGTACTCATTTGCAGAAAACTGAAAGCATTACTTCTTCAGTAATTATCAAAAACTCCAGCAGAAGACTACTCCATACTTCATTACAAAGCCAAGAGTATGACTGAGGAATATGAATCTCAAGGGATTCAGTATTCAGTTATTCACAATAGGACTAATTAAGATGGGCTGAATCTGAAGTGGCTGTCAACTTGATTCTCTACTTACCTTTCCTTTCTCTTTGGCTTTTACTACTTTATTATTCTGCTTATACTGTAGAATCATTGCTGCTCCCCTTCCTGTTTTCTTCAGTTTTGCTTTCTCTTCAGTTTTAGTTATATTTCTTTCTTTGCTGTAGCTTTGAGTGAAAAAGTTGTATCTCAACAGCCCTGTTTTTAGAAGGACCACCAAGCAAATACAATTTTAGACAGAGGAGCTCATTGAGAAACAGTTGTTTAAAAGAAAACAATTGCAGCTTTGAGGTTTTACAAAAACACACAGCCATACACACTCAATAGTAAGTAAAATTACTATATCAAACCACTTTCATACAAAACTCCTACCTCCTATTATTCACTGACACTTTATTCCTTGTTTCTAGTAGCATATAGTTACCTTTTCCTTTGACACATGACAACTCCCCTTACTCCTATCAACCTGCCTGCTGATTTTGACAAGATCTTTAAAGGCCTCTGTGAGTTGTGTTTTGATCATTAGCACCTTTTGGGGGGCAGCCTTTTCTCTGTGAAACAAGTTTTTGGTTGCTGTTGGGGAACCGTGTACAGTACTCCAAATTAGGGATAGGCAATTTAAATAATTTCTATATTCAAGTCCTCCGATTAAATTATTATTAAATAGTCCCTGCACAAAAAAAATAAAAATGTAATGTAAGAATAGGGTCCAAAACACAAGCAAAAATGCTGGAAGGCTTTAACATACATTTCTGGGCTGCATAGACTGTAGAGACCAGTAAACGATATTCTATGTCTATGCTGTAAACAGCCATTAATTCCCCACAGGCACATACATCAGAGACAGCCTCTCAGTTTGTCACGCTGTCCCAAGTGTCTGTATTCTCCCGCGTCACAGACTACATTGCCACAAGGTCACGCCCCCTACAGTGATTGTCCTGTGTAGTCCTGCATCATTTTAAAAATCTGCTAGGGGGTAGCGAGCTAGCACAATTTGGATGTGCATTTACACTTTGATCCGCAAATGGTTAATCATCAAGCTAGTTGTTCTCTGATTAACGTTACATAGCTGGCACTGCACATTCACCTCGTTTAACATTACTCATAGACATCAGCTACCATCCAAAAAATGCAAACTTTAATTTGGGGCTTGTGTCCATATAGTGTTTCTTTCAGAGTGCATCTTTTTTCAATTGTTCCTAGTGTGGAGCGAGCATCTGTGGCAGCATGAGGTCCCCTAGAAAAAAGTGCTGCACCCAACGTCTTTTTTCAGAGCGCTCTGCCTTTTTTGTGTGGCTGCTTCCAAGTTCAAAATATAGTATCTGAACTTTTCAGAAAGACGCTGGTGTCATCATAGTCTCTCTTTTTCAGGGAACCAATTATATAATAGAGGGAGCATGACTTGTCACATGTCACCCAGATAACCTAGAAAATGGAGGAGAAACTTGTTCTGGCCTTGTCTTTCTATACTGAGAAAAAAGCCCATTAGTGGGAGCAGATGAGCAGTACCAGAAACATTTTTTTTCTATTTTCATAGAACCCTCTCCTCTCTAAATTCAAAATATGGACCATATAAATCCAGGTCACAATTTTCTTATAGTGGAATCATCTCAAACCCAACCAATTCTATTATAACTCGGTGGATACTTCATTTAGTGTATTACTCTCATTAATATGCTGATGTCGTGACAACTAAACTGAGCAACATGGCCAAGAGCAACCTTTTCATAATTCAGAGTGCTTCTCATTCACAATCTGCAGGTCTGTGGCAAAGTGTTATGGTGCATCAACCAGAAACTGTCAGCCACAGAGATGTGGCGAGCATTAGATTTGCCTCTGGTAGATGGTTTGTTATGAAAGTAAAGGTTGTGAGGAAGCACACCTGAGATATTTTTGCCACAATATTCCGACTCACGCACAGGTGGGTGCTGTGGTTATTATTTCTTTTTCCGATACACAACAAAGATCCAATTCAAAATTTCCAGAGATATTTTAGCAACCCTTTACACCCAATTCAACATTCCCATCAAATTTCATTAGAGCCTGTGTTTACAAGGCCTGATTGGTTCATATTGGCACTGTGGCAACAGGGCTCTAAACATCGCGAACATAATGTCAATGACCTGCCTGCAGCTAATGGTCCATGCTGTGATGAAACTATGAAGATACTGACTGATTTCCTGCACACCTCCCACTGCTCTTATTTCAGACCCACCAATTTCAGTTTGTCTCCATTCATTAGTGCGCAGCCCTGACCAGGCATCTTGAATGAGCACGTTACAAAGAGGTTAGGGACATGTAGTCTTAGAAACGTTTTTACTTATTAGTAATCTTGGCTTTGGAGAGAAAGACAGAAATAGGTGTACTGCAACAATACAAGTGCACGTGTACAGCATCTGTTTGTGTATCTGTTATAAGCATACAAGTCTAAACAAGGTTGATAAATGTTAGCTAATGGGTTGGTGCTAATGACTGCCTTCAAATAGGAGCATAAAGAAGGCAGGTGGCTGATAACATAAGGATGGCATTACTCTCTAGCAGAGGCGGCGTTAGATTTTCTTGTTATTCATCATTTTGACGGATAAGACAGTAAAAATTCCATCATAATCTATTATTACCCTTCCCCTTAATTTAAATTTGTTTCTATGCTACTGAGAGATAACCTATTTAATAGCTTTTTATTTTTTCAAATTGATCACAATACCCTTTAAATATACAGAACACACAGATTCAGATTTTGCATTTATACGGGCATGGAGAGAATAGATGAGCAGAGTGTGGTGTGGTCACTTTTTATGCCACACAAAGAAGATGAATGACTTTTTCCTGAGCACACTAAAACACTTCAGCCACTGTGCCTAAACAGGCAAATATGAATTATGCTATTTTACTGTTTTTTTGATAGATTTAGTTACCTCTGCGATGTACAGCTGGTATACATGTGGTTATTGGCAGTGTGGCGTGTAAAACAGTTAATGTTACCGAAAATCATCCTCATTGATCTAATGCATCCATCAGTCAATGACAGAAAATATTCAGTTAACGAGACCCCTGCTCTCAAGAAAAGGGGGAAGAAACAAGTGAAAATGAATAGAAGGACATACATTTGAAAGAAGAATTATAAAAAGTTAATGGAGGGATGAGTAACAGCAGAGTAGGATTCAAGTTACACGCTCTCTATTTTAAAGCACACAGAGGAAAATGCTGAAATGGGAAAATGCCCACAATAATCCTTAAGGCGTCCACAATGAAAACCCTACGTCAATGCCCTGCCAGAAGAAGGTCCAGCAGAGTTAGCTACTTAAAATTAATTGTCAAAGAGAGAGCTAATATGGTGGTAATGCTAACTTACTATGTGCACTCAGCACATTCTGGAGATCTGAAGCGCAGTGAGGACAATAAACTTCAGCAAATAAGTGCTGCAAGGGAACTGTTAAAGCTGGGGGGCTCATTAGGATACAAGTTTAACTAAAGTTTGTATGAGCTCAAACATTTGCATAGAGGAGCACTGTGTAAGCATAACAAGAGATCCAACTGCTGACATAATAGCAATAATGAAAACAGAAACCAGCTATTCTCTCCCTCTGGTTTGCTTGCCTTGTACTCATTCCTTCCTTTCTTTCCCTGACTCCATCTCTATCCCACACTGGCCCTGCAGTATCCTGGCTCCTCCCTCCTCAATGTCTGTTCCACCTTCTTGCCTTGTGCCAGGGGCAGCTATACCGCCAAGACACCCATACCACCAGCTCTACTGCTGCCTGCCAAGCATCTGATCAAAGGGTACAGCTGTCGAACGGATCTGCATGCCAGCCAACATTGCTGCATGAATGAGAAATGGGATGGGAAAAGGAAAAAATAAACATCCAGCACCATCAGCACCTCTGTCCCAGCCAAAAAAATGGGTTGGTGGACAGCTGAGGCCATACGGCCCAAAATCAGAGGAATCACTGTAGTCTGTTTCTACACACAAAAACGAAAATTAGCAGATCACAGATGGTAATGCTCCACGAGTATAATGACAAGAAGAAACTGTGGTGCAGTTTTTCTCTGCATATAGAGTACTGACAAGGCCAGTGTAAGGGTTTGATTGCCAATGAGGTCACCTAAACTAAAAAGGAGGCACCAAGGGGAACTGTGGAATGGGGGGAAACCATGGATGATTCAAGTTCTTAAAACAGATAGAGACTACAGGGATTTTTAACATATTCATTGTATCATATTTTGTTGTGAGGGCCCCAGATTTTCTCGCTGTGACCCTTAGTGTAGACTGAAGAGTGTAACTTGGGGGAGTGTTACTTGCTTAATTACTTATTGGTGCATACATGTGCAGTCGTTCTAGTTGGGCCACTGCTGTTTTCCCACCTGGTCGGGTTTAATCTCACAGACATTAAATTAAATTAGCAGAACAGTTTCAGACACTGAGCTTCCACATGCATACCTCATGGCTTGTGCTACTGTGTTTAGTAAAATATTCATGTCAAAAAGTCTATTTAATGAAATCAATGTGTTTTCACAAAACAATTACAGAAAAGTGATTGCTAACCATTGCGCCACAGAGACAACAATTTAGCAGGTGTGGCCCAGGTATTCAAAACATACCAATCTGCACTTGTACTTAACTTTGAGGTGTCGGGTAAAACAAAATGGTAGAATCTTTCAATATGGCATTTTAAACTAAACATTTGTCATTACGTTGCAGGAGGTTACTTGGTTGGTTAGGTTGGGCTTGAACCACCAACCTTGTGACACAAGGTCATCAGGACAAAATGGGAGAATATCTTTCATGGAACGTCACACAATCTTTAAGAACAGTCAATGCATACGACCACATGTGAGTAATGCTGCTCCAAAGAAAGAAAACTGTCTGAAGAGCTGGAGTAAAAAGTGAAGAGGCTAATTACATTTCATCATTCAGGTGTCAGTTACAGCTCAGCATATTCACTGCAAACATGTAATAATGATACAGCTTCCCACTGCGTGATCTACTCCTTTGATAAATGATATTGCTACAGTGCTGGCTGGATGACACTAATGACTTGGCAGCAGTAAGGTCCTCAAACCAGGTGTGGATGTATAAGATGCTTTTAAATGCAGGTCAAGTGCTGTGTAGGAAAAAAAGCAGCTTTAAGCAGCGGGTTGAATTTCTCATCACTTTTTATAGAAATTCGTTAAAGTGATTAATCTATATCAACTTTAAATATTTACAGAGGACACAGTACATAAAAAAAATAACAACTGGGAGGATGCACACTTGTTGTAAAAACTTTATTCAGAATAAAACAACATAGCCATATTACACTTAGTGTGTTTAATCTATTTTACATACCTCAGGAGAAGTGACACAGTTCTGCCATGGTACAGTTCATGATTGGAATCATTAAAATCATCACCAACATCATCATTAGTCTACAGTCAGAGGAGGTTATAGTAGTGTTGTTCAGTCTCACAAGTTTTACAGGATAGCATAAAGCACAACAACACAGAGTGAGGGACCAGTGCTAGAAGGCCAGTGGAAAAACCAACAACAGATAAGGTAATATTCGCCATAACGGGCAGCTAGCTTCAGCAGGCCACAGACCCATTGTGGTACAGTAATTGTAACATTTTTTTTTTTTTTAAACTTGGTATCTCCTTGTTGCAGTCTATACCAATAGTAAGCTGAAGCTTATAATGCTAAACCAGGCTGTTGTTCTGTAAATTATCACAATTGTTTAAACAAGTTTACAAACCACAAAACCAAAACTGTGTCTAGGAGTCTGAGGTAGCAAGGCAATCATGGCTTTCCTCTGATTTCTGAACATATATCTTAAAAAAAAAACTATTCTACATAATGAAGACGGGCCTCTTGCAAACCCAAATTCAGATCAACTTTAGATTTAAATCTTTATTTTCCAAAACACCTCTCTTTATACACAATCCCACTTTAGTTCAACGCTAATCTCTGTCTTCCACACGTGGAATGACGAACTGTATAGGCACAGAAGGGGTAAAGTTTACATTAAACAAATTGTAGTTGACACAAAGTCTGCCGGCATATCAATGCTTTTAAAGGGGAACTCGACATCAAGCATGCTGAAAGGGAGATCTTCAAAACAAAACAGATGCTTTGAGAAGTGAAAGCCTGCATGTTCAAAATGATCCTTTCAGCAACACTGAATGTTATTACTTAGAAACTGTGCGAGACCCCATACGTGGAACAAAACCTGTGGCTACTTCCACCAACAAATAATTGCAACTTGGGGCTGGAGGGTACAAAGCAGTGGAATGACAAAAAACTGTAACAGTTTGATTCCCAGTGAAGGCTGAATTTATCAAGAACAAAACACAAATCTCAAACCTCCCTCTGAAGAAAAAAAAAAAAAAAAAAAAATGTACAAAGCCCCGTGTCTATGTACTCGTCTGCATATCTAAACAAATCACTGACAAATGTTGAACCAAGTTCAGGTACAATCTACAGTTCATAAAATGTACAGTTTGCATAGTACAAGACAAGGTGGTAAAAGTAGTTTGAGCTTCTGGTCCTGTGCGTCTTTGGGATTTTGGGTTGGGGTCATTGTTTGGGAATGGTCCCGTCTCTTACTGCACACGCACACTCACATTGTAAGCACACAAACGCGCCATCCTCTGTGGCGACTGTCCTCACATCACCTGCAAAACAGAGAACACAAACATGAAATCGTCACATCGTATCAGGCGACAAAAAAGATGCATTTTAAAACACAGTGGTGTGTGTCTGAGTTCGAGCAGAGCCACTGGAAGTTAGTTCTCCTGTGTTTTTTTATTAGTCCCAGTGTGGCAGGCAAATTCCCACCTCATTTCGCTTCATCAATACATCAGTGTGTGGAAATATCAGAGGTTCGGACCAAGTAATCCAGTTTGAAAGCTGGTTAATGGACTGCACTCCCTCAAGCCAGTTACAGTCCATTAGGAGCTCCGTGTGGAGGGAACGGGTGGAGGTGGGTGTGGATGATGCACGGGAGATTTTATAACACACTCAAACCTTTTCACTCATCCCTTTATGTGAAAACCAACAGAACGTGTATGGGCCGGTGTTTGTCAAGGACAATGGAATAATGAATAAAGGGAAAGAGTGAAAAGATGACTCAAATAAATAGCAGTAAATGGAGACTGAGGAGATATAAGAAGAATGTGTATTAGGGGCATTCTAGACAGTCATGATAAACATGATCTGAGGGGTAAAATGCTGAAAGCGATAGGTTGTAGTACGATTGTTATCCAAGAGGAAGACAGAAATCAAAGGGAAATTATGTGTCCACAAATGGATTCTTGGCAAATGAGCAGTTTAACTGGTGTTGGAAGGTATTTGCTGTGTGTGAAGAGACAAGCCGAGCAAAAAAGACAGCGAGAGAAAAGGGGGAATGGAGTGAGCAGGAAGACACAAGAGAGGGGTAAAAAATTACTGCGGGAAGAGGTCAGTGCCAAGAGCTTTCACAACACCTCTGTCCCAAATGCACCTCCGCCTCATACTGGGGCAACGACACGTGGAGACATCTGCACTCCCCCAGACATCCACTGCCGTCTCTCTCACAGGCCACCAAATGTGGAAGCCTGAGGTTGGTGGAGGATACATAGAGGGGAGTACTTTTGGGGCAGCAGTTGTAATTACCTCTGTTGCTCTGCTCAAACGTTCCTCACCGTTGCCAGTTACTAAAATACTGACCCAGGAACACACACAATGAAGCAGAGAGAAGCAAAAACAGCAGCTTCTTTTCAAGCTGCTAACACGCAAGACTGATGTATAGAAGTCATTCTAAAAGTGCGTGGCCTTACCTGCGGCCTTGAGGAGAGGCTCGAGGCTGTGGGAGACAAAACAAAGAGACAATGGAGGAGTTAAACACTCAAAGTCAGTTAATTTGTGTTTTCATAAATACACACTAAATTATCAGCCTCTGGGTCCCTCCCACATATTCATGCACACACTCAGCTTCGTGCTTTTCAGTCCCAGTGCCTGGAAGCTGTGCAGTAACCCAATGCTAATAATGCTGGAGTGTCTGCCAGATTAGAATGGATTTTTAACTAAAGCCCCCAAAGGAGTTCTCACTGGAAAAATTTGAATGCAATTCAAAGTCGGTGAGGTCTATCTCGTTATTCGAACATTTTTATTTATTTTCCTATTTGATTAATATCCCCAGAGGTGGATATTCTTTCAAATTCTGCTATAAAGAGTAATGATCATATTAAATACCAAACTGAAAAAAAACAACTATTTAAAATGCATGTGTTTGAGAAAGAATCAATACCACAGTCACAATGCAGAGATAGACAAACCATGATTACGCTTTCTGAAAAAGACACTCTATATACCATTCTTCATTAAAATACAGTACAAAACCCTTTGAATTTCTAAATACAGACAAGTGCATAGCTGCTCGAGCTGCAATCATTTATACATGACACCCCCCACACACACATTTGTACATACACCACACAAACAACGCCAAATGACAGTATGAGGTGAAAAAGAGAAGACAAATGCAGAGCAGGAGTGTGAAGACAGAAGACAGAATGATCAACAAAAGCAGGATGAGGTGAAGGAGATTGAAATTGTAGATTGTATTGATTGTGTCAGGAAAGCTCCACAGTTTCTCCCCTGCCTCAATGATCTGTTTCAATTTCATTTATTGTGCTAGAAGAGGCCATAGATGTAACTTGGGTAAACAAAATAAACTAGAGCATGAATTCCATTAATAAAATGATCGAGGAGGATGAGAACTGGGATTGCTTCTGAAACTTATGCACAGCTTTATTAGTTGATTGATATTCCATAAACACACACATCTACAAATTCCAGTTTAACACAGTTTCAATAATATAATGTAATAAATAAATTTGAGTTTTGGACTGTTGGAATAACCAAGTCATTTAAAGGTGTCACGGTGGATTTATGAAAAATCATGACTGTTGCACCATTTTTGGACTTTTTATAGACCAAACGATTAATCAAGATAATGTAAATGATCTCAAGTCTATTGAATGGAAAATATTTTGATGAAACTAAACACACCTGTTTCGCTTCATATGAATTGTCCCCTGTGAGGGTATGAACAGTAAATTAATTGACATGCGCTATTTTTCTGCTGACCAGTGTCCTTGTGGCGAAACAGAAGTTTGTCTTCAGAAACTGGGAATACATGGTGGGAGAGAGGAGGAGGAGAAGTGGGAAACTTACGACTGCATGCAGGGAAGGAGTTGTTAATCTGCTCCATTACATCTGCCAGGTCAGAGCTGCTGTTGTGGGAGTCCAGCAGCTCATCTGAACACACACGCACGCAGACACGCGCACACACACACACACGCGCGCGCGTGCGCGCACACACACACACACACACACACACACACACACACACACACACACACACACACACACACACA
>JBBPCS010000238.1:7969917-8000466 GCA_037974645.1 Hollardia meadi
CACACACACACACACACACACACACACACACACACACACACACACACACAGAGAGAAAATCCTGTTCTTTCATTCCCCATCAGTTGGGGGGCTGATTTCTTCTTTTTCAAGAAAGCCATGTTCTCGTCTCCTTTGATTAAGGTAACTGGTCATTATCAGAGACCCTGAAACCACTCACTCTCACTTCTCATTGTTGGCACTCTAATCCATTACAGTCCTGTCCTTCCCGCTATATCCAACCACATGCCATCGTCTTTTCCCCCTACTCCACACTTCTGCTGTTTCATGTGGGATGAGTTATTTCTTTGACTGGTTTTGATGCTCTGAAAACAGGTAAGGCGAGTTTTTGGGCTACCCTGACAAGTAAACAATGCCTGGGAAGATGTCAGAGCTATGATTTCACTCGGCTTTTTGTTAAAACACATTACAGATGTTTTTATAAATATGTACAGCTACTGGAAAAAGAAATTCTGTTAATGAGAATGTGTTGTCACGTTGAAGGAAATGTAGAAACGGCCCATGATGACTTACATGCTTCCTGTGGCAGAACTGCTGTCTGTGGGCAGAGAGCCGTTGGAGCGCTCCATCTGGGCCAGTCTGAGAAAAAAATAAAAATAAAAAAAATATCTGTGACTTAATTCCTGCTTAAAACTAAAGCATTTTAACACTGTCATCATCTCATCCAAAATGCAGAACACTGATGTCAACAAATGAGGATCTCAACGCCAATTAGAACTTTAAAGAATGTAGTGAAGTCTCCAAGTGGATTAAATGACAAACAACGTCAGTTCTGACCAAATACAGCAGAGATGTGTGCGAATGTGTGCGCGGGCAGTGTGTGGCTCTGGGGAAAACATAAAAATAAAAAAAATAAAAAATTGTCATATATTCAGACAAACCAGTCATGCTAATGAGGCCGATTCCCCAGATCAAAGCAAAGAGAAAGGCAGCAGGGTGGTCCAGCAGATTAAAAACATGTTGCACACAGTCAATGAAAGAATATGTGCGGAGGGAGATATTTAGATTTATTAATCCGCTGGTGAAAGTTCACCATGTGCATTTTTCCACGCAAATCTAGAAGCCCCACTTTAATCTATAAGGTCAACTTCTGTATTTCAGTTAAAATTGTAATTCACAGGGCTCATGTCTGTGCCATTGCTGATAAAACAATGCAGCCAAAGACAGTGAGCAAAGGTTAATGGTTTGTGACCAGTGGAAGGCTACTGGTCAGACAGAGCAGCACTGCATCAGAAGACCCTTCATGATTAAAGCTTTGTGCAGGGTTCTGTTTTGACACAAGTAACCCTTGTCCATTTTAGAGAAGATAAGCTTTGGACTGATTAAAGATTCATTCAAGGGGCAAGCTGGAATTTGTGCATGTGTGGGATCTCAATATTCAGTCTTATCGGAAAATAAAACATGACAGGTTTACAATCTCAGTATGGCAGCAACATTAGCTTGGTGATGTTGAGAATGATTAACTACAGGCCACACGCTGTGTCCACGGGTGTGCTGTTGTTCGCAGCAGGATCATTGTAAATGGAAATGTTGCTGCTCTGATCTCAGCAGCAAATCTATAATGTCTCCAGCCGAAGAGATGGATGGCTGCATGTTGTCTGAGTTCCCTCACTGAGCAGATTCAGACTGCCGTCTGAAATTTATTATATGCCAACGGCTAAAATAAAAAGCTAATTTTTTTCTTTTTTTGACATTTAGTGGTAAACTTCATGTCTCCTTCCTTCTGTCTTTGTAATCTCCCACTTCAATAAAGCAAGTTCATATTCCCAAAATCAGTAACAGGATTCTTTGATACATTTGGACAGAATGTGCCTTCTTTGATTCTGGCCTAAAAGATTCAATTTGAGACCTGTTTTATAGAGTAACGAGAATAAAAGAGCAAAGAGGAAAAAAGTCTGTTTCTTATCAGAATGTCTCCTCTTCAAGAAGCACAGGAGCAACTAATAAAGACAGTAAACATAATTGGATTTACTGTCAAAACGACTCATTGAAATTGGTTGAGAATTGTAAACATTATGGTGCTTTTTATCCACAAAATCGGCAGCTCCCTCCTTTACTCGTATTTGTTCAAAAGGCAGTCTTGACCTTTCCAATATGGCGGCGACATTGACGTATCGCAAGAGTGAGCCGAAGCAGCCAATGCGGCATGTACTGTACGTGTATATATCTATGGTTACATCTGGACTGTATGTGATTGCTTGGAAGGTTTGCTGTATTGTCTAAGGTAATTCAACAATTCTTGAAATGCGTCCTTAAAACACTGGACTACATTTGCATCTTATGTCGTTTTTAGTGTTCATTTTATTTTATTTTATTTAATGCAAATCACATTTAAAAGTAATTTTGTTACCATTTTCCAAAGCATAACACAGTATTTAATCAGTTCCAGGGAGAAACTGGTTTCCATTTATCTCACTACTCTCTTAAAATCATTGTATATAGATTTGATTTAGTTAAGCATCATCTTGTCCAAAGAAAATGAATGTTGCATAATGCATTGTAAGTACAGACTGAAGGGAAGTACTCGTTGGAACTAGAATTATCAACTTGAGGTTGTATGCCTCGGCACACCAGTCAAATTGCAGTTGACATCCATGTCTGTCCAGACTCATATAAAATGTGTAGACACTTGGTGCAACAACAATCACCTTTTTAAATTTTTAAATTCTTACACCTCCACAGCTACAGATATTGCCGGCGTGGGTGCATACAAATTAAAAAGTTAGAATATGCTGAAACTTGCAAAAGCACTTGTAGGTTAATTTCTCATTCTATAATGAAGCATTTTACCTGTAAATGCGGATCATTTAAACACAGTTAGCAGTTGTTTATATGCTAGCTGTGTGGCATCTGAGAGGATGAGATGATGACTGGAGAATGAAAATGGGTACCTGCTGGCATACTGCTCTATCCTGGAATGGGTGTCATCATGAGAGAGCTGAGGTGACTGGGACAGCCTGGAAATGAATGGAGTAATGGAGATGAATGAGATTCAGCATGCTCACACAACCTCATTAACACAATAGGGTCATGCACACATACACACACACATAACCTAATGGCCCTTCAAAACATCACCTAGAAGACAAATCTGATGATCCTAGAAAGAGAAATAAGAAAGCAGGATGATCTACAAAGTAGTTGGATGGTTTTTGACAGCCGCTGCTGGGATGAGCAACTGGATGCTAGTTGGATGCTTTAGAGAGGAGAAGAAGGTGACGGTGCAGATACAGTGGGTGAGTTTTTTGTTTGCATGTTCAGCCAGTGGATCAGGCAGGCAGGCAGGTAGGCAGGCAACATGCAATGTGGTCATGACTATGTTGGAGTGAGGATTTTAGGGGGGAGGTGAGCGAGGAGTGAGGGGAGTAAAGGAGGTGGCGTTAAAAGGCATTCCAGTCTGGAGACGAGGTGTCGCCGGTGGCATTGATACTCACTCATACTGCTCCGGACACATGCTGATGAGGGTGACAGGACTGTAAGAGAATCGGAGGGAAGGAGGGAGGGGGAGTTAAGGTACCACATAACACTGGAGGTCAAATCCACTCGGAAACAAGAACACAGCAGGTGCAGGAAGGAGTGGAAGGAAAAGTATGTCCAACAGCAGAGTGGCTGGACTAAACACAGAGGGAAGGCACAAAAAATGGTCACCAATATACACCACATGTGGTCGGGATTATCCCCTGTGACATTGTCCAACATCTCCTTCAAAATAGACTCATGACACAGAAAATGTGGAGGTTGGACAGTTTTGAAAGGGTCAAGATGGACAACTGCACCTGTCAGCAAACGTAATATACCCAAGATGTGTGTGTATGCACAGAAAAGGGTTGATTATGTCAGTTCACTTCACCGCTGACACACATATTTTGTTCAATTTATTTAAAAACCCTCCCGCAAACAGAATTATATGGCTCAAATTTGTTCCTTTTTCTTATTCATTTCGAGCAGGATTTACTTAAATAGCACACCAGCAAAAAAGATACACAGAATGCATTTTCTAGTTAATCTGCTATTGAGTACATTATGTTATAAAAAAGATCAATTTGGTGTATAAGGACCCAGAAAATTAAGCTATTGGTCCTTAGTCATTTGGAAAAATAATAAACCAGGATGGTGGAGGAATGCGTCTTGAAATCTTCTGGTTTCTTGTCTGTGATAATTACAGCTATTCTTAGAAACACAGAGCACAAATTGTTATTTGTAAACAAATGGGACGCCCTCTTATCTCAAAAAACACAGAAATGTGTTGTTTTCATGGAGGAGGGTGGCTAGAAATTGGCAAGATAACAGTCGAGGCTGACATTATTTCGCCTCATGGTTTTGTTCCCACATTAAAGGAGGAGTATTCAGAGGGGGACGTGCAGCTTGGTGGTTATGCTTCATCCATGGTAGTCACACGTCTGTGGCTGCGAGGACATTTAAAATGTAGCAGCGGATTCAGATTCAGAAAAGAACAGAAAAACTGATGGTGAGAGAAGAAGAGATCAGGCTTGGCAGGGCAGAGTGGGGTAACTATTCATACAGTAGCTGCTGGTGTGGTGCTTTACGCGCCCTTGCTGACATCTTTGCCAGAAAGAAGTGTACAGTGCACTCATTTTGTTTTCTAGGAAAGTGATGTCAGTTTTCGTCTTTGGCAAAAATTCATAGCTTCGTGTGGTTATCCTTTCCAGCAATCTTTTCTGATCAGCATACAATGACTTAATTCGAACCTTCAGGTGGATGCACTTGAAAAAATAGTATTTTGTAGTGAAGACAGAAACAAAGTTTACTGTGCCAGAGGGAGAGAGAAGAAATTGTTAATGAAGCATGAAAAAAATGAGTGAAGGTAAGGTGACAAAAGAAAAGAGAGGGAGGGGAGACAGCAGAGACCTTGGGAGTATTTGGGGTCTGACAAATGGGGCTGCTGTAATGAGCGTGTTTGGATGAAAGGCCTGTTGTGCCTGTTGAAATACAATAACAGGGTGCAGAGCAGCAGGCTGTTCATGTTTCACTTACACTGGTATTGTGCTAAAAGTCGGAACAGGCTGAGCTGCAGTCAAAATGCATGGGTGCAATATGCATTTGACATATAGATAGGAGATATACCTCCATCCTCCTTTTTGATTTGGCAATAATCTGAATGAGCTCACACTAGGTAAGAAATGTCCAAACACACCAAGTGGTGACATTTTAACAAAGAGTTTAAAAAAAATAAGAGTCCATGTTTTTCCAGTAGGGTGAACGTTAAGCCTGGGGTAAACAAATGGAAAAAGACCTTGGTTAAGCAACAAACACCTACTCACAAGCTGTAAAATCCATTTATAAGTGCATGTTTTTTGGAAGAATTTGGCTCAAGTGAATCTTGCAAACTTAGGTCTTGCGAGCGACGTGCTTCTCAAAACTTGGAACTGAAAAAAAAATGAAGAAATCACAAAAAGAGCTATCTTCTATCGTCTCTTTGTTTGTAAAAATTTTGCACATTTTTCTGTTTTTGGTGGATGCCCTACAATGTTTCTAAAAAATCTATTTAGTCCATCATGCTGTGGTAGTCACTGTCACATTTAGCGCTACTTCTCTCTGTTTTCCCATCCCAAAAGACCATCTGCACATGCTTCACACTTCTACCTGTCTGTCAGAAAGGCAGCTAGAGGGCTGAAAACGAAAACGTGTTTGTGTGAGCCATTGCACACTCTTTCCATCTTATGCATTGATATTAAAGTAAAGAGATAGGAGCTCTTGTGTGTGCATATGTGCATATATATATATATATATATATATATATAAAGATTCTGTATACGTATATACCTGAAACAAAGAGGAGTGTTGTTTACTACAAGACCAACTTGCTTCATACTGTGCAGTGCATTCCTCATCTCACTACTACATAGAAGACTTCTGCTGTATAATCGCTGTGTTTTTAATGTTATGATTGTGGGGAGCATAAGATTTGCGCTGGAGATGTTTGATTTTTTTATTTAGTGCTACTGAGTTCTTTGACTTTTGTTCATGTTGTCTTCATGATCAACATCCCCCTCCTGCATTGGAAACTTGTAGGAAAAAACACAATCTACACAGCCACCCTACCCACCACAGCTACCTCATAAGGTAACTGTAAATGCAACTTTAGACAGTGCTCACCACCACCACCACCACCACCATCATCATTATCATTATCAGTGGGCAATGTGAAGACAATAAAATCACGCAACAAGCAATTTACCGCTCTCCTACGACTACAGTAGGAGCGTTCTATTTACCTTAAACTAATTTACTTGGTTTATCTATTTATCTACATATGGTTAATATAAATATATAAAAACTGTACTTTCCCTTATGTAATAAATTCTACATTTAATAAACGACTTTGGTGATATATGACTGTAGACTGTAGTTTTTTAAAATTTGGTTGTGTCTTCTTATTCACAGATGACCACAGAGGACATTTTTTAAACTTGGTTTTCTCCTGACCTGAAAAAAAAATTTGCACTAATTTTCAAATCCACCGTCAAACCCATTAATCTCTCTGCAAGGCGTAATGCAGCAGATAATAGTCTACTTTGTCTGGTTACTTACTTGAAAAAAGCAAAAAAACAAAACAACAACACTGAGTGGGAAACCATTAAAATGTCTCTTTTAGATTATCAAACATAGCTATGAAGAATAAAAATTCCTATCTGTCGTGAAATGAAGCAAAGATACAAGTGGGAGTTGAGAGTAGGTGGTGTTGTGCTCTCTCAAGGTGGAAAGAAACGGAGTGGGTGGAATTAAAAAAAGGGGAATGATGATACAAAAGTGGAAAGGAAAGAGACAGCCGGTGAGTGCATTAGAGAGGCCAATTATACAGCAGACTTCAAAAAGTTCTAAGAAGTTCGTTTGTTAAGACAACCAATGAACTCTACAACGCATTAAGAAGGTTTGGGGTTGGGGGTATTTTAAAAATACTCTAAATATTGGTGAGAATTGTACACAGGAAAAGCAGCAAGCTTTTTTTCCAATTCAATATGTAACATGTTACATATTCCATATTTTGAAGGTAAAAATTGTGAGCTATATTATATTTATGACAACAAACATGGCAGCAAATATTATGTTTGTTGTTTGTATAATTACTCTTTTTAAAGCAGGGAATCAAAACTGTGTTCCAATTACATTAAAAAATCCAGATCTCCAGATCTGACCCAGATCTTATAGAAATTCCAAAAGTGAAACACTTCACATTTTATTTCTGTAGATAAAGCTGTTTACAATGTACTAAAGCCTGTGGCAACATGTGGATAGCCCACAGTTCACAGGAGAGAGCTAATGCAGTAAAAGAGATGGGAAAATGATAACCATTAAATAGTCCTTCAGTCTCCATTCCTCCGTCTTGCCATAGATCTCTGCATTTTCCCACAGTTCCTCTGCCTTTAGGGGCATTTTTTAGGCAGGCATCTCTGCAGGAGTCATTTTTTTAAAGAGTGAGGGAAGTGAGAATGACGCGAGCCAGGGGATGAGGAGGAGGACAGGCAAGGATGAGAGGGATGAAAGAGGGAGTGCAATCCATCTGAGGGGTGACTGTGTGCAACTGGATGTCGGGGAAAAATCTATTGCAAGTGAGCAGGTGAGTCACTGTGAGTGCACGCATGAACATCTTTGAGTGTTTCTGGTACTTACAAGATGCAAAACTACACTCTTCAAAAGTAAGACAGCATGTGTGGGAAATGTCAGAATGTGACTGAGTGACGGCATACAAAATACAAAAATACTGAATAGGAGACAATAAACAGATGGATAAATATAGAGAAAACTCAAAAAATGAGTCACAAAGAGTTTCGGAGTACAAGGGGCGAGTATTCCATTAGGGGCCACAACTCAGGGAGGATGGGGCGTCTGCATAATGTGGACCTAGTTAAGCATCTCTCGAGGGGGAATTATGGCTGGCAGCAGCAGGGACATAAGTCGGACATAGTCACTGGGGTAGGTGCTGTAGACAGAAGATCTACAGTGCTGTGATGGTACATGTAATGACCAGACCGACAAGTAAATGAACACATAAACTGTGTGGGAAATAAACACTCCCCACATACTGTAGCGCAGAAGGTGTGTGTGTGTGTGTGTGTGTGTTTCAGGCCTGAGACTTTTCATAACCCTGTCATCTTAGGATATTTATGACAGAGAGAGATTCAACAGTAAGATACATTTAAAGAGACACTCCATCAATTTTACAGTCCTGGGGAGTACTACTCAACCTGTGAACGCTGTTGTATAATGTCTTCGGAGAGACCTGGCTTTACCGAACAGGGAGGTTCCAATGAAAGAAGCATTATCAACTTGCATTACGGGAAGTGTAGGATCCAAGGTTTTTGGCGCTTGTATCTGGATACTTCCATTCTTGATTGAATCTGTCTCTTGCAAGGCTCCGAATGCTATAGACGTGCGATTCTAAATCACTGACAAACCTCTTTAAAAAACACAGATTAAGCATTTTGTCACCAGCCGCTCTGCTTTTTAAGACACAGTGAAATAAAAAAATAAGTTTTCCAATTCTATTTCTGTGTTTAATTGTTCAGTTATCTCTTGCTACATGCAGGGAGCCATATCACATTGTTTTCGCTAAGCCAAGCCCACATTTGAGAGATCTAATCGCATTTAACGATTAAAATTTTTAATTTAAATTCCTCTCATAGCCAAATATTCAATTTCAGATGATTCTGTGTTTGGTTCAGACATCAACCTGTAGAGAGTTTTTAAAGAGTAACTAAACCCCCAAACCACTTTTTCAGATGAGTGCAGATGTAAATGAGTATTTAGTAGTGTTGCTGCAAAGTATTTAAATTCTACATATTGTGTTATACATATACATATCTGCTACATTTTCGAAGTGTCTGTGTACTCCTGCAAGGCCACGCCCCCTACAGTAGCTGTCCTGTGTCGTGTCCTCTGCTGCATTCTTTAAATGGGAGCAAGCTGAATTTGGGAGTGAACTCGCACTTTAATGCATCTCAGCTAATCAGACTTTAGCACTGATCTTTGTTTCATAAAGACACTCAAGTGTTACTTACGTTTCCATGTTGTCGCCCTCTAGGACTGTCTGGACAGGAAGGTAACCTAGCCGAGGATGTTTGGCAAAGTACTTCTTCGATCGGAATTTGTTCTTCAGCACTTTGGTGAAATCACGCATGTCCTCACCTGATGTCGTCTATGAGAGAGACAAAGACCGAAAAATGTTTATGTGTTATTTATTGCAGCATGTGTGAGTGTATGTGCTGATGCATTTGTTATGCTCTCTTGTGCAGCATATGCATTTGTGGGGAAGGGAATGTGTTTGGTTAATTAGATACCAAGTAAAGGTATTCCTCCTGCAGAAGCGGTTTCTGCCTCGCAAGCAAACAACAAATTACCACAGCAACCTGACCAGAGGGGGAGAAAATCCCTTTGCATTCAGACAACCACCACTGAACACACATTCACACAAACACACAGACAAATATACCGCCCCCACTTCACAGATATGCGTAAATGAACAGACACTATTGGGTTCACTCGGCTTATTGACTAATCCACGCTATTTAAGAAGGTAGCTTGAGTAAACCAGCAGCAATTACAGAGCAATTGTACTAAAGCTGGAGGAGAATATATGGGAGGGAGAGAGAGAGAGAGAGAAGGTCACAGTTGAACCCAAAAAACATGGCATCAGATTCGGCTGCTTTGATATCAGTCTCACTGAAGCCCTTTGGAACTATAAAAATGAAACCCTAATAAAAAAAGCAATATTTTGGCCATTAAAAAATCATCACGACAAAGATGGAAGAATGGCTCTAATTAAATGACCGCACTGAGTCTAAAAAACAAACAAACAAACAAAAAAACACTGTCAATCTTTATTTCTCTGCAAAATCTAGTTTTATAACATAATTATTCAATATAGAATATGATATTTTCAAAGGTAAAACATTGAAACCCAATTTGGTTTGGAGCATAGGGAGAAGGGTTGATTTAATTATGTATGATATTAATATTTTTTAGAGGAAACAAATAAAATTTCCCTCTGGCAGGATTTTTCTACAGCCATTCCAGTATTGATCTGACTGCACTCTAAGCTTAAGGTCATTGTTCAAGTCAATGTACCAGTCTGAAGTGTTTGGCACTGCAAAGCAAGTGGCCCTCAATTCATTTGCTTGTTTCCTTTATTCTCACACCTCTTCCAGTTGTTTGTGTTGAAAAGCCTGCAGACAGTATGCTGCCGTCAAAGCCTAGTAATGGTGGTGGTAAGTTGCAACTTCTTATTGGCAGACACACAGCTTCAAATTATGGCTGATAAGTTCAAATATTCATTTAATCAGTGCATACAATCTTTTGTCTTCTGCTCTCAGTCTTTCACAGGACATATTGCAACTTCCAGACTGCTGTCACGAGTCTCTCTTTTCTGCCAAACACACCAGATTTCCTGCGCTTATTATTATCCCTTCTAGCGAGACCAGTCCTCATAGGAATCTTAATGTTACAACATACAATAAATAATATTTTCAACAGCAATGTTCTTCCAAATTTGTGGCCACACTTTGGGAAAAGTCCATTCTTGTTTTGACATGTACAAAAAAAGGGCCATAAAGAAATGTTTTTTTTTTCTGAGTTTGATGTGGAAGAACCTGATTTAACCTCATCTGATCACAGAGCCTTGACCTTTGGGACAAATTGAAATGCAGACTGTGAACAAGGTTTTAGTGGGCGTTCAGAATGAAAAAAAAAAAAAACATTTAAAAAATTGCAAGGGGCTATGTTGTTGAGGGTTGTTCAGATACTGGTGACATGACAAGTCTCGACCATAGAAAAAGAACATATTTATGAATTAAAACATCAGCACGTGTTCAGTGCAAGGTAACAAATTCAAACTGAAAATCAGTATGAATGTGCTGCTGTAGTAACCAAAGTCTTTCAGTGGGAATATGTCTGCTTTCATTAAAATGGACGATTGGAGCGTGCAAGCACATGCAAAACAGATGTGTGTCTATGTATGTATGTTTTCGAGTGTGTACGTGTGCTACTCTCTCACCGGTGTGCAGTACTCCACCATGGGGTAGTTGAGCTTGTGGCCCTTGGCGGTGCGCCCAGAGAAGAAGCAGCTCTGACACACGTCGTAGTTGAAATGCTTCAGACTGCGATACCTAGAGAGATGAGATACGAGAGAGGATAGAGGGAGGTGAAAAGTGAGATTGGAGTTGAGTTGGAAAGTAGAGTGTGTGTAAATGCCACTTTCATGTCACCAGAGTGTGAGTGTGTGTGCTACACTAGGGCCTCCTGGAGAGCTGTCAATTTCCACTGTCAGTCACACAGTCCTCCACATGAACATGTTCACTCACACAAAGACACTTTCAAACACTCCTCAATATGCTGACAGCGTAATAGACACTTGGATTTCCACCAAAACACAACAGCGTGACCACAACCGGCAAGGATGTTGTCCTCAGCAGCTGTAGCCACAGGTCCATTTAACACTTAAATTGAGACAGGAGCCATCCAGACATAATAGCTTTTGTCTTTCTCCCTTCTCCAGCTCTCCCAAGGTTAGCTGACTGATGAGCTACGAGAGAGCGCCATATATCAAAGGATATAACCAAGCACAGCACACCACCAAGTGAAACGCACCATTACGGACTGATGCACAGCATATTACTAAAGGAGGGAGCATTATTTCACCTTCACAGCAGGAGGTGCTGAGAAGGCCTTTAATTAATGAGTTTATCTACAAACAACTGTAGTCATTATGGAAGCTGTATTGTCTGGTCCTCTTTGGTGATATCCTCTTTTGTGCTACAAAGCGCTTTTAATAAAGCACCAGATTTCAGTATATATGTTTTATGGTTATGGTCAGTTGAAGCAGTGGCTGTAACAGGATTAAGTAGAGATAACAACTGAAGCATCAATACCAAGAGAAAAGTTACATCAGCAGCAGTAACAGGTGGCGCTAAGGTGCTGACTAAGGTTGCTTGGTGGAAGGTATAGTATGTTGCAGTCAGCCCATTGTGGTAATACACAAGTATTCAAGATGAGCATCACACAAATTTGGTTGGCGCTACTGCGCAGTTTTTCCCACTTGGCAAATGCAAAAGCATAAAAAACTCATGGCATAATAAGAGAAAATAAAGATTACCAAAAAGATATTAAAACAAAAGTAAGAGACATCAAACTACAAGGTCACATCCAATTTTATCATATTAGTCCTACAAATTAACATTTTAAAGAAAAACATGAAGGTCTTTTGTCTCACTGGCATTTTGTAGCAGAAGCCATTAAGTTTAAATTATTGCCGGCAGGTCCAACATTGCACGTAAATATGTATTTGCTCAGGACAAGTACGCTTGAAAGCACAGGAAATGGCAAGTTGAATGTGGCTCATGGCTTATTTACTGTCCCACTAATTAGTTGCGCTTGAGTTGTAATTTATCAAATGTAAACATATCTGCTGACAAATTGTCCTTTAAATTCTGTTTGAGTTTTTTTTTTGGATGATCCTATGTAACATGCTTTTTTTCTTTGAAAATTCACTGGAAAAAAAAAAGAAAGAAGAAATCTACAAAATGCCTGCTATGCATTTTGCTTCCGCTTTCTCTCTCTCTGCCTTTCATCCCCCTCCATCGCTACCGCTCATCGATCAATGACAGAACTTGGGAGACGTGTGCTTCATCACATGTCTGATTGCATTTCTCTCTCTGCTGGCAAAGCAAGGGTTCTGAAAGGGACAATCCTGCCATCCTACTTGCAGTGGTGTTACACACATCTTCAGCCACAGAAAAAGCTTTTTCCAGCTCAAGTGAAAAACAGAAAAATATGATAAAGTTATGATAAATTCACTGCAGCTGTTAAAAAGCAACGCACACCTTTCTTTACCTGTTGTTACTGCAGAAGCGTGAGATAAGATCAGGAACCAACTGAAACAATGTGTATGCATGAGTGTGATTGTAAGTCCTGCACAGTATCAAAGGGTGGTCTGTTATGGATTGTTTGCCAGCCAGCCAGCTCTTTGTGAACTTTGCGAATGTTGCCGTGCATGGTGTGTTTGTGTGTATGAGTGTGTTGTTGTGTTTGTATGTGTGTGTGTTTCATTACAAACCTCCAGATGGTATTTAGTCAGTGGTGTATCAGCTGTTGACATTTAGATAAATGCCTGCCCTCCAGAGCAACTCTGCCCTTTATGCTCAACCAGGAGAGAACAACACAGACCACTGCCACATTTGGTGTTTGTGTGCCTTGTTACATGTTGCAGACCTGTCTCTTTATTTTGAATGTGTGCTTCACAAATCCTGAATTAAATGCAGAATCTGAGCATGTGTGTGCGTGTTTTACCTGAAGCCAACAATAGGACACTCCTTGCAGATGTTACACTTGGCCTGATGTTTGGCCGTCTCTGCAGCAGCCACTCTGTGCAGGACGGGGAGCCAAACCATAGACTGGGGCTCCAGACGCATCCAATCGACAAACTGCCTGGGCTCCAGCTCCACCTTATTGGTCACCTGGGCATTAAAGAGACAGTGCCAACAGTTAGGAGCCTTTCAATTAAGTTTAGCAACCATGTGAAGTTTACAGACTCTATTAAAGTTCAACAAACAGTGCTGATAAAGTAAACATGACAGAGAAACATGCACAGCATTATTCACAGAAATGAGTAACAGGGTGTAACACTTTTCTTGTAACCAAAAGCCAAACAAAAATGCATACAAATTTAAGATGATATTAAAGCATCATTTCAACATGATTTAGCACAACATTAAAGATTCCCTCAAGACGCATTATGGCCTTAAATTGTGGACCAAGACTGAATAACTTTTACAAGCTCCTTATTCGTATTTATTGGTTGAAATCTCTAACAATAAACATTGATTTTAACACCCTCTCTGCCCTTGTCCTGCGCACCCATAGCTTTGCTGTTAGCTAACAGCCATATTGCTCTGTGCTATTAGCTATGAAATACACCCACAATCTCCTAATCTTAACTGCTGCTCTAACCTTTGGAGGTGTAATTGTTTATGTAACCTGTACTTGCACACGGTGCTACGTCTATTTCTTTTAAAAATACACTTAGTGTAAACCAATTTCAAGGCTGACAATAGTGACAATAGTGTCCATGTTCTAACATTTGTCCCTTTTAAAACCAACCTGTCATCAAGGAGAAACATTGCAGGACATAAAAAAAACATATATTTCAGGAGCATCTCTGTTAAAGTGCAGATTGTAATGAGCCCATTGGAAAAACCAACACAGGGTGAGAAGCTTTGACATGGCTGTTGCTACGGCTAACCTAAGACAACCTTTCCATCACCTGACACACAAAAAGGGCAGCAAATGAAACCATGGAATGAATACATTTGAAATAAGAGGAGAGAACAATCAAAAGGAATAGTGTGTGTTTGTTTGTGTGTGTGTGTGTGTGTATCCCCCTGATCCTTCCCCAAGGCTTATAGTGTGTAAGATTTTGAATCCCTAATTTTTTTTCCCTTCTGAAAATACATTAAAGCAACAAACCAATTAAAAAAGCACATTCCAACCTAAAAACTGGAGTCAGGAATCAGCTTTTTTAATCAACATTTGCAATCTGTTCTCAAAAACAGCATTTACCAGTGAGCTTTGGTTGGGTTAAATGGTAAATGTGCTCAAAGAAAAAAAAAAAAAAAAAAGGTCAAGTGTATAAAATGCCATCAAATATTTACTCAGTTTCTCATTTAAGATGTGCCTACTAAAATCTGTTCATCAGTCAGATTATCAGTTAAAGAAAAGCATATATTCCTAAACCGATACTGTGCTTAAAGATCACATTTCAGGCAGCGGCAATCATTGATTACGTTTTTTGTGCTAATTAAGTGTGTTTCTTTCAGATGGGTCGAAGTGTAGAAGAAGAATTCAAGTTCCTGGCTGACAAGTGAGTATGCTGCCAATGAAACTTTCACCCCAGTGACATCTCAAATCATCTTTAAATCCTTCATCCTTCCATTTGACCTTCCCCTGAACAATCTTAGTACCCCTCTGTCTCTCCTTTCCCATACAGTAGTCTCATCTTTGCCTCCCCTCCCTCCTATCTCTCACCTAATCGCAGATTTATAGCACTTACAAATTAATTACTGCGGTGAAGAGATGGATGAAAGGATGGCTAGATAGACGGATGGATGGTTAAATGAAGGAGACTGACAAAGGAACAGTGAAAGAGGCCATATTCATGGTGGCGCACTCATTCATCACAGCCCCATTAAACCAAATGGACTGAGTGACTACAGTGTCACTGGCAGGGCAGACGGACACACAGGAGGCACAGAGCTTTGCTTGTATACGAGTGTGAGTGTATATGTGAGGGAGAGTGTCTATGTGTCATTTTCTGCCTGCCAACTTGGTTTGATGATTGAATAATTAATGACCAACTGGACTACAGTTGGCACGGCGATTCATGATCCCGTCTGTGGGTAATTTGTGTGCGCTTGTACACGCCTACCTCCCCGTGTGCATGTGTGTATTAATATGTCATCATGAGGCTGAATCGTAGGCAAGGTGTTTGCATTATTCCGACAAGAAAAAAATACAGAGAGGTTTAAAACCACCCCATTCTGCTATTTTGAGAGGCACAGTGCAGGGATTCAGTACAATTTATAGCTTTCGAATTTTAATGTTTGGTTCCCATTTATGACTGCCAAAGGATGAGCCAGTGGAAGAGGAAAGAGAAAAATGAAAATGTGATCCCGGAGGATGAAGACATCATTAAATGCCAGTAACGTCCGGATATAAAATGGCAGAAAGTGGTTAACTGGCCACAGTAAAACACTAGAGGACAGCCAGCAGAAGACTGGAGGCCATTTGAGGCTTAATGGTTGGTCAGTAGAGCTTAAATATTGAATCACTTTTACAGGATTGAGAGAGGCAGAAGTTTGATAGCTGGAAAATGGGGAGACTAAGGTGCTTAATGTCAGTTAGCTTTGGGAGGATGCAATGAAAACGGATCTCTTACAGTACTGATCACTTGCCAAAAACCAATTACCAGTAATGCTACTAAATTTAAACATACTGAGCAATATTTTAACCACCTTTTGGTTGCCCTTATCTCATCTTTCTGAAGCTTATAATATTCAGCTTTTTGAACACTGGATCAGATATGTGCTGATTCATGTCACAAACTGCCTCAGAGTGTGTGATAAAAGGGAGTTCACGCAAGAAAGTGGAATATCAGAAGAATATTTAAGTTGCGACAGATACAACAAAATGTCTCCGACCTTACAGAAATAAAAATTATATGTTAGGGGAGGTTCTAATAAAAGATATGAAGAATAGATTTGGCCAATCAGATGAAGTCCCAGCTAGCAGTCAACTACCCTCAGGTTAATTGGTATCATTTTGGTGGCAGCTGCAAGGTTAGCTAGCACGATGGCTGAGGAAGGAGAGGAGAGCTAATATGAGCACTTCAATATTTGTTTATTTAGTCGCAAGTCATATTGTCATCGTAATATAGAACAATGATTGAACAATTTTCCTCATATCATGCAGGCCAAGAAAACAGCCATTTTTTAAATCATATATAATCAGGGCTTAAATTGGGAAGGCACTGGTGAAAAAAACGTCCATAACAAATTTCCCAGAGCCCATCTTCAAATTGCTTGTTTTGTCTGACCAACAGACTATTCAGTTGACTCTTACAGAGATGTAAGAAAAACAGCAAAAGCATTCACATCTGTGAGACTGGAAGTATATTTCTGCCATTCTTCATTTTGAAAACATGATTTCAGTGATTAATCAATTATCAAAAAAGCTGCAATTAATGATTAACATTAACAACTTCTTTCTGCGGTTTTACATTGCAGTTTGATGCATTTTGCCCATGTGATGAAAGACATTCTCTCATCAATCTCATTTTTGAGTACATTTTTGTCATCATGTCTGACAATGTCAGACTGTATGTACTGATAATAGGTTAAGAATGATGACATTATTATGATGGGAAACCTTTTTTATTTTTTCGATGGGCATTGTAATGCATGCATCCATTTTTTGTCCAACTATTGGTAATGCACAGCAAAAAATAGCATGTCAAAAAAAATGTGATGTAATTACTAAACCCCCAGTGTACGTGCTTATGCAGTATATTTTTGACATGTGTGTATGAGCACACAGACATGCATGTGGTCTGTCTACATCTACAGTGCATGCTTGCTGACACTTGTGTGCAAACATACATGCTGGAAGCAGCTGCGGACGCTGGGTTCGATGTTGGAGCCTCCGAAGGCGGCCACCTCCCCCAGCTGCCTCGGGATCTGGATGGCTTCGTGAAGCAGCAGACCGAGCTGCCTCTGGTCACACGTGTCACCTGCCGATGCTACCTGGCTGAAGAGGTCTGAGCGGGATAGAATAGGGTGGAGGTAGATGAGGAAGAGAGAGTGAGAAAGAGAAAGAGGGATTGAGAGAAAGCATTAATGCATGTAGGTGACATTTCAAGTAAAAGTTGCAGGTATAAATAGATATAGAGGATGAAAGTGTGACGTAAAGCACGGAGTGGGAGGGAAGTGGAGGATGCTGAAGACATCAGGGAAAAGATGCTGTTTTAATCTTTCTGTCTTACTTCTTACATGGCAGATTCTTTCTCCTCTAATCTGCCTCTCCCTGCCTCCAACTCTCCACCAAATTTTTCCCAGACGATGATACAGCCAAATTGGATATGGACGCCTGCCCAGTGACATGCAGGTTTGGCCCGTTAACACTTTGACAGAGTTATAGGAAGCTATGAAACATCTCCAGAGCTCACAGGCTGAGCAAAGAGAGCAGAGTGCGTCATGTGGAGAAAGAGGCAGAAACGAAGGGCATGACAGGTCTTTCTGCTCTGCTTGCAGTTGACTTTGATCTCGGCATGAGGCCTGGCCCAGATGCCAGCTCCTGTTACGTGTGTGTGTGGTACAAACACTAGTTATAATGTGTGTTTGTGACCCCATTCTAACTTGTGTCATCTGACAGATAAACATCCATGTCTCTGATTCGCTACTTTCTGCAGCAGATTACATTTGACATACGCAAGCGTCACAAGAAGGGTGTCAAATGGTAGCACGTATAGTTAGGTGTGTGTGTGTGTAAAACTATATGCATTGAACTGACAGTTTTAAAAGAGCAAAGGAGGAAGGACGCAATCAGGCGTGTTTGATACCCCTCTCAAGCTAATAGAAACTGCCAGTGGAACGAATAGGTTCAGGGATGCCATGGTAAGAGAAAGGGAGGAGAAAAGAGGAAGAGCGGAAGGAGGATGAAGAAAGGAAGGGAAGCAAGAGTAAGTAAAATAGGATGGAAGACAAAGTGACACTGCTGGATGGATGAACAATGCTGTGAGCAGTGACAGCGGAGGAAGATAGACAGAGAGGGATAAAGCGACAGAAACAAAGAGCAGGAAGCCAAAATGACAGTTTCCTCCCAGTGCAGCAAGCCTATATTCACGCTCCCTAATCCTCAAAAATAAATCAGAAAATACAATTAAATAAAGAAAAGGGCAAGTGCGTAGGAGGTCTCTTATCCAATTAGAAGACCCATTCTCCGGCTCTTCTCTTCTCTTCTCCTCCCTCACTCTCTCTTTCTGTGAGGCTGATGAATACTGCTGGGATTACAGCCATGCTGGAGCAGTATGGGATGGACTGGCCGCAGGGTGGCCCGGTGTTTAAATGCACATGTGCAGCAGCAGCAGATATTTTACCTTCTTGTTGGCACTTACATTTGTATTTCTCCTCCAGGTGTCCCTTGCAGAGAGAGAGTAAACCTATCTTCATGGACAGGACGCGGATCTTTCCACTGCGACCACTGCAGGGACCACACACACACACACACACGCGAACACACACACACGCACGCGCGCACACACACACACGCACGCGCGCACACACACACACACGCGCGCACACACACACACACGCGCGCACACACACATACACATACATCAGACAGTGGCAGCAAGTTCATTCTATTTATTGTGGGTGCATGTTTGTGTATAAGCAGTATGTTTGTGTGTTCACTTTAGTTCAGATGTGAATTATATGCAACAGCAGAGACAGGAAATCATTATGTGCTTGGAAGTAGAAGAATCTCTCTGTGTGTGTGCGTGTGTGTGCGTGCGTGTGTGTGTGTGTGTGTGTGTGTGTGTGTACTTTTGTACTGCTTTCATTGTGGGAGAGAGCTGGTGAAATTACTAATGCATTGTCTGTGTACCCACAATGTTCAGACCAGTAAGCATGTTTTTTTGTGGGTTTTTTTTTAAAGCATGTGATTACACAGTATGTCCATGCTGTTTAGGCAGGTGCAGAGTGTATTTGAACAAATGCAGCGCGTGAATGCCATTCACATGCCAACTGAGACTCTTCCTGGTGCAAATACGATGTTGACAAAGCCAGTGTAGGTAGAGTATAAGCATATAAGTGTGTAAAGATATATAACATGATCATTAAGTCCAATCCATTTGAAAATGTATGGGCAGAGTGACGAGATGCATCAGTTCTGGCAATTTTGCCATTTAATCCGATTTGGAAATGTGACACATGAAGAAACAGACTTTATAGGATGGGAGTGGTCACGCGCACAGTTACCAGGTTTTGTCAAAATATGTGACAAATTCAGAAAATAAAGGAGGCTAATTCATAACAGTGGGACCTGAATGGCATACAGATGGCATACGTACGTGTCGTAAACGTTGAGCAGCCAGTTGAGACACATGTCAACGCAGAGCGGCACATTGACCAGGTCTTTGTGCTCCTGCTCCAGGCCGTCGTAAACGGATGTCAGGCAATTGATGATGTCGGGGACGGACAGCAGCTGATTGTTGTTGGTGAGCTTGTGTTGCTCGAAGGTGTTCTGGGCCACGTTGAGGTCCAACAGGTCCACTGCAGGTGAAGAGAGAGGTGGCAAGGTGATGGAGGGGGAAGTGGGAAGAATGAGAGGTGTTAGATAGAAAAGAAAATAGAGGAGAGAATAGGAGAGAAACAATGAGGAGACAGGAACAAGGAGGGTTGGGAGAAAAAAAGTGAAAAGGGGATGAGAACAGAGGAAGGTTAACAAGAACAATGAGAAGTAAGAAAGAAAAAAGTTAAAAGAGCAGTCACATAAGTGATGGGACAAAAAGAAGAAAAGAGCATGTCAGGACCATTAGTAACCTTTCAGACACCGTCATTGAACTTTCAGAAGTCACTCAGAATTTTCTAAAAAATGCCAATAAATCTGAACAGGACGAGGAGCTGAAAATGGCACAGACTATTTATAGAAGCACTTCAAAACTGTAGACGTGACTGATATTTAGTCCAAAATAGTTCAAAACAACTAAGTGCCTGAGTCTGCCAGGGAGTACAGACAGAGAAGAGATATATATATTGTGGTGAAATATTAATGTGATAGGACAAACTCTGAATAGAAAAAGACAAATGAGGGGAAAATGTAAAAGAGTCAGACTGAGAGAGGTCAAGTTTCTTCTAAATTTATTTGTTCGCTCTATCTTCAATGACAAAGCAAAAGAGAATATTGTATTTATTTTAATGTCTCAGTTAGACTCCCATTGTCCTCTGTACTGTAACTGTCACTTATGTATCTTGAAAGTAAGAGAGTGGGAAAACAAAGGGGGGAAACCTGAACAAAACAGGCCAATCGAGTCCTTTGTGACAACACTAATAAGCAAAGGGGAAAAATCGAGGAAAAACAGAAGAAGTGTGTTTAAGTGTTTAAGAAGTGTTTGTCTATTACTGAGTATTACTTTCTTAGAATATACAAAACAAAAAACAACAACTTGTAGTAAGAAATTTCAATATTAAACACTGTGTCCCAATTTTAACACTCAATTCTAAACCAGTTTTCAGCATGGAGTGTGTTTGTTCACACTCTGCATGCATACTCAATACACTATGCTGTTGACAAACATTCTCACACAGTGCAATGCACAGTCGCTCATGTGATGCTGTGCAGTTACTTAAAGCTAAAAAACAAGTGGGTGTTGGTGAAACGGCTCCAAAAAATCTTGGAACACAAAAATAAAATAATAATTAAAGGAAAAACATTTTGATGTCAAAGTTTTTCTTGCAGTAGTTTTCCAAAGTTTGTTTGATTGCTATCCAACATCACACATATATAATTTCCTAACTGTGAAAAACAATATACTGCTATGATGGTTAGTATTTAGTACACAATGTATAGAATTAGCATGTAGTATGGATTTGGGATACAGCTCAAGTGTTCAACTCTAGTTGTCTAGTAGTCTTGTATTGAGATACTGGTCAATACAAATTGATTTTCTTGAGAGATCAACATTATGTGTCTGTTTAATATGAGACTGGACCTCGAAGCCAGCTAGTTTACATAAGCACAGAGACTTGAGGGGGAAACAGCTAGTCAGGCTTTGACCGAAGGTAAAAACCAATAGATGTCTCTTACTGATACATTATATATCTGTGATTATTTGTCTGTTTGTTTGTGTTGGCAAGGAGGCAAATAACCCTATTTCCCAAAATGTATTTCTTTGAGACGATAGATTTTTTTGTGATTTGCTGTGGATGTACTGTTCACTTACTGGGTACATTTAATATCTTGTATGCATTCGGAACGCCATGTTTTTCATAAATTTTACAAATCAATTTAGGGCAAGCTCACATCCTGATGGGACTTATTGCTTTATTCAAGGTCCACTGAAAAGGTCAACCATCAGTTAACCCCATCTTTATTCAGAACATGTAAACACAGCTAAGTGGTAAAACAAATACACAGTGTGCCATCTTCTACAGGTGGTTAATCAACTTGACCAAAATGAAGGCTGTTACAGTGTAGAATATTACCACTTAAAGAAATGTGACAAACATTACTCAACTTGTTGTCAATGGACAAAAGTTTTAATGAGGCATGAACCCTCTGTAGTTCTGTATGCATCTCTTCTTCTCACTTTTCCAGAAACAATTTTAACTCTGCTCCCTCTCCTACAGTCGTCATCCCTCTTACCTCCTCTCCGCACTTAAGCTTCCTCATTTGCCTCTTTGCACGCCTCTGTGGCTTCCTTGCCTCATGTTGCCCCCTGCTCCCCACACAGCACTAATTACTGGGGTGCATCCATGTGGAGCGGGGCACAGCAGGGCAGCCAATGCTGTCAGAAAGCAAAACTTCATACTTCTCTCTGGCTTTTTCACTACATGCGCAGATATGAAGCTGAGAAGCTGTGGCACATTAGCTGGATGGCACGCAAGCTCATTTGTGCTTCGCCCACCCCCTGGCACAGACTTAACCCAATTAGCCATTTTACACACGTCATGTGTGATGGGACACACACACACACACACACACACACACACACACACACACACACACACACACTTACAAATATTCATACATACACACAGAGGTCCCCAAGCACAGATTCCACATGAATCTGGGCTAAAAACTAATAACCACTGATCCCTCTGCGCTCTGTGAGTGTGTGTGTGTGGGTGTGGGTGTGGGTGTGCGCATGTTTGTATGCACTTTCTTTGGGCTGTGACTGTTCTAATCCCATGGATGAAATTGAATTGAGGTGTCGAAATCACTCAGACTAATGCGTTGCCATCACAAACACACACGTGATCAGAGAGGCATTATGAGATAGCAAACCAAAACGCCTGAATCATTCAAACTAATTAACAACCAACAAACACCATAACACACTTTGATACCCACGATTATTCAGGTACACAGGCACCAAGCTGCACACACACTTCCACGAGAAAAACAGCAGGATGTAAATGAGCAGTGCGGTCTCGCAGCGTGTGCTGCTATAATAATGTCAACAGCTGGGTAATAGTTAACATTCGTCACCATGACTGTTACACTGTGCCGAGCCCACGTAGCTGCTGCCATGCTGGTTTAAACCTCATAAAGGGGTCTGCATGCACCTGCAGTCTGTATGGGGGTTGAGAAATGGGGTTTAGAGCCACCTGAGACCAGTAGATAATAGCCGTCTTTATCAAAGCTTCCATTATAAACAAAAAAAAAACAGCTAGTGTTGAGAAAAATGTTTGAAGAAATCCCACCAAATGAGGCTATGCTCAACACAGGCAGCAGCTGTGACTGTCGATGAACAAATAACATGTACAGACACACACACTGATATGGTGTGTGTAATTTTAAAGCCAGAATATCCTTGGCTCCTGCGCTGGTCTGGTTCACCGTCTGGCAAAGCTTCAAATCATTACTTCATACCCTTGTTGCATCCAGACTTCAAAACAAGCAGACCACGACTGTAGGTATTAAGGTGTGTGTGAGAGTGTGTGCATCTTACTTACAGCACAGTGCTTTCTGTAGTCTGCGGATCTTCATGGCTGTTCGATATGCTGAGAATCTCACGTTGTTCAGGTCCGCTGCAGGCAGGGATAGAGACAGAGAAATGAAAGGTAGACAGACAAAAAGAAAACAGAGGCAGAAGATCAGACACGAAAGTGCGACAGAAATCTGCCCACTGTGCAGATTGTTATTGTTATTTATTGCCTAAGGAGATGACCGAGGCGAGGGGTAGCTATGTGGACAGTGTAATTTGGTCAGTGAATTCTGTCTCTGTTGGGAGCTGGTGCGGTCTGTTGAGCTGCTGGCCTACAGCAAATGCTCCCAAAGTTTCACAGCTTATTACTTATCCGGCTGCTCATTAAAAAAAATGGTCACACTGACCACCCCACAGGGACAGAGACATGCATATGGATACTAACAGGGAGCAGAAGAAAGCGCCAAAAGATCAGGGCCCCAATTTCTGTTAAATCTCGTTAAATGTAAAGAGTAAACTAACGAGACAGGAGAGAAATGTGTCTACAAGATTTTGTTGGGGCTGAAAAATCAGTGGCCTCTTTCAGCAAATTGAGAACATGCAAGCTGGAATTTGCAACGTGAGATCATTTCCTTTCATGTTACTTTTGACACATTTCACAAAACAAAACAAATCCATACTTGTTACCAATGCGTGAGCGTGCTAGAATCCTGGAGCCGTTGTAAATGAACCTGTAGTTTAAAACGTGACACTGCCACCATTTATGATCTGTGTGTATGTGGCTTCTAGTCCTTTAAAAGATCAGTACACTGCCATAAAGCAGGCAGTATTCATTTTTATTAAAGTGCCAGTGAGACCAAATTATAGAAAGTAATGCTTATCTGTATTGGTATCTGGCAATGTATGTAATAACTTTGAGTTTATTTGCCTAAGTTATGAAATATACCTGTATGTCTCTGAAATGTTTGCCTCCATCCCAATACAATGACAATGAAAGGAATTGTCTTGTGTGTGGTGCTCACAGTATTGACAGATTATAATTTTAAAAAAATGCAGCAGTAACACCTCCTTTCAGAATCAGCAGTCTCATTGAAGACAGCGTGTGATTGTGTGCGTTTCTTACCTAGTGACTGGTAGAGCTCTGTCATCTTTGGATGGTCCCAGCAGGTTGTGTGTGTCTGGTGACTGAAAACCACAACAACAGAGGAAAACCATTGGACTGAGGGAAAACAAAAAACACCTAAGCTGGCACACACACACGCAAACAGAACAGGAGCCACTGATGTTAAAACACACACATATATATACTCCATCTATCACTATACATCACTTTGAAGGCTTATAACAAAAAAACCCCCACTATGACAGACAAAACCACTTTGAGAGCTAAAGTACACACTAACATACACACAAAATAGCACACACAAGACCCTGGCAAAATAAATACACACTCCGAACTGTACACAAGCTAACATCACTGCATTTGACACGTGCAAACATTGATGGCTTTATTACTGTTTTGCGAATTGGGGACAGAGACTACAGATTCCTTCACAAATCTGCCTTTCACAACATCATAAATATGAAGATACCAAGTCTCAACTCCCTGTTAACATTTCTGCTTCAGACAAGCCTTACACAAAAAAAAACCCAGACCAACTCTACATAAATAAATAAAAAACGGAAGAAAAACTGATCAAACATGGTTGCCTTCACACACAGGACAGCAAAGAATCAGACTTTTCTCGAGCTGCGGCTGCCAATTAGTGCATGTATTTAAAACTCTGCCGGCCGTAGTGTGCCTGTGTACGTCAAGATGGCACCTGACTGTCAGAAGCCACGCTCAGATCTGTGTGGAATGTTTGAGAACATTTCTGGAAGGCGGTTTTTGAAATAAAAGTCTGTTTTTGAATGTAGAGGCACCACTGAAGCTTCTGTGGCAGCTTGCTCTCTGCTGACAGGCAGCAGGAAGAGAAGTTGACAGCAGGCAGCAAACTGAGGTAGCAGAGTGGACGACACATTCTCACAGGAGTCCTCCTTGTACACATTCGCTATTCAGGGGCCGTACGGACTGATGACCTCTTTAACACCATCACATGCAATGCTAATGCCTGGACCTGGAGGGCAGGCTTGTGTTTTATTTAGACAGAATACAAAGAGCTCGCCTGAATTGACAAAAGGGTTTCAATTAATCCAGTTTGGGGATTTGCTGGTATTTGCTGCACACAAAAACACAACTAAGAGGAAGAATACCAATAATCAGGGCCACAATTCTGCAACAGTTATCGTCATGCAACATTTTAGTCATTGAAGTGTGAAAGGATACATGATTGCAGATAGAGCTAGAACAATAATTGAACACGTCATCAACTCACTACACAGTAAAAAATCTGTATATCATATTTATTTACACACACATGCACACCAAGAGGCAGGCAGCATTTTCAGCACAAAAAAGATTAAGAAGCTTTTGCTTATGTCCACAGCTCATGAATGCCATAATGAAGATGACTAAGTTGTCAGGTGCAACTGTCCTCAAAGCTTTCCCTTCAACACATTTCCTTTGGAATGCTTTTTGTAAAGCAAATGTTGAGACATTTACTAAAAGCTGCTCCAGTTTGGATAACAGGGCAGGAAACTAACACAGGCCAGAGAAGAGAAATCAGAGAATAATAAAGAGCAGGGCACAAAAACTGAGATTTTTTTTGGTCAGATATTTAAAAGCGTCTTGGAGATACATACAGAAGAACGTCCTTGGTGAACCTCAACCCATTGCGAGGTCTTCCCAATCACAATCAAAGAGTTTCTTTTACCCTTTGGTTTGTGTTAATACTGGCTTTTTACAAATGAGACAAGAGCTGGACACGTGAAATCGAATGGATTAATACCATATATGATACTATATATATATTTAATATATAAATTGCTTAAAAGAACAGTTCACCTCAAAATCAAAAATACATATTTTTTCCTCTTACATGTAGTGCTATTTATCCATCTAGATTGTTTTGATGTGAGTTGCCTAATTTTGGAGATATCGGCTGTAGAGATATCTGCCTTGTGTAGAATATAAAGGAACCAGATGGCACTTAGCTTGTGGTGCAATGTCTCTTTCCAGAAATCATGACCCACATCTACATCCATCTAGATGGATAAATAGAATAGAAAATTTGGCATGCTTGATTTGGGGTTGAACTGTCCCTTTAAATAGATCACTTATGGTCCGTTTTGCTTTCACACAACGAACAACCTGAGGAACAAGTGAGCACAATTATTTGATTGTTCGATCCACAGAAGATCAACTGAGACAATTACTTCTAGGTTTATATTGATAATCTATGTTTTTAGATGTTTAAATGCAATGATTTGCTGTTTTTCTTTGTTTTATATAATTGGAAATTAAATTATTTTAGTGAAGATCAAAATCAACCACCGTACACTGAAATGACTTTACTTTGATTTTAATAAGAGCGAACAACAAGTTTCGTCAGTGGCTTTTACAGGGACTGAGTGAACTTCGGTATCCACTGTATCTGACAAGATGACTGGCAATGAGTGCTCATTTCTGCTTTCCTGGGGCTAACTGTGAGTGAGAGTCTGGGGATGAAGCCGCTTGGGTCTTGAACAATGCATGTGACATTTTCCTTCATAAACATCACTAAATGGCATCTCAGAAAAAGAAACAACTAATCAAATGGGGTCATGGAAGGGGCTTCTGCAGCAGGCGGAGGGAAGGATGAAATTTATGCAGCCACTAGGGTACTGTGAGCTCGAAAAAATAACCTTCAACAGGATGTTTTTATGATATTTCTGTCTAAGCCAGCAAGCAAAGTAGGCTGTTGAAAGCATCCGACAGAAGTGCATGATCTGACTCAGAGTAACAGATCGTCATGATAACAATTTCCTTTGAGGTTTTCTGTGTAGCATTGCCATTTCCAGCTGCTAGAGTCCAACATAAGGTTAAATAATTATCCATTCCTACCACTAGTAATTATGCCCGTCTTTCTGTCTTTCCCACAAAAGGACAGTAAAAGATCAGAAAATGTCAATAACAAAAATCCCTCTGGGATACACCCACCACTTCCATGGTCAAAGATGGACAATAGGGCAAGGAGTGAACGTATCCCATCAAAGTCCCATTTGCTGCTGGGAGTTTGTCACTGTCACACACTGAGAAAGCATCCTGAATAATCATGAGTGCACAGATAAATGATTGCTTGCAAATCCATCCAAAGCATCCAAAGAAACAGAATTAGTCGAATATCTGAGTAAGCAAGAGGAAGATTTCAGGATTTATTTTTGACAGCACCCTGAAAGACTTATCAAGAAATGTCTCTGACAGGTGATAAGTGCCTGCATTCACCACCTGACATCTTCTGTCAGGCATTCACCTCTCCTCCTCCGCGTCTTTTTTGCTTTTAAAACATTAACCCCCTCCCTCCCGCAGTTATCAGTGATGTGCTTCAGAAACACAGTTTGAACAGCTTTGGATTTTTCTTAAAACTATGTTTAATCAAACGTTGCCTACATAACGAAGACAGAGTACACGAGTTTCGGGCCAATTTAATCCAGATTTGGCCCTTCTGACAATCAGAGGAGAGATCTGGGCTGGGACTTAGTTGGTACCGATGTTCGCTGCAGATTACCTGGTCAGTCTTAAATCAGTCTTAAACCTCCAAAACTGCTCCTTCTGCGAGGATAATCTTAATATCATCCCGTAGTGTGTGGTGCACCATTATTTTAAAAATCTTGTAGTGTGTGCATGTTTGAGATGACAGAAAAGAAAATCTGTGAAGTTTCTCTTTACGTGCTGGATGTAACCGGATTTCAACATCGGTTAGGATTTTAAAACTCCTATAGTCTGAGCCCAGCATTAGGGACAGCCAACCCCACCAAATGTTTCCTGACAAAAACACAGACAGACGGTGCATCAAGAAAAGCTGTGGAATGTAAAGGAGACTTTCTCTAATACTTACAGAGATGCAGTCTTGCTATATTTCTCAAAAAGCCTGCAAGGCATGTAAGCCCACCCCAGAAGTGCCAGAATGGGTGAAGTGGGACAGCATGTGAGGCTGCCAGCATGAGGCAGCAGGCGCAGAACTTGTGTGAAGTCATTTGATTTTCCCCCAATATGTCGCTTGAACTCCTCACGACAGGGGGTGGCACAAGGCACAGTTTTAATCAGGGGCCTTTTGTCAGCCCAAAGAAAAGAGTTGGAGCATAAGAGGAGATGAAGGGGAGACGAGAAGGAGCTTGGGGAAATGAATGTGTCAAAGACCGATGCGGGTGTCCCAAGGATGTCACAGCAGTGAAAACGACCTGTGATTAGTCCTGAAGATGGATTTAGAGTTCGGTTTTCAAGCTGCAAATTAAGCGGGTATGTATGAGTGTGCAGCAGTCTGCATGTATATTTGTGTGTGAGGGAGGATTGGAGAGGGCAGTGTACAACAGACTGTCTTCATTTTAAAATGAAAAAAAAAGCCACAAGCTGGGGATAGATTTGAAGGAGGTGTGATTCTTTCCCCCCCCCCCCATTTCTCAAAGGCAATTTAGGCTTAGTGTGGAAGTGGTCATGGAGAAGAAAAACCCTGATCCAACCAACCTACAGACATTGCCAAAACATATGGCGTGTGCTCACAATGGGCCTGTGTGTGTGTGTGTGTTTGGTTCCAGTTGGAGTTCATATGCATCTTTGGGCACGTTTCTTTGCCAGTATGAGGATGTATGTGTTTTTTGTGTGAATGCCCTTGTGCACATGTGTTTTGTTTGTGCGCGTGGGCGGATGCAGGTTCACTGGCTGGGCACATCTGTGATCACAGGCTGTTGTTGATGCAAAAGTTATAAGCTTGTCCTCCGAGTCGTTGCCTGTCTCTGACTTTCATCTCTGATCCCCCTCTAGTGCCACGCTGCAGACCTAAACACATCACAGGTGTCCCTCCATCTCTTTCTGCCTGAACCCTATTTTTCTGTTGTCTTTATCGGCTGTCTGAAAACGTTTTGTCTTGACCTCCAAAATTAATTTTTCAATATGATTCAATAAACTGAATTAATTTTAACTTTGAGAAAATCTTTTTTCTTAGGGCAAACTTTTTAAAAAGTTATTTGACAATTATAAAATGGTAGCTGTGACATATCGACTCTGGGCTGAAGGTAATTTAAGGGTACAGCCCTAATAATTACACCCATTTTATCATCCTAAATCCCAAAGTAAGGGTGTAACAGCAAACAAGAGACAGAATCAAAGAAAGAAAGAAAGAAAGAAAGAAAGCAGGGTTGACAAATGATAGCTGAAACTTCCACCCTAACATTTTTTACCCATCTGCCAAAAATAGGTGTGAAATCAAGTTTGGTTAGTCAGCAGTTCACTGACATACTGTTACATGATTTCTGGATAATGAGGTCCGTCAAACTTTCAGAACTGACATTACTTGAACAGCAGAGATGCTGTTCTTTGCTACCAACACAGACCTTGTCTCTAACTGTTCTTTAACCTGGTGAAGCAAAAAATAGAATGGGAAGCAAGACGCCAAGCTAAAGTTGCTAAAGTCACTATTAGAACAGAGTGGGAAGCTGTCCAGGGATTTGGGTATTATCTATTCAAAAGGAGGTGCTAATGTTGGACTGAATGAAAAATGTGCAGGTGAAACAGCTTGAATTTTTATATGAACAAAGAAGCAAATCGTGAGAAAAAAAACAACTCCTAATTGGGAGTAAAATAAATTATGTACATGCACAGAATACACATGGAACAATAGCTCCCTGACTGTTCATGGGTGACATTTGTGTGAGGTCACTAGATGTCAGAGCTTTAATGTGGAAAGGTTGATAAGACTTAAGTATTAGATTCCACGCAGAAAAATGTCTGAGATAATGAGCCATTTTACATTCATGTAATGAACCGAAATCAAAAACATTAATTCAAGTCCATCCGCACCATACTGCCCACATTTGGGTCTACGTTTGAGAAGGATATAGCAGAAATCTACATACCAATACACCAGTACAATGTCCCCACAAAGATGCCAGTTTAAGTCATCAAAGATCATACCACAGCCGGACAAGACAGTATATTTTGGCATTATCTGATTAAATTAACCTGCACGACCTAGAGGTCGTGGCCCATAAATTAATCATGAAGCATATTCAATAGCAAAGTTTTCTGCCAACTTGTATAATCTACAAGTCTAAAGTAGACTGAATCCCAGTTCTAGGACAGTGGTTACCAACGTGGGGATCAAGTAAAATAAGTCTGAATATATATATATATATATATATATCAAAAAAGACTGTTACTCAAAATTACTCATTTTTGGTCA
>JBBPCS010000238.1:8000566-8026325 GCA_037974645.1 Hollardia meadi
GAGAGAGAGAGAGAGAGAGAGAGAGAGAGAGAGAGAGGGGGGGGGGGGTCTGGCTGCGCCATGGACCCAGCCGAGTGATGCCCTTCTCTCTGGGCAGAATGGAGGTGGCAGAAGTGTTATTGACAAGGCTCTATGAGGAGAGGAGTTGCCAATGCCTCAGGTAGACTGCAGAGAGGATTGAGAGAGGAGAAACTCTCTGCACCCTTGCTCATACGCCTACAAATGCAGAAAACACACACACACAATCTAAAACATGTGTGCACCCAGAGCACCTCTAGCAAGCATAAAGATGGATGATTAGAGAGCTCAGCCTCTCATTCCCCTCTGTTCAGACTTCTTGCTCTCTGAATAGAGTGGCCGCGGTAATGAATATGCATGCATGTGTAGATGATGTTCACAAGCTCAACACAGAGCATATAAATTGCCAATTGCACTGAGTTAATGACACAAGCATAACCCTGTGTACAATTCCCATTGACTTATTGTGCACTAAATTAATTGTCTGGCTTCCAATTACAATGGACATTTTTAGTGCACCGATGTATTCTGTAAACATAGATTACATTACTCTAATCAAGGGAAAAGAAAATATGTCTAAATTGCTCCAGATATCACATCAGCACTAATGACAAAACAAATGGAGCAAGCTCATTCATTTTTGCCAACCATATCTCAATTAAGTGTACGGTAACAACATATTTAACATTGTAGTGGTCACACCTGATTGGTATTTAGTAAACATTGAAGGTCACAGATCCAGCGCTCTACTTGTGTGGAAAAGTGTTATGGATCTACTTTCCGGCTGGGAGGCCCCAAGTGTTGTGAGGTGTGAGAGCAGAGAATCTCAGTATGCTACAGGCATCCATAACCCCCTTCTCTTGCTCTCAGCACATCTCTCCCGTTAAACATTACTGACAATTTCTCAATGCAGCAGAAGTGCTAATGCTGGTTTTTATAAAAGATGCTCGGCGAGACAACGGGGTGTGCCCTGTCTCAGATTAATGAGTGCTCAAATGCAAGCAGACAGCAGTGGAATTAACAACCTCATTTCCCTCCATGTCTTTTTCCTTTGCTCTCCCTGCTTTGTTTTCTCAAGACTGTGGCAACTAATTAAAGAAACTGCAACATGAAATGTGTGCTTCGCTCTTATCACTTCATAGTTGGTCATCACAGAGAGAACACTGTCACTGCTTCACTCATGACAGGACATGGTGGCTGATGTTTGACGTGTGAAAACCTTTGCAGGCTTTGTCACATTTATGAAAATTAAAACTGTGAAAACTATAAAGGATCACCCACTGTCAACAATGGAAAGCAGTTGGAGATGGAAGCATGCAATTAAAAATACTGAAGTTAATACAAAAGGGTGATGTTTCACCTCTGCTTTAGCCTTAAGATTCAGTCCACCAAACCAAGTGAAGTCATGATTGTGTATATGATTAAAATGCTTCTAATGAAGAAGCAATACACACATTTAATAGGCTGGGTGACGTGATATGTGTGTAATTATGCCACAGTTTCTGAATCAAAGATGCAAAAATAGGCTGGAAGCAGAGACTTCACAAGTACAAGAGGTGCAGGCAGCCCAACATCTGTGACTTTAACCTCAGGCTACTGTATGAAATGAAATGACAAACATTGCAATGAAAAGATCATTGCAATAATTGATAAAAGGTAGTCTGTAGTTTTCAGCAAACATTTATTTTAAGTTGCACATTACATAAGGTGCACTAGTGAGTATTTGTGCCACCTGCGGCTAGCTTTAAGGGTCATTCATTTATTTTCTCTGTCTTCATGCCATGTCGCCAACTCTCCTGTCGTTTCAGATCCTGCCAATCCTGCAATTATCTCTTCCCCTTCACCTGGTTTTCCCCGCCCATCTCCACACCTGCAGCCCATTTCCACATTTAGTCTTCCAGTATTTATCGAGGCCAGTTTCATTCATTCTCTGTTTGTCTAGTGTGTTACCTTGCTCTTTTATATTCTGTGTTTTTATATTCTGCTTTTGAATTCTCACCACCTGTAGGAAACCTTGGACTGATTCACTGGGCTTTGATTCCCTGCTTGTTCCCTGTCGATAAGTTTGCTAGTTGCACTGATTTTCTGTTTTTTGACCCCAACCTGATTCAAATAAAACTCAATCTGTTTGCTTCTGTGTCGTGCTTTTGGGTTCAGATTTGCTACCAGTCCTTACAGCACCTGAATGCTGTATGTGAGATTGACACAAATACCTATCTTATAGAGTATTACTCACATTAACATAGAGTAGGCACACTAGTGACTTCGGCCAGTCAAGCATCTAACTTCCTCATCACCTATAGGCAACTATATGTGTGTGGTGGTGGCTGCAAAGACCCTGCGTGTACCTGTATTTTCTTTAGCCCCCAGCCAATAACAAGGCACTGGGTGAGAGGTCAAACAATAGCCTAAAAACCTAGTGACAGAGCGCTATCTCTGTCTTCTCTTCTGCTCTGTCTGTCATGGATGAATAAAGAGCTGCTTCATCTGAATTCATACAAATTCCAGCAATATGGGTGTGGCCGTGTTTATTTGTGCTTCGTAAACCACAGTGAAACAATTAGAAAGAGCTCGTCGAGCGGGGCCAACCGGCAGCTGAAACCTATACTTTTTAAGTAAAAAATTGTGTATCCGTCCAAAATGGATCTCGTCCAAAATGTAATGAGTTCCTTCTTGGCCCATGTTTTCCCTTTCCACCAAGACAAGCAGACAAATTAACCAATAAACCTCCTCCTTGGCATTAAGGTAATAATCAAGAGGGATGTGACAGTTTAGCACACAACCTAATATGACCAACTTTGGGGCAGTGTTTGTGTTTGATTTTATTAGTCTTTATAATTTTAAGTGTTTCCTTCTTTTAAACACACACCACACTTGCTTGCTATCACTTACAGTACATCTATCTCAAGAACTGCATCATTTGGCACGTTCTAGATGATAGGTGTACCTGCCAAGCTACTGGTACCAGTTAGCTTCAGCTTATCGCCAAGCTTCTCTCACAGAAGGATTACAGCTTTGTGTGCCCGAGACAAACCATTCGGTCATTGGAGAAAGGAACAATAAAGTGAGGATGGATGCGTGGGTGGAATAGAGGATGGGATTTAAGCGATTTGCAGACAAGGCGGACGCACAGGCAGAGGGGTCGGCGGGAGCCTGATGGATCGTTTTCTGTGAACAGACAAGAGGACTTGGAGTACTTTTTTTCTACTGTCCCCACTGTCCCATTTGTCTGTGTCACAGCGAAATACAGATGTGTGTGTGAGAAAAGAGTTCATTTTGAAGAGGATTTTGGTGCAACCATGTGATCATCACTTCCATCTGCTACTTTCAACCAAAAGTCCACAAGAAAAGCTCTATTTATATGCTTAACATTAATTGATTGATTAAGGTGCTACATGGAGCATTTTACCATCAATAAATCATTGCTACATTCATTTTGACACTGCAGTATAATGACTATAGTGAAAAGTTCTATATGTAAAGATCATTATAAATATGTTACTCCCTCTCTCGTGAAGAGTAGAGTGATGCCAGAAAGAGCGAAACAAGACCTAAGCTTCTACAGCATGTACCAATATTTGGAGGCACACCAACCACTACGTGAGACAGGGGGCCTCCAGGGTTTTAACCATTTTTGTAGTATTTGAACCAAAATATATGATTATGTCGTGCACTCTATTTTATTGTACAGTGTATTCACAAGACTATCCAATTTTGTCCACTTATCAGCCAGTCAAAACATGTGAAATGGTTTGTAATCATTTTAATACAGAGTATCGTGTGTTGATATGTCTCTCAGAGATTGGTTAGCTACAGGGCACCATGAACTGACCCAACAATCACCGTGTACTAAAACAAAACACCAGGACACTCCCTGACGTTTCACCACATGTATCCTTATCTAGTTAAAGCATTTCTGATCAATCAAATTACTGTCACCAATGAATAAATTTTAAAAAACAGACAGACAGATAAATAACCAGCAAATCATCGCATACATACTGACATGTGAATTCATGACTTGAAGCAGACAGTCTTTGTTTTGAAATAAAGTGTTTCTCTAATGTTTACTGTGTGGAGAACATGTGCATCTGACTAACGCTCCTATGTGTGACAAATATTGAGTTTCCCCATTAGTGAAATAACTATGTAAATTGGCTGTGAGCAAGGCGACACTTCTGTTTACATGGCCCAATGCTCGTATACAATACTACCCTGTACTACAGTGGTTCCCAACCTTTTTTGTAATACGCACCCCCACAGGAACAGAAGAGTATTTTGTGAGTACAGTTGTCTGCCTGAGCAATCTACTACAGATATTATACACTTGGCTAACATTAAAAATTTGCTCTTGGAAGAAATGCTTAAGAAATAACAAGTGTTTTCTCTTTTTTTTACTGTAAATCCTGTAGAACATCAGACTGAAAATATTTTTAAAGAAAAGCATTTCGGGGTGCATCCTAAAAGAGGCCAGTGTTCAAAGTAATGACCTTCCTCTTGACATCTTTCCAGCTGAAAACTCTCCTCTCCCTGATCTCTGGCACGCATCAGCCAAGTTGTCCCTTGCAAGCGTCCTGTCACCCAAAATAAATTGCCTTCGCTGTGCATGGGTCAAAACAACACAGAGATGTCATTATTTCGCTGCAATTGATCATGCCTTGGAAACACAAGTCAATAGTTTCTATAATTGCAATGTCTCCAGACCCTCAGAGGTTCTTCCAGGAGGACTCCTCTGCTTCTTTTCATCTTCCTACTGATTACTATTTTCATGTCTCATATTTTTTGAGGAGGATGCACATTGCAAATAATTTTTTTTTTTTTATGCTTTACAGTGGGTGTTTGTATGACACATTTAACATAATACCTCACTTTAGTTCAGCATTTCCATTTTGCATTACAACTTGCCGAGCTTTCAACCTTTGACATCCGAGCTTTTACTCTTAAAATCTTTTGAATGAAGCACTCAGTGAAGTTATTTTTGCCTTGGGGTGCCTTTTTAACATTTTTCAGAGGTAGGATGTAATTTTCAGACTACCAAAAGCAAAAAGAGAACAGCCAAAGAATGTAAGCTGTAGCGTTAGACCAGAACAATAGTTGCACATATTGGCCTCCAGTAAATGTGGGCCACTGCCAGTATGGTGGATATAAATCCTTCTTTTATTAGCAAATGTATTTATCTTACAACTGACATATTGATTGACTTTTAATTATCTGTCCATGACACCCTTGACCTGAATCGATGTTAATGTGACATTTTGATTTCCTGGTCATTATTATCGCTAATGTTAATATTATGTGTGCGTCAACCTGATATCTACATGCAAGACAAGGTTTAAATTCTGGAGAAAACAGACAGGCACAACAATCAGTCGCTTACTTGATCTGTGTTTTTGTCCACTGATCTATCTATAGCTATCCAATCTTTGTCATAAAATCCTTATTCAAAGGCAGCCAATATGTTGTGTCATTGGCAGGTTCATTTAAAAAAAATCGATATCTGCCCTTAAGGCCCCGTGTCAATCAAAGCATATTATAGGATCTACATGCTACTGAAACAGTTAGTCAAATAATCAATTTGTCATTCAACAGAAAATTGATCGCAAACAATTTTTTGGAGCGATTAATGCCGTAGGTCATGTATAAATAAAAAATGCCAAACCTTTGATGGTTTAAGATTCTCAGATGAGAAGGTTTGCTGCTTTTCTCTTCTTTGGTTTTAGACTGTATGGTCCAATATAAGCGATCTGAAGATGTCATTTATAGCTCTGAATAATTTCATGGGTATTTTTCACACATTTCTGATATTTTATAGGCTAAACAGTCAATTTTAAAAAATGAGAAATTAATTTCTAAAAGTAATCCTTTGTTGCAGGCTTAAATTCATGTGACATAAACAGTTTAGATTTATTATTATGAATATACTGGTAAAGCGAGGAGTTTTTGTTGTATTTCTCCAACACTGTAAGACTAAAATTAAATCCACATCCCAAATATACAGCAAAGTGAAAAATGGAGACACTGTGCAGAGAGCAAGCTGGACAAAGACAAGCGTGCTGAGACTCACATGGAGTTTAATGAAAGTGAAGTCCTGCAGAGTGGGGCCAACCAAGCCTTCTGTTGGCTTCACTTATACTGACACTATAAGGCAAAAAAAAAAAAAGTGTCATCTACATGAGCAAGCATTCTCCTTCTTTGTGGTCCAAAGAATTGCCAGTATTTGATTTTTGCTTAGTTGTACACATTCATTCTTAACCTGAAGATACAGTGGTGGATTGTTAACAGCATATATTCACAAACACCATCCTGAATATGGACGATACACACATGCGACACAACAACAGCATGAAATATGGGATGTATACACAGTATCATATATCCTATATATCCTAATATAATACACGTACTGTACAAAGAGTGTAATTTATTCATACCCACACACAAACAGACATAGTCACATGTTACATTGTGTCAGCATCATCAGTCCCTAATGCAACCATCTGCTCCACTCTGTATTTCTTTTATGCAGAAAATGCTAACCAACTCTTGGCAAGGGGCCCTCACTCACTATCTCATATGCATCACAGCAAATTAATGAGTTACCTGAGAGGGAACATGAATAGAGTTTTTGTGGGTCTAATGGGAAATTAAAAATGGCTAACAACTCTGAATCAGCCACACTAATGAAGAATGCTGCTGAGGCCTGTCTGGACCCTGCCAGAGATACACCTAAACTGCCAATGCACTAAGATATAAACAGGAAACAGGAAGACCTGCATGATGCATCCATAACTGGCAGGTCTAATGAGTGATAAAGAGAAAAAATAGCAGCAAGACCAATTAAAAGCATTTCCTTAAGCATCAAAACCATTGTTCTATTATTGGTCTACCTATAATGAATCTGCATGTCTTGCTGTGTAATCTTTGGTTGTAGCTATAGTGACTGTTTGTTAGCAGTGGAGCCAGTGGGCCTCCTTCTCGCTGAAGTCTGCCATGATCGTGACCTTGTATCACATATGGAGTTACTGCGGGCAATGGGGCTCAGCTCAGCCGGGCTCTGCAGCCTGAACACCAAACGGCTGGAGACCGGTGGAGCCCGGTTTGACGACAGGAGATACAGTACAGAGGTGATATACAGTGGTTCTGACAAGGGCTATGACTTTGGGAATGACAAGACACAGCAGGCGGGGACTGGAGAGAAAGTAAACAGAACAGCAAGAGAGCATCAGGCCTTTAGCAGCGACCGACAATGACATGAAGAGATAAATATAAATGAAAGACAAACCAGGACGGTTTTGGATTTTGTCTTGTTTGAATGAAGTGTGTTTTATGCTGATTTAACAAGGCAATTAAGCTCATCTTAGTTTAGTAAAAATCAAAATGGAATGGAAATCAAAAGGAAAACGGTATTTTTCTGTTTGTAAGGAAAATAGGTTTAACAGATGTCTTTGACATAACGTCAGCACAGCTGTTTCTTTACATTCTGTTGATAATGTTAGTTCATGTGTTGAACGTTTTAAACTAAAATTATGGCCATATCTTACAAATTGCACCTTTAAAGGATCACAAAGCGTGTATTAATCCACAGCTTAAAATAGTCCCCAAAAAACACTGGGTGAACACTACAGTTTTGTTTTTTGGAAATTGCTTAGTTGTTTTAAAAAGAAATTAAACAACATGATGTGCTCCATTTTTAAAGATTCACTTCTTTAGAAGGATTGTCTTGTGACTGTGCCAAAGATATGGTATGTGATGAGAGACAGACTAACACATTTTGTTCTTTTCATGAGACGTGTTGAGACTAACAAAAATACCGGACAACTCCACAAAAACCATGACTGTACAGGTGATATGTCTACGATGTGAATTCGTGGGCGTATTGTGTGAAAAACAGACCATGCATAATGTAAACATGATTCAGTACAGTTTTGCTGCTTAAATGCTGTGAAGTTATACGGAAATCGTCCCTTAACATTTAACACCATGAGTCTGGGGGTGAAACTCATGTAAGATTGGTAGAAAATGTTACAGTATTTCATCATGCATCATCCACCATTCTTATGTGAACTGACTTGGAGGAGGGGACTGCCAATTAAAAGGTGGTGGCATCAACACCCTTCAAGTCCCCCTTTTACACCTCCTTTGACTTCACCTCTTCTATCAGCCAACATGGTTTAATCTGAAACACAAGCCTCGGGTTGCAAAAGTCACTCTACATCTTGTCAGGACAATATTTTCACTGCCTCCTTTTTCCAGCGGCGATGACCTTCCTTCCTTCTCTGATCTGTGCCAGCCCACAGCCACAGCCCACATTGACAGGACTGCGAAAGGCAGCCAAGCATCTTAATCCATTCTAGCTCTGCTTTGCTCTGGCCTGGGTTTTCTAAGGTGCTGCTGGAGTTCTTTCTGTGTACAAGGAGGGTTTTTTCAACCAGCTATAGTCCATTAGTCTGAATGGAAGATGCTAGTAAATGGTGGGGAGCTTTAGACAACTGACAGAGCCAGACGTATTCTGTCGTTTCATGTTATGTAGCTAGACCTGCCATTTTTCTCCGATCTTACCTTACTGAAATATTCAGGCTGTGTTTGTAAAAGTCTGCACACTGTTTCAATTTGCTCTCCGTGTAAATGCTCTTTTGTTAAATTATTTATAAGGAGTAAATGTGCCAACATGCTCATCGTACATTATACAAAGAGCAGAAAACTCATTTTTGTGTCAGATGCTGAACTCTTTTGAAAAGGGATTCACACAGTATTAATTCTGCACACTGCAGTTAAAGTACCTTTGAATGAAGCCACATCTGCATCCACATCAGTTTTTCACTTTCATTGAATTTATTCTACTTGTTGAATCAGATGAATATATTAAATCTGAATGAATGGCTCAGATGAATTTGCTTTAAAAAGCCTAACTAGCCAAGATGTTGGTCTGTTTCCATAAATAACCACATGGCTTCATCAAAGCCCAGTACAACATGCCACAGCTGTTTTTTTTTAAACACACTTAAACATAACAGACTCTTGCACTTTATATAACTCCTCTCCCGTCGAGCTTAAACAGCAGGATAGAGGAGATGTTTGCACTTGAAAATGACAGCTAAAGGTGTGTGCAGAGGGCTGTATGTTGCTGTTGGGCTACTCTCTGTGTCTCTCAAGTTCCTTCACAGATGGAGAGGAGTGCCCCAGGTAAGTGGAGACCAAGCCAAGGATATGAAACAGGGATGACCAGGCTCCCAGCGGAAGACAACAGAGGAACTGTGGGATTGTGGGATCTGTGCTACAATAGATAATTAGTCAGGAACATCTGTTGGAGGAAGTTCCCCCCTACCTCATGGGCCACGGATCTTAAATCATTCTTTGGCTCAGAGTGGAGAGTGAGCAGCTCGAGCTATTTACTTTGATAAATCATTTGTATTAATCACCAAGGTCCACCTGTGCATTTCCATATGGCTATGACTCGGTGGTGTATGAACTTCAGTCGGTCCCAATGTGATGAAAAACTAACCCAAGTATCAAAAGAGATAGAGCTGAATTAAATTTTTTAAACAAGTCTGAACTTTCTTGGACCTCTTTTTTTTCACTTAAAGCAAAATCTCTCATCAAAGCCTTAAAAAAACAGCCTTAAGTGTGTGTGGGTGACCTATTTTCCCATGCATTTTATTTGAAATGAAGATGTAAGCTATCAAGTGCAATCAGCGGTAGATTCCCACTTTCAGCTACAGCTTACTATTGTGTCAAAGGGATGTATGTACAGTATGTTTTCTAGCAGAGTGATTGTGGTTGTGAGTGATTCACTATATGGTCATCATGGTGAAACCAACATGGAATTTTACTGCTTGATTTTATTCTTTGATATTCCACGATTTGATAATTGTGATTGGACAACATGAGAGAGTATAGGTCATAAATCTTACCCCTGAAAATCTTAAAGATAGGACATAAGCCAAAGTAAAAACTCACTCAGTACACGTCAAATCATTTTTTCCTGAAGACGGTTTCCTTCATTTGAAGTATTTCTAATCATGTTGATGTATGTTCAAGTGTTTGTTTTTCTTTAAGGTTAGGGTTTTATTATTTGTGCTATAAAAAGGGGGTGACATGTTATGACTGACAACTGAGCCCTGCTTACAATTGAGCGGGCAGTTTGTTTGGGCGGGAACTTGAAACTGCGACTCCACCACCCGATCACTACTGCGCAGACTCTGGCTCCAAATGATGTCACTGGTGCAAGACGGCAGCACTCGTATCTGGGATATTTTGTCTTAATCTTTGTACAGTGGGAGGAAGTGGAGATGCGTCGTCCATCTTTTTTCATGTCAATGGTGCTGACATGCTGATTTTTAGCAGGTATAATGTTTACCGCCTTCACCATCTTCATTTAGTATGTTAGCATGCTAACTTTCGCTAATTAGCACTAAAATCAAAGTACAGTTGAGGTTGAGGGATGTCATTAGTTTTTGCCTACATGTAGTCATAAACGTAAGTATTGGACGTACTTAAATTTGACCTGATGATGGTGTGGAAACAAATTCTTATTAATCTTGAGAAGGACATGAATGTGTGTACCAAATTTCCTGGAAATCCATCCACTTGTCAAGACATTTTTCTAAATACCAAAAATGTCAAACTCATGGTGGTGCTAGAGGAAATATTGCCTCATCTCTAGGCTTCATCCTTTTGGGGACCAAATTTAATGGCCATCCATCCAAGAGTCATCGAGATATTTTTCCCAAACATGCAAATGGGAACCCTTATGATGGTGCAAAGACAAGAAGTCAGAGGATCACCAAATCGAATCGTGCGGCTGAAAGAAAGAAGCAATTCAGCTGCATCTCAAAGAAGTGAGGGTCATTTGCACAACACAAACATAACGGAAGATTTAGCAGAATGACAGTCCATTGACCGCACCTATAAAAGATATAATATAAAAATATTTTCATTTCACTAACATCATCTACTAGCCCCGCTCAATCATCAAATGTCACGCTGGGGCTGGCCCTGCTCCTGGTGTAGTGTAACCTGACCATTAGCAAAGAAATGGATGCTATTTACGGCATCATGAAATGAGGTAAATAAATAAATAAATGCCCAGTTACACGGCACAAAATGGGGCCAAGGAGAAAAAAAAAACGGCAGTTAGAAATCCATCAGAATGTCATTTTGTGTGTCTCTGCCTCTCCCTCTCTGCCCATCCAGATAGATATCAGCTCATTGCAAACCTCACTCCCATTAACCTGTTCACAGGTTGCCAGGAGAGGAAGTCGTCTTTTTCACCTTTCTATCCCCCTCCCCCCCTTCTCATTCTCACCCTTTTCTTCTTCCTCCACTCTTGGTCTGTTTGAGTAAATTCCACAAAAGTTAATTTCCTTTTCACATTACAGCAGGCCTTTTCACTGACCCGATGGCGTTGTGATAATGCAGTGTGGGAGCTGAGAGTGTCTCTGATGAGGTGCGAGAGCAAATACACTAGCCAGCACTAATATCTTGTCAACACCATACTTGGACAAAGGCACCTATATAGGATACTGCACGGCCTCAGACTTGTTGAGCAGGGCAGCTCAGTCAGATTCCTCTGCAGCAGCATTTTGGGCTACAGAATAACCCTGCATGATAAGATGACACTCGATGACACTTCACACAGAACTTGAAGGTACAGTATGTGCTTGTGTAAATACGCAGGGGAAAAGGGAAAAACAACAACTTTGCATAAGAAGCCTGAATAGGATGTGTAAATTACTTGCCGAAGCAGCTTGGAGACTATGTCGTGATTCATGGGCTAATCGCCTCCCGGTCCAGTCAGGCATGAGATACACAGAGAGGAGGAGGTGTCAGGTACAGCGAGGAATACTTTGATATTAGAATTCAAGGCATCTACGTCTTGCCTTGAGCAGGATAATCCCATTATGCCTCAGGTCACAGCAGTGCACAGAGAGAGAGAGAGAGAGAGAGAGAGAGAGAGAGAGAGAGAGAGAGAGAGAGAGAGAGAGAGAGAGAGAGAGAGAGAGCAGTCAACATCGAAACACCATCTTAATAAACATTGCAATATTTTACCATGTAGTACAATAATCCATTCAGTGTTTGGGGCTTGACTTAAAATAATCTAACATCTAACAATTCCATAATAACATAGTCTAGCCATGTAAGGAAGACTTTTACTGTGAATGAAATTGAAAAAAAAAAAAGTAAACAGGGATTGTGTTTTCAGCAGACGGAAGGAGGAGGGAGATAATAGGGCCGAAATTAAAAAACAGACAAAGAAAGTGGTGCCAAAATATGTCACACCAAAGAGGACAATAAATATTGACAGACCAGGGAAATCTTGCAAATGGCAAGCTTATACAGTGTCAAAACCAGCCGAATATAAGGCACTCTCAGGAGAAATACGGAGTAGAAATGCTGCTTGATTTATTGCCCTCCCACATTCCCTCCTCCTTGACACAGCTCGTTCAGATAGAGAGATGAAAAGACAGTAAGAGAAAGAGATTAAGCGAGATAGGGAGATATACGAGATGGATAGGGCAAGATAAGGACGTGGTACTCTATTGATCCCTGAGGGAATATTAAGCTACTTGTGTAATGAGAGCGAATGTGTGATGGGAGTAGATAGTGTCATAGTGCCGGGGAGATGAAAGAAGAGACAGGAGTGCTGTTTTGTCTGGTACGGTTTGCAGAGCGCTCAGCAGGGCTTCCTTGGTAAATTCATGTCTACTGGTGGTACGGCACAGCGGCCAAGATTACCACCTGCTCTGAATCACACACCGTCCATTTTGTCTTTGTGTCTGACAGCCAGCAAAGCAAATCAGGTGGAGCAGAAAGGACACCAATGGCTGTATGATTATAGGAAATGACAAAATAGAGAGAGAGAGAGAGAGAGAGAGCGAGAGAGACTGGCCGCTTTGTTTAATGTTCACACTCCTGCATTTGTCTTTTCCTTTTAGCTTTGTCTTTAACTCTCTCTGTTCCTCTATCTCTGCTAATGACCAGTCTAAAGAGGGAAAATGAGGAGGGAGTCAGTGGAGAGCAGTAATTAAGCCTTGTATTTTTCAAGAGTAAAGTGCCTCATCTGCAAACTGTGTGTGTGTGTTTATGTGTGAGAGAGAGGGAGAGAGAGTATGTGCGTGCACCCACACATCCACAGAGCATGTGTGACTGTGAATTGGGAACATGAAAAATTTAGGGGATGTGTAACAGTGTAACTCGGTGGAAACAAACTCCCCCCAAAACTTTCTAATTTCTTAAGAGAGGTGATTGGCTCACTGTACTCACTGGACAGGAAGTGTTGGGAGGAGGGGCCAAAGTCTCGGTGGGCTTCCTGCAGCAGCTTCAGTCTGTCTTCCACCGCCACCTGCATGACGACATACAGACGGAGAGAAAAGACAGTCACCTGTGGGTCTGAAAGCTGCACTCGGGGAAACAGAACTTTACAGTGGCTGGAGATGGTGTAATGGTTGGAATAAATTAAATTCAGAGCAATTAAGTTGGATGCGGATTTGCTGTAAATCCACAAGCTCAAGAAACGTTTTTATTTTACAGGTATACATTACAGGTATAATACATACTGTATCATATCTTGAATGAGTGGTTAATATATGTATATGGATAGATCAGTGACATAAATAAAGATGGCCATCGCATCTCCACTTCCTCCCACTGTACAAAAAAGTTTACATCTTGCGCTGGTGATGTCATTTGGAGCCAGAGTCTGTACAGTCGTGATATCGAGGTCCCACCCATACACAACCCTGCTCAATGGCTAGCAGAGCTCAGGTGTCAATCATGACATTTCACCCCCTTTTTATAGCATCGAATACCAAACTGATCAGAAGAATGAACATCTGTCATACATCTGAGTGATAAGAACTAGCTTAAATGACAGAAACCATCTTTGAGAAAAATGTATTTGATGTGTACTTTGAGTTTTTAATTTGACCCATGTCCAATCTGATAACATTGAGGGGCAGGATTTATTACCTATACTGCAGCCCGCCACCAGGGGGCCATCGAGATGTTTTGGCTTTACTTTTAGGGAGCTCTCATTTTGTCTATCATTATATAGAGTCAGTGATAAAGATATTTATTGCATTGTATAGAAATTATAAAACACATTTTGATAATCAGTTTGAACCAACTAAACAGAGGAAAACTTGCCCCGATGGCAATTTGAGAAATCCAAGTAACGCTGTAGCAATTGCAAAATGACCAATCCGTTATCATACATACTGTATATAGCGTGATATACTGCAGTAAATTTTCTGGAAAACAGAATTTTTTTTTTTAGGTACAATAAACTGGACCAATCAAGCTACTTCATCACATTGATGCAAAAAGTATATATAAAAATCCAATAATTCTGTGAAACGCTCCTGATCACTGATTTACACAATCTGACAGTAGACAGGTGGTCAGTCTTGTAAAACAAAAAGATATGATGATGCATGGTGTTATGGTCTTCTTCACACTGAAATGCAAATGAAAGTAAGACAAGTTTCATTGTTATTTGCATCTTCCATTACTCGTGATAAGACAGAGAGGCCAAATTCAGCACAGAGGAAAATGGACACACAGATCAGAAACCTGAATAATATCGGGATTAAGTGGCATCTCAAGCCTGTCATCATGTCATGTATGCATCAAAAACAGGACAAGACTCAAGCCCATCCTGTGCAGATTTCTTTTTCCATACATTCCATATTACATTTATTGTTGTAAAACTGTATTACAGAAACATATGGGTAGCCTGCTCATAAATAATGCTAGCTCAACCGTCCAACTTTGCATGCAGTGCACTCAGCTTTGAGTTATCAATCACACACACATTACTGCACCCCTATGAAAGCTGTGTATTGACCTCTCAGGCAGTGCACCTGTGCCCGATGCAACTGTGGGGTTGCTTTGCTCCACCAGGCTCACTATGATGAGAGTATTGGCTTTGATATTGACACACACACACACACGCGCACACATGCACACACACACACACACGCGCACACATGCACACACGCGCGCACGCGCGCACACACGCACACACACACACACACACACGCACACACACACCAGCCATTATAGCTGTCCACACAGGGATCCTGGAAATAGGCATACAAAGACCAATAACTCAGTTTCTTCCTGGCCACTAATGGATATCCTGACCACTGTCCCACTGAGTGGAAGATGGGAGCTGTCTGCAGATGAAAACCAAATTATCCAACTACACAGTCAGATCTGACTTATTAGTGAAGCTGTCGCCTTCCTGCGGGCTGAAAGAAATAAAAAGAGCAGACAACTGAGAGACAAAAGCGTGCAGTCCACTGAAACTCTGCCCTCCTCTGACTCAGTGTTTGATTTAAGGTCATTTTCCAGGCAGACAATTAATGGCTGTCTCAACAGTACATGGGAAATATCACAAGGCTACAAATAAGCCCAGATACTCAGTCTCACTCTGTGGACGTGTCACATTTGAAAGGGACGACTTTTGGTTCCAGGATTTTTTTTTTCTTCCTTTCCTGTTGTTTCCCTTGCCTTTTTTCTGCCCACGTTCATTCTTAAAAGTTACAAAGAACTGAATTAGATAAAAATACAAGTTTCCCTGCTGTGTCTTTGGTGCCAGGACACAGTGTAAACTAATGAGGCTCACGTGTTTGTCTTCATTCAAACTTAACACCGAGGATTTTGGTCTTTAATTCACAACCAGCATCGCTTCTCAACTCTTTCCCTCGGATGATTTGTAACAAGACGTCGCCACAACTTCCCCTCTCGGGCTGAAACATGCTTCGCTTTGAGAAACACAGAGCGAGTCCCTTGGCGGACTAGACCAAGACATTAAAGCACTTAGAGAGCCAAGAGTGTGACTGCTGTTCTGTGAAAATCGTGTACATTGATGTTTGGTGACAAAGTGTTGCGGTGAGAATGGAGCTGTGTTCAAATGAATCAGGTACACAGGTAGAGGTACAACTCTCAGTCCTCTGTGTGCTCGGCTGCCAAAGTGAAATCAGCAGTGAGAGCAGAAACTGAGGAAGATAGAAACGACAAGAACACACAGACAGGCAGGAGAATGAAGGAGGAGGAAGAAAGAGGATCAAGATATATTGAAGACGTTCATTCGTTTAGGCAAGTGTGGAGACAACACTGTGGGGAAAACGTGGCAGAGAGCCCAGGAGCAAGTAAGAAAGTATGAAAGAAATGTGTGTGTGTGTGTTCTCAAACATCTGCAAATGATTCAGGAGGATTTAAACTACCTGTAGTAGTTTCCATCTCATGTTGAGCTGGTCCAGTTGTCTGGAGGCGGTGGAGGACAGCTGGATGTCCAATGGTGTCAACTCTGCAGAAAGCTCATTGACGATTCTTACATCCTGACGTAACGGGGCGATCTCCTCCCTGAAGGCCTGAATAGAGGGTTAAATGTTGTTGCAGAGAGAAAAATATTAAAATTGTAACTGTATTATAGTTAAGCTTAGACAAACTAATGACTTAATAATGAAGTGCATTCGCAAACAATAACTGTGAGTTCCTGTTGCAGAGAAAGTCAGTTATCTTTTATTGTATCTTAACTGCTGTTTTAGACCTAATAATCTCTAACTTTAAAATGAGTTTTTGGGTTATAATTTCTATTTAAAGTCTCTACAGTGGCTGTCAAGTATAAACTTAATGCCTGCATACTTTGTGTGTCTCACATACTGGAGAGGAGTGTTTCTGCTGGTGTAGCCAAATTTATTAATAGATTTATCCATAGTGGAGGCCTACATGATGAGAATTTTCAGAGCCATAATTGGCCAGACTGTCCATACCACAGGGAGGCAATCAATGAGATGTGAGATGGTGTAACAGCTTGTCAAGAAATGCAACAGTGAAGGAGTTTTCTTCACTCATGCAACCTGTAACTATTTTTGCTTCTCCCCTCTGTCCTCTATTTCTCCTTTGTCACTTTTGTATGATTGTTTACTGTATTTTTGGAAGTGCTGTCATTTTTGTTTGGTTTATAAACTAAACGTGTTGCTTGTTTCTTGGCCAGGTCTCGTTAGGAAAAAAAGGCACGTTCATATTTGGAGGAGTTGCATTTGTAAACAAACAAGACAGAATCATGAAAGTACGGGATCAAATCAAGTGGCATTTTGTTTACCCAAAATAGAAAAAAGAGACAGGAGTGTGGTAATTGTGTGAGGATACACAGCCGAGTCTCAGTCACATTACTGCAGGCACTTATTTCACGATTGCGTTTCAGTTAATGCTTTCACTAAGTAAAATCACAATTGGCAGTGCCCGACTTTAATGCTAAATCAGCGATTTGCAAATTATACTGATAAATCACAGTTCAAATTTTAAGATCCAAGTTAAAGAAAAGACGAGATTTGTTCAAGCTGACTCAGTGCTGATACACAGGTGATACACAGACGGGTGGGGTGTACAACTCCTGACTGTCTCTAACTCACCATGGTCTTGTCGATGTGGTCCTGCAGAGAGTCGATCAGCAGATCCCCCACAGGCTGCCAGGTAGTTTTGGCCTCCTCTGCCCGAGTCAGCCGCAGGTCGAGCTGGTCCATGGAGCTCTGCAGCTCCTGGAGGCGCTCCAAGGCTCGCTCCACCTGACTCTGCCAGCCGCCCATGTGTCCATTCAGACGCTCCCACCGCTCCCTCACCTCGCCCGTCTGCTTACGGATGGCCCGGGCCAATCCTCGGGCCTTCTCTTCTGGGGTAAGGTCTGGGAGAAAAAGAGATAAAAGAGAAATAAATTATTATTAAGACAGTTTTAATGTTTACTATTTTTTGATATATACTAAGCTTTCATTCATTTCTCTAAAAATGAAATGTTAGAAATGAAGGTCATTCAAATTCTTGTACCCGATTGGCTATTTTATTCCAGAATTTAGAACTTCTGTTTTACAATTATGTACTTTTGTATTAAAGAGAAAGACAAATTTACTGATAATTTCATGTCAGATTCCCTTATTCAACTTTTAAAATTTTTTCATGATATAGGGATCCTAATAAATGGAGCTCAGTCATTTTAATAAAATTACATCTTCCTTGAAATCATACAGAAAATGATTTTAAAAGGTTTTAACTTGTATCTTTTATGCTTTTCTGACTTGATCTGCATAAATATTTGACAATGTATCCTTTGATTAAGGTACTGAATAAGCCTTTCATGGGCATTTTCCTTCTTCTTGCACTTTCCATTATTTGTGGGTCCTTTGCTTGATTTCAACTTAAGCTAATAAGTAAAACTCAAGATAAGGAGGGAGAAGAGAAACTGGTCTCAATTAAGTGAGGGTGAAAGTGAAGGCACTGAAGGTGTGATGAAAGCGACCAAAAGGAAGGGTGTGAGACACAGAGGATCTAGGAAATAAAGAAGGCAGAAAAGTGAGGGGATAGGGTTAATTGTTATAAATCAGAGGATGCAGACAGAGGAAAGAAAGAAGTGGGCAGAAGAGAAAACTGCTCCCTAAATACCCATTTTAACTACAAAGAAAGATGAACAGCTTTTATAAGTTCTAAGGTCTCATCTCCAGGGTAATGACTGGATTACCATCTTCACCTGTTGTCCCTCTGCAGTCTCTCTCTTTTTCCCCTCCCTCACATGAATATATAAAAGTCGGACGCACTCATGCAGATACAGACAGTGATGGTGTATGTCTTTGGTTTTTACCACTTCTTCTTCATTGCCAAACAATAAAAGTCAATATAGCGGCATTGACAAAATGACAAAGATAGAATGTAAGCCAATTAAAGTTGTTAAGACTTTACAGCAGTGTCACTCTGAGAAATCCCATCTTCTCTGATTAAACAAGCACAGCCTCTGATCTTAAATCAGCTTTTTATCTATTTATACAATGAGGCGACGCTTTGATATCCGTATCAAAGATCACAGACAACAAGCCTCGGAATGCGCTCTGAAGTCTCGCCACGCCCCTATACACCCCCTTGGGTTGGTTTAATTATTTACACAGTAGGGTTTTAGTTTGAAAGAAAATGTGCTGATTTAACGAAGACTTCGCTGACGCATCCAACAGAAACAGAGTGGGAATGCTGAATGGGTCAGTGCATATTTAATTCTTGGGTGCCTTGTTAGATATTGATATTACGGCCAGCTCATATTTTAGCGAATGGCACTTAATCTCAAAACCAGGCCAAATAAAGCCCTACACTTTTTGTTTAAAGAAAGGCTTGCTGTATACTGTATGTCCGAGTGCTTTTTGGGGCAGACTGTACTGAATGAGCACCTTGCTGATCTGGCACTCCAAACTGGTTAAAATGGAGTCTACAAAGGCATTCTGGTAACCTAAGGGTCTAAAACGCTGAACATGTAATCCCAACCCCCCACCAGTTTAAGACAAGAGGCTTGGTTGCATTTCATCACCCCTTTTTCTCTCTCTATCCTCATTAAATCAAATAAAGGAAAAATTACTCCAACCAACCAAACAAACAAGGAGTCTATTATTACTCATTATTAATTATGAGTCTTGCTGTGTATTGTTGAAGAAGTCTGCTTGCCTTTGACTTTATACTAAAAGACTTTCTGTACTACTGCAAGATAAGACCTGAGACTTAACATGTGCTCCTATTCTACTAGAAACTGCTGCATTAGGAAGTAGAAAAAACATAAGAAGTGGTTAATATGGGCCATAGGTGGTAGCGCAATGTCAGTTTTAGTGACGCATCTTATTTCAAAGTAAAGCCTTAAAATTTTGAGTTCAAGCAGTGTGATGAAAGACAAGCTGTTCAGAAGCGCAGAAATGAAGTGTAGTCTGCAAGCAAGCTCAGGCAGTCAACTTTTGCTATACATACATGTGACATGCCCTCTCTCCTAAACCATCTACTGAACACACCCTCCCAATGTGGCAGTCTATTTAAGCTGCAAAAATTTCCCATCTCTCCCTCTGCCTGTCAATACCACTACTACCCTGCATCAATACTATTCTTTCTGCCCCACCATCCCACTATCCATCTGCAGGCTCCGACTTGGGGGTTCAAGATGTTTGCTCATCACTCCCTAATATCTCTATGTAAATATATAATTTGGGAGTGATGAGGTTGGAGCCTAGAGGCCAAACTATAACTACGTTCTGCTGCTGTAATAAACATTTCAATCATGAGCTGTCTTCCTGAAATTATTATAAACAGATGGAGACTGCAAAACCTACCAGTCTTTGGCTGCAGGTTCTTGCGTGGCTCTCCGGGACCCTCGATAGGCTGGTCAGCCAGAAACATCCGGGCTTGATCCAAAGTAGTGACCACCAAGTGCTCACGTTCCTTCAGTTCTGACCGTAGCACCTGCAGGAGAAACGTAAAGCAGCGGGTTAAAGGGGCTTCATTCTGTAATATATGACGGCACAAACTGCTATCTTAGATCGCACTTAAACTCTGATGATCCTGATAGATGCATGAGGGAAAAGACACTTAAGATTCTCCACTGACTATACCACCGAACAAGTAATCTTAATGAGAAAGACAGTGCATTTGTAAGTTTAACAGAAAGTTTGAAAAAGGGGTAATTAATGCATTTCCTCTGCAGATATGTGCATGTCTCTCGTCTCCTGATCTATTCTGCGGCAACGAACTCCAAATGAACCTGGTGTACTGTATGTGAATGAGGTGATGCCTCCAGATTGATGCCTTCAGATTGCTGCCCCCCCAAAAGAAAAATTTACTAATCAACTATTTCTGCTCGAAGCAGCTCCAACTTTCATTCTATTACAAAAGAGGCACTTACGATTTACTCACGCATGCACATATACAAAGAGCAGATGGTTACGTTCGGTTTATGCACGACATAAACGACACAACGGCTAATTAGGTGAGCGCTGCATAACAAAACACCTTCTTTACCCACTCTTCCCTTATTAAGAGGAAAAGTAAGAGGTAAAACCGAGAGAGCAGCTATGTGAGGAGTGTCAGCGGGAAGTGAGAGCTCTGAGAACAGAGCAGCGATTGACGGGGTCATTTCCTTGGGGTCGGTGTGAAATTAGCTGAGTGATCTGAAGAATAAAGTGAGTTTCTGGGTGCTATAACCCTGCAGGAATTATCATTACAGAGCAAGCTAGAAATACCACATATCATGCCCATCTTATCACACACACACACATATATAGACATTTACACACACTCCAGAACAGAAGACAAGATGCTAAAAGTTCACAAACTAATTTGATGGCCACTTCTCTTGACCTTATGTCACCCAGTGAGCTTTGCCACAGCTCACAGCAGGCGATAAAAACTAGAAAGAGCGAGTGAGCATGGCATGTAACAGTATAATTATTCTTGTTTTAATGTAAGTGTGACCCCGGGGGACTTCATTGCCTATTGGAGTGTGTGATTGCTTTGTGAGGAGGCGATGTAGTTTAAGATGCTGTGAGGCAAGTTGATTAGATGGGAAGACTCGCTTTGATAAAGTCTCACAGTTATCAGAGTTATCAAACGGACCGGTGCAGCGAAAATGAAATGCCAACAATTCTGTTTTTTAGTCGTGCCCACAACATGGACTGATTGACAGATGACAATGTATGGGGTTCAGGGGGATCGTATATACAGCACCATCTGAAGAGATAAGAAGAGAGTGGAAAGAAAAGCAGGTCAGGCTGAGATGTATACACTGCTTTTCCCATTGTGGTTTTAAAAAAAAAAAGCTCATTTCAGGGAGAAAGTTTCTGTAAAAGTTAAGTTTAGCCCTCTGCATTTACAATTTCACACAGCCTGCTGCGAACACATGTACCCTCATGCTGAAATGGAGCATCCTGCTGAACACAGATTAAATCACCCCGGCTAATAAATGGTTTGCTCCGTTCCAATGATTTCCTCCCAGCTCACATGGGGGAATTATAATAGGCAGGTAACTCAGAGAGGGGACGTTGAGAGATAGGAACTAAATGAGAGGTGATTTAGGAAGAAAAAAAGAGGTGGATATAGGCGATAAGAAAAGGAGGGAAGGGAGCAGAGCTGCAAAGACAGCTACCAGTAGAAACCAACTTCTTCTTTTTTTCATCTGTTTTTTTGTTTTGCACTCAGAGATGTGTAGGTGGTTTAACGGGTAAAATATTTTCGTATCGTTTCTGTAACGTTACAAAAACGTATGTCCTGCAAATCATAGACAGCAGCTCAGTGTGAGCACAAATAACATCCTGGTGGAAACAACCCTATTTGGATAAATCAAGGATGCCTTATAACTAACGTGTAAAAGGAACTAATAAACATCAAACCAGCAGGCTGTCAGTTCGTCAGTATGATATTACTGTAGTAATAGAGCATTGTTTTAGATTTATAGAAAAATGCTAATAATTGAAGACTGTAAGTGGACCTTGAGTTACGACTGTTTTACACTTATTAAAGTCACAGCAGCTGTTATCAGGTGATTTCTGATCACAATTGAGCAAACTGGGATGACAACCAATTTCAGCTGACCTGCATTATGATGAATACTTAAACTGCTACCACTGCCTACATATTCACCTACTTTGGTCCTCTTTTTCATTCAATACTGGTGATTTAGAGATTGTGTACAGTAGATGGCATACTTTCTGAATGTTGGTTTCGGCTTGGCTCATAATTCAGTATCATCTAGGGCTGCATCTAACTATTATTTTCATTATCAAGTTTATTGATTGATCATAATACTTTGTCATAAAATTGTGAAAAGTTCCCTGGGCCAATGTTAAAGTTATTTAATTTACAGTTATATAAAATGGAGAAAAGTAGCAAATCCTCATTTTTAGAGCTGGAAACAGAGATTGTTTGGCTTTTTTTTCCCTTAAACAATTCATTTTCTGTCAACTGATGATAATATGATTTTATATGTTTTCAAACTTTCTGTTGCTCAAATTAATGTTTTCCTGAAAGTTGTACCTGAAGACCAAACAAAATGTGTAATTGAGCTTTTCATTTTACACATACTGGATTAAGAGTTTTGTATTTTGAAATGCTTAACAGTGGAACACATCTCACTGCTTCGGACACCAGTTTGATTATTTTATCATATGTGATTTTGGAAAATTTCTTTATTTGAACTAAACATAAAGATAACTTAACATGTTCAGAAAAATTTGAATCTGACCATTTACATATCCATTACAACAGGGCAAACTATCTGCTGATATGGACTATATGGACCTTGAGATCAGACGTTTTCGAGTGCTGATTCCAATATTAATATAATGTATGATGCCTAATATAACTGTGTTACTTGTCTATTACAATAAATGCTGAAATTTATGACAGTCGTGTTCCCCTAAACATTGTCCTTCAAAGTTAACTGGCTCCAAGGAGACACAGACAAATCCACAGAAGGTTGCAACAATGGGAACACAAGTCGTGCCAAGTAATCCCCTGTTAAAAACAGCCTCACTGTCTGTCATCCAGCCATTGGTACCCTTGCAGATCAGACAGACAACTACACCAAAGACCTTTTCCCCAACACTGAAACTTCAAGGTGCTGACATTATTAGTGTCACAAAGGGTCAGACTTTTCAGAGGGAGCCTGAGAGGTAAATATCAAACACATGTAAAGCTTTTAGATTCAGAACAAAGCTAGCAATTCCCAGCAGGCCTATGAGGGATAAGACATGGCTGTCTATGGTAAAGATAAAAAGGGGCAGGTCTTCACTTTGCACTTCTTCTTTTTAATAGTTTATAGCACTGCCAGATTATAATATGGTCTGGGCTCCTGTGATTTGTGAGGACATGAGGTAGAAAGGACGCTTCTCAGTCCCACAATACTTATGACAATTATCTTGCAGGTAGGGGTGACCTTGGTTGCGTCTGTGTGGGGGTGTTTGTACCCAGGTGTGTGTATGTCTGTGGTGTGTGGCTGCAGTAGCACAGCTCTCTCTTACGACTGTGTGCTGTGGTGGTGATAAGATAGCATCATCACACAGCTACTTTCAGAACCCTGCTATATCCCTCTTTCCACTCTCAAAACCCTGCTATCTTAGCCTCATCAAATCTCATCAAATAAGCCACCTAAAAGGACCACTACAATATACCAGCTCTCAATATCAGAAAAGGCCCTCACACCGACTCCATGAGCCTTGACTATAGGGGCTGCTCACCAGAAAGTTGCAAAGTGTCAGGAAAGCGATGATGTCTTATTTTTCTCTAGCAAATAAAAAAAGAAATAATAGAAGTATATTTCGGTATTTGTGGTGAACTTCTGTCATCTGAGCCAAATTATATTTTTGCAACTGTATATAGTTACACAAGTCATGAAGGAGCCTCATAGTCAGTGTCTGAAAATGTAGTTGCTTTTTTTCTTTTAACATCCGCTGTTTCCTTGAACAAAATAGGAAGGCACAATTAGATAATAATGCACACATATGTTTTTTAGTGACAGTTACTGACACAACACAACTTTAAAATGCATATTGGATATGTTTATTGAACAATTATTGTTGTGTTAATGTCACTGCAATGATTTACATAAACTTTAAATCACTGAGGACAAATGAACTGATGCTTCTGGCAAAAAAGAATGTCTTCAATTCTTAAATATTCTCAGTGCAAATCTTCAAAATTAATTGTGTTTTAAGTTCTATGCCTTATTGTAACATGGCAATATTTTTTCTGCAAAAACCATGTCAAGCATTCATACATTAGAGAATTATGTGTCCTGGATGTTAAATATTCACTCTCTTTTTAGTTCTGGTTTTGTGGTCTGCACAAATGCCTGAGGGACATATCTGGCTCTCTAGCTGCTGAATGCTACACTTGGTGGTCTGTCTGCTGTTTAGGGCTGGCAGGTAGTTATAGTCAGTTTTGACAGCTGGAAACGATGTTGACAGTAAAGTCGCTGGCTTTAAAACCAAAACAATGAGCTGAGAAACAATAAAATGCTCTGTACAGTTCAGAGTCCATTGTTAATACATATTGATTATAGTCGCTTTAATGTTGCACTGCTGAGGTATAGTGCAGACATGTGCCACTGCACTTGACTCAGCTTGACTCAACTTTAACAAAACTCTATTCAGCCAGCAGGGTGACAGATTGTCAAGATCCAACAACGTCATGAAACTGCTGCCAACAAATGCAATGGAAGAAAACAATTAAAAGTTAGTCTAAGCGAGGTGATTGCCAATCCTTCTTTTCCTAAGAGATAAGGTAAAGTCCAGCACAGCAGTTTAATCCATTTCGTTCTCCTTTATGACCTGTTCGTTCAGGTGCAAAACAGTGCCATCAATCATGCAGGTTTAGTGGTTTAGATGGGTTCTAATCATCTTCCACGCTTTAGACATGGTAATTTATGCTGCTTAAACATATTGCGACTTGTTTAACTGCTGAGGTAAATAAATTACAATTTAAATAAATTCACACTTTACCTGATTGTCTTTTCAATATATTCATTATGAAACACTTGGGGTATCCTAACAATGTAGACAAAAAGCCAACTGTTGCTGAAAAATAAGACTTGTTAAAAAATGCCACACAAGTACTCACTCCCTTGATCCCACTCATTGATCTAAAAGCTGTAAACTTGAATTGATGAGTTTAATCGGCTGGATGCTGAAAAGGGCCTTTTATTAGATAGCTGAATGTGCTATTAATAAATGCTATTAGGGCCATTTTAGCAGGGGAAAAACAGACACAGATCAATACACACTGGAGGGAGCAAGAAGTCAGTCGAGTAAGACAGCACCCTCCCTTTCTCTCTCTACACACACACACACACACACACACACACACACACACACACAACACACACACCACACACACACACACACACACACACACACACACACACACACACACACACACACACACACACACA
>JBBPCS010000238.1:8035628-8050644 GCA_037974645.1 Hollardia meadi
CACACACACACACACACACACACACACACACACACACACACACACACACACACACACACACACACACAATTTAATAAAACAACTAACTAACCCTCCCTTGCAAACTGAAGTTACAACTGCTACTTGGAGCTTTATGAAGGATAAAAGCATACTACACGCAGTTAAACTGTGGCTGTAGTAAAATACACAGAAGTATACTGTCCTTTTGATGATAATTATGCCCCAAATAAGTACTTCATCCAACAATCACCCTTACTGGGCTAAGCCATGTTTGTCTTTAACTCTTAACACAATTACTGCAAAGGTTTACTTTAACAAATTAATCCTTATTCAAGGCTCTGGGTCTCACTCTATACTAATGCTCTCTCTGCACGGTAGCGCTCTCTAATAAATAGCAAAGCAGGCCAGAACCAATTATTCAGTTTTAATGAGTCCAATAATGAGAGCTCAGTCCTCATAGTGGCCCAAATTAGGTCCACAACTACAAACACAAGGGAAGATGGAGAATGAATAGTGACTGTGTTTGTATTCATGCTGTTGAAAAGACTGCATTCAAAAGTCACTTTGAGACCAAGGCCAAGCTGTCATCAAAAATGCATCCTAAAATCTGTGGATATATACCTGTTCAAGCTTTCTGAGCAGCTCCTGCAAGCTGAAATTCACACCAATCATATTGGGGCGTGTGAATGGACTCCTCCCACTCCCTGCAGTGCCTACATCTTCTTCGCCGTCATACAGGTGGAAGATCGGCAAGGAGTCAGAACAGGTAGCTAAGTCTTCCTTTGGTTACAGTCAAGACACCATCAAGGTCAGGGCTCAGATCAGTAGTAAATCCAACGTGTGAACAATCCTGAATCCAACCGCAGAGAACCCCGGCTCGTGTAAAAAATTTAAACACAAGAGGGTCAAATCTGGGTCGCAGTCCCAAAACAACCAATTTACACACCTCACACACCCCTTGGCAGCACATGTGCATGTGTGCCTGTGTGTGTGCTCGCCCAATCCCACCACATGTTCGTAGCATCCTCTCAGGAAAGGCGGCCTAGTTAAACGGGGGTGGGGGGGTCAACAGCTATCCTGCAGTCATGCTTTGGACCTGGAACTGGGATAAACAGAACGATTGGTGCCAATGGAGGTTTGACAAAGTAGAGGCTGGAGGCTGACAGCAGAGTTCTTCTGGCCAGGAATTGGGCACCGAAACTGGGAGTAAAATCCAACAAATCTTGGGTGGAGGTCTGCAAAGTGGAGATAACGGTTTGTATCTTTTAGGGATGGGCAGGCTGATGTAAATGTCAGAGTGGCCAAAAACAGGTCTGATTTCTCCTTCAACGTTGCTAAGTTTCCCTTCCTCCACTTGCTCCCTTGGAGCATGAAGGGAGCTGTTTACACAATGTCCAGCAGTCCAACCCGGGACAGGGCTGGGACATTTGTTCTCAATTACTCTGATAAAAAGCACTCTATCCCTGCCAGTCACACAAGCCCACACACTTAAAGAGGATAGACGGTGGCACAAAGAGGCACATGGTTTGCCCTCTCGTTCCCCGAGTAAAGTAGCAGACTGAAAGACACAGAGTCACCTCAGTGTCTGCCTTACTACCCGCCCCTCGGGTATCCAGCCCTGCTCTGGTCTCACTCTATCACACCCTCCTAATCACTGCCATGACCGGGCCACTTAGTCAAAGAATGCCTTCTTTTTTTTGGAGCCACGTGTTCTCAGGGAGCTGCCCCCCAGAATCCGCGTCTTGATCCTGGGAAGGGAGTCTGACTCGCCGGCCTCTTCGAGTCAGAGCTCTGCCGATCATCTCTTTGCCTTCTGAAAAGGACAAGTCAATCTGTTAGTCATCTTCTTCTTTCTCCTTCCCTTTGAGTCGAGGAAACTTCTTAAAAATGTATGCTTCTTCTTTGGCTTTTTGTTCCCTTGGGGGGTCACACAAACTCCCAGGCTGGTGTCAACATCCCTTACCCTCTCTTCTTCTTCTGTTGCTCTCGTGCTCTCTCTGGCCAATAGCCCCACTCTTTCACACAGCTGTTTATTATTTTGATCAGTATCCTCCCTTTCCCCTCCTCTTGCTACCTCTCTCTACCTCTCTCACTTTCTCTCTCTCTCTCTCTCTCCGTTTCTCTCCCCCCTTAACTAACTTGACACACTACACACCCACTTCCTGAGGCCTGTATGGGCTGAGAGCATGGTAGAAAGGAGAGCTTCGGAGAAAAGTAAGGGTTTCATCAGGAATCTAGTAGTAAAATTAATATTCAAAAGTAAGAATAGATACAAGGCGGAAGCAATGAAAGTGAGAAAGTGGACACAATGCAAGGGCAAGATGACAGAAACAGAGGAATAAAAATGATGTCTGTGAGGGTTTAAAAATAAAGAGAGCTCAGAGGGACAAGTGAACAGAAACCCCTCTGAACTCTGGCTGGTGGGCTGGATGGGTGTCAAGACAGGGCAGATACAATCTTCTGCACATTATTTTGGCATTTTAATCAAAGAACAACAGTTTGCCCTGAAAGCTTATTAAAATTTCATCTCTAAGAACCTCTGAACTACTCGTAGTAGATCCCCAAATCTTAAAAATATCTACCTTCAGACAACTGCTTTGTGTGAGCCCTGCAGTTCCTACCATAGAATAAAGGCAAAATCCTTCAAATGGGCCTATTAATGGAGGTTATAACATGTTTGTCTTGGGTAGAGGCTGTGGTCTATGGCTATGTTAAAGAGGTACAAGTATTTATTATAATGCATTCCATATATTAAACCTGTATGCAGAAGTGTTTGTGTGACTTTGTGTGTGAGAGTGTGCTGGCATTTTGAACAGCAGGGAAGACATGTGGTGTGCATCAAAGACTCACAGACAGATGGCTGTCAAGTGAGAAAAAAATAAATAAATAAAATACAATGTTGCATATTCATAAGTATAAGACTTTGAAGTGAGCTTAGCCAATTAAAAATATTTGCATACTTGATATCCTTAAGCAGCATTTCTGAAGTATGCAGACAAATATACTATTTGAAGGGGTTTTCCAGTGAGAGACATAAAAATAAATAGTGGAAAATTGGCACATTTGGCAAACCTAACTAATTCAACAATAAGTGGAAGCTGAGATTTAAAAAAAAAAGATGGAACAACCTTTATGTGAAACGAGAAAATTTGGGCTCACCAAGAATTTTCTTTGCGCAAACAACTCCTAGCTTGTCATTCACAAAAACAGACACTTATTAAGAATGCAAACACACACATATATGGAGCTTAATGCAGGACATGTGGGGGTTAATGTTGGGCTACATTACTAAACTAAGCGGATTAGTACCATTACAGGGGTAAGAATGTAACGCTTCCAATCCCTAAGGCAAATAGGGGAGATTAGAGAAAAGTTGACCGATTGAAAGGAGAGAGGCAGTAACAACGAGGACTATGGACTAACACTTCTACGAAGAGGAGGACAGGGGAACATGACATATAAATAATATGAGAAGGGAAAGCGTGTAAGGGAGAAAAAAAGAAAAAGCAAAGTGGCACCAGTATGAGATTTTTTAAAAATTATATCTGCCTATAATTCACGATGAGGATGGAAGCTGAGGAATGGAAGAAGAGGAAAGTAAAGGTCAAGGCAATTAATTGGAAAATGAAAGGTTATACATTGTAAAATCAGGATAATACAGAGCGGAGGGAAACCTGTTCTTTCTGTCCTCTCCATAATGGCTTAGATTGTTTGCATTTGTATTGTTGTGACTGACTCAGTCTTTCTGACCCTTAAATCTGAGGGGGGGGGGGGGGTTACCCCTGAAACCTCTAAAGCTGTATGAATCAGTATTCTTACACTGACAATAGATCAAATGACTATATGTTATGTGAAAGAGGTCACTCATAGTGACAAAGCAGAGAATTTTAACATTTTTTAGCTCATGACAGAGCGTTTTAATCTTCCATAAGCGGCAAGTCAAAACAGAAGAGACACTACTCAAAAAGAACAATTTGGACAAAAGAAGGAGCCAAGAGGCAAGCAGGAATACCACATCTAAAATTGAAAATGTGATCAAATCCTCAAACTTATGCAGCCAACATTGTCTCACTATAAACCAGTTTGGCATTCAAAAAAATAAATAGAGGGAAGACTGCCAAAAGGGACATTGTGAAAGAGGCAAGAGAAACAGCTGAATGGGGGGGAGGCAGAAGCAGAACAGTTTTGCTGTCTCAGATGATGTCAAGGGGGCGCAGAGGCCATGCTGTCTAAATAATGTCGGGAAATGATATCGCAGGATCACAAACAGAGCAAATGAACACCAGAGTGGACTAACACAAACATGGCCACATAAACTCAGATACACAATACACCCAGAGCCAAATCTTACAGACCTTTCTACCGGGGTATATCTCAGTGGATATTCCCCAGCCGGATCATATAAGATTCATCCAATCCCAACTAATCCAGACTTTCGGGCTCTACAGTGTCAGTTAAAAATCAATGTAGCTGCTGCATTCCACTCTAATTCTCAACAACATCCAATGAAGTCTCTTCCTGTGCCCCAGGTTATCACTGACACTCCTTTTCCTGTTAGGAGGGCAGCACCCTTCTGGGGAGATTAGAGCCCTGATTTTGTGTGCCTGTGTGTGTAACTGGCATCAATGTGCAGAAATCCCTTTATGTCACAGGACAAGCCAATGTATATACATTTCTATTTAATTAAATATGCAACTGTGCTTTGGTAGTAGCTCTTTACACTTGAATGTCATTAAGTGGAGTTGTACTTAAAGGCTCAAACATCCTGTCCACGCTTTGCTTTTGTCAACACAAGGTTAGTGCAGCTCCCAGTTTAATCGTTGGGTGGGAGGATGAGTGGAAATAACTAGTTTGGTAGATGAATAGAAAGGCGTTGACGAAATGGGGCTGGTACTTGTTTCACATCCTGTGTCTCCAAAAAAAAGAATTATCTGACACGGATGGACAGACAGATAGCCTGTCCACATGACGCCAATGAAGGACTTATTTATCTAGTTTCTAAGTCTGAACATCTTTGTGTCATCATAACTCCAGATCAAAATCAAGATAAAGCAACATAACATGAGCCGGTAATGTGTAATGTTAATAAGAAGAACATGAACAGCAAAGTCAAATCAGTAAATCTGTCAACGGTTAATTATAAAGCCACTGTCATTGTCAATTAACAGCTGACCTCTGCTGATGTGACAGAGCTGTCATTAGAGAAGACAAGTGGACTCAAAAGTCTCGCTAATCACTAATAACTTATTCCAGAGGTACAATACTAGACCACCAGTCAGATCTTTGTAATCATAAGCAAAAATGGACATCCTGAAATTCATTTGTAAGCTCCTAAACAGGGAAATTGAAAGTGATTAGGAGTGCTGTGTGCTGTTGCCAGATAATCAGCTATTGATTCAGGTGGGCCTTTTGTCTTTTTGTGTGTCTACAAGACACTTGGAAGATGACCTGAAGATTGAGGTAAAATGCAGAGGCTAATTCTTGTGGTCTCAAAATGGACACGGTGGCTGTAAGGTTTTACTGTATAAGTGGTCAGTGCTAAAAAATATATTGCATCTCCTGTGACTGCTTAACAATAAAAGCCAATATGTGTTTTGTCCCCTTTAATGATTTTAATGTGAATTACCAGCATTAAAAAAGGTTTGTTTTGCATTTGCAGTAACGTCATGTAGCTGTGAAAGGTCTGTAGGTTAAGTAAAAAAATAAACAAGGCAGATATCACTAAAGATAAAATTGCAACTAGTAATGCTCGATTAAATGCATGAATACTATCCTGTAAATGTCTTGTTAGGCTATTTAAGTTCCACAGGGGAATGGCGGACTCCTCCACTAACAATGAAAACTACTATATAGAGAGGTAATGACAGTATATAAATACATTAAATACCTATTGCTGGAAAAATGCAGCCATAAACAGTTTCAAAACATGGAAATCTTAAGGGTTTAAACTGAGGGCAATATGACAGAAAATAATTCATTTCTGGATAGCAGAACTTTTAAAGCAAAAAGATTTCCGGTCATTGAATTTTGAGGAAATTAACCTGCTAAACTGACTTAATATTAAAACCAGAGGCTTGCTGAGGGCTCTCTGAATTCTTATCACCCTACTCTTCACTGCTGTTCAAAGACTTATGCCCATCCCTCTCTCCTATTATCACTGGTTTCCTCCAGCAGGGAATCTCTTCCACTTTCTCTCTCTTCCTTCATAACTATTTGAAGTGCTCTGCTTCCAGAGAACTAAAGACCCTGACCGTCGTGGGTCTATCAGCACGTTGCCTTGGTAGACTTAAGTAAGAAAGAAAAAAAGTCACTGTGACGTGATCGCTTCTGAAGCTGCTGTCGCCTTCACCGTGGGCCAAGATAGAAATACAATTAGCGCATGAGCCCACCACCTGCTGGGTTTGGTGAGGTAGAACCGGGCCTCGAAAGGTTAGATGACTGCACCAATTAGACTGTTGCGCTAACAAAGTGTTGTTTCCCACTGTAGAGGACCACTGTGCAAACAAAAACTCATGAGGATGGTCCTGTGGCGTTATGAAGCTGATGTCAAAATAATGGGCCATCACACATTATAACTAAGACCTCCAAGTTTGATCGGGGAAGATGAGTGATTATCGAAAAGCTAAAACAATAGCAATATGCAACATACTCTCTCTCTCTCTCTCTCTCTCTCTGTCTCTCGACACAAAGATTAACAAAGTCCCACCCAAACACACAGCTGAGAAGAAAATGAAGAAAATGACTGGCATTGTTATCATACTATAAACCCAGCAGAAGGCCATGGTATGTGTGCTGGCCTGGAGCAAGAGACAAGATAAGAGAAACTGATGGATGGAAGGACATAATGACGAATTAGTTCATACATAAGTTAATAAAGCAGAAAAGGTGAGAAAGACAGCAATAACATCAGTTAAAGATTAGATTGTATCATCAAAATACCATCAAGAGAGCAACAGAAAGATAAACATGCAGAAAGTGAAGAAGTCATGATGAATTGTTTCGGTACAAGAGAAAACATGGAAGGATAACAGGAAGGATGGGAAAGAGTGTATTCAAATCCTTTTTGCCCCCTTACATTCACCAAATAAACATTCCACTTTTCCAAATTTCTGATAGCAGAAATCCACGTGATACTTTCTAGTGAAGTCACATATTCATCAACATCGCCACTTTCACCACACGCATCCTCTTTAATATACTCCCTATATCAACTCAATATGGTTAACTCTTTGCTGATACATTTGCTCAATAAATATTAATGCCTGGCCTGCATTTCAACCTCAACATCAAACATAATCCTTGCCCTCAGGCGGAAAACTGGGGGGGAAAAAAACAACAACATTCAGATGTATAAATGATGACCTTAAAATCTCTGGACACTGAACTTGTAAAAACTGACGTTCTCTTCGCTTATTGTTTACAATAACTTGTCATTGAAATTTGAGACATGGTGTTCTACTCTGTTGTGACATTTAATTACCCTCACTCTCTCAGACAATTTATTGAGAGTTAACATCAGGGAAGAATTTCATAGTTGGCGTGGCCCTGACGCTTTGAGCGTGCTGGGATGAAATAATCTGATAGTTTCCATGCACACTCAAAATAACCGCTCTATTGATCTCACAAAAAGCCCAGCTGGGATGTTGAGATGACGTCTGAATGAGAATTAAGAGTTTCATTACAGTTAAGAATCTATAAATAACACTGTTTCTGTTGATTGAACATTGTTTGGATCGATGTCCACAACCCACAATCCACTCAGTCTCAATTTTAATGAAAAATACTGCATCAATGTAGTCAGCCATGCAAATGGAACAAAGGCAACTTATTTAATGATAGATGATGAATATTTCCATAAAACAAATGTACTCAGCGTAGGGGTGTGTGTGACTGCTAACATGCAACAAACAGAGTTCCTGTGCAGCCCCACAGGGACGAACCACTGGGTGGGACTCACAACATGGCTGCAGTTCAGGGGAAAGATAAGACCTGGGAGGTTCCAAACATCAATCCCTACACTGTGACAGTACAAACCATCTGTGACTTTTTTAGGAAGCAAAAGCAACACCACACATTCACATCTTTTCAACTCAAAAAAATAGGTCTATGGAAATGTTTTACAATCTATGGCATAAAGGTTTAGTCCTCAGTTTGAGTGGGCTGAGGCCTTTTGTTGCATGGCTCTCCCCTTCTTGAGTCAAGTCTAGTAAAGAAAAACTTTTTAAAAGACAAACAACGGACATTAAGAAGGGATTAAACAAGACACAAAATTTATATTGAAGAAAGAAAAATGGGTGAAGAGGAGGAAGAATCAGTGTGGAGACTTGATTGTGAAATCAAACGTCTCTGGCCTTGTCTCTGGCCTGACAGAGGAGAGGAAGCTGCAGAATCAAACCACATCCCTGTTGGGTACCAAGTCACACAAGTATGTAATAACGCCCCCTGAATATCATGCAAAATATGCCAAAGTTTTCCTTCTCTACCAATACTTTGCTGTGATTACCTCCTAGTTTTATAAGTCAAACCCCAGGGAGATTTAAACAAACACTACTCTTTGCAAAGCAACTGTGTTCAGTAAATACACAATAAGACAGGTTTTGGAATACCTGTGTTGAAAATGTGAAGCAGTGAAGAGGATGACACTGACATAGTGGGTGTGTAAGTGTATGATGAGTTCTTTTTATTGCAGTGCAGTTTTCTAGTTATATGTGCTCCTTCCACACCCCTCCATCCTACTTCTCATATAAACTTTTCATCCCTTTTCTTAGTCATATTTGTCTTCCGCCACTGTTCCTGTTAACTCCACCTCCTCTTTCTCCCCCTCTGCCTCCTCCTCCTCTATCTCTACCTTTCAGCACCTTTATTTCATCCAACTCATTTTTTTTTACCCTCGTCTTCACCCAGTTAGTTTATTGCTCAGGGAAGGTGTGTGAGATACCTAACCTCCACAGGTTGCCCCCCTCTTATCACCGCAACAACTGGCTGACATTTGGCTTATTACTTCTTGCAATGTTTACTATAGGAGAGCCGGCCTACAGCATCACGGTTTGTTCTGTCCTGCTGTGCCAAATTACTTCACCCATCACTCACACACTTCTATGGTTGGAGTCCCTTTCCTATCCACTGCTTCCCTCTTCATACATCTCTTTCTATTAATGTTACCGTCTTAACATTGCATGCTGTTATTTGAGGCCACAAGTTAGAAACTATTTGCTATTCTAGAGTGAAATTGCTCATTTTATGGTGTGTGATCTGCATCACCCTGATAACCAATGTACCCATGAGAGTAAAAACAGATTTGACTCAGTGTCGTCTCAGAAGGAGCACATTTTTATCCTGTTCTAAACTGTTTCAATTCTCATGTACATGCCTAGATTTTCATATTCAGTCTCCAATTGAAAATCCATTACAAGTTTTGCTTGTCATCAGCATATAGCACTACTCTACTCTCCAAAGATGGCTTGCACAGTGCATCAATTTAGCAGAAGATGTGGACTCCGGCACAGCTCAATTTTCTTCCTATAGATGAGCACTGAGATGTTCTATTCAATCCACTGGGCATTGGGTGAAAATAAGAAAATTGAAAGCAGACAGTGTATTCCTTTGTTCCATAATCCATATGGCTTCTTTCTCAAAGCTCTTCACCTCTAAAAATACATGTCTCCTTTTCATCACAGACAAAAGCATGTTCTCCAGTCGCCACCACAAAAATCCTATTATTAAATCACCTTTGCCTACTTTTTCTTTATTCTCACTAACACAAATCTTGGTTGTTCCCTGTTGACCTGCAGACAGACGAACATAGGGGAATAACATCAGCTTAGGTGTTATTCTGTGTCTTCATTCTCTTATCATGTTTCTCTCCAGGGATTAGATCTAGCTCTTTAACTATAAACCCTGCAGTCAGGGCAGCAAACCCCTCCAAAGTTGCCTGTACTACTACTCCCTCCAGAGGAGGAATCAGGACCACTTGAAAGGACTTTTTTTCACTTTTCAGCATACACACCTCCACTGGAGTTTGAGAACAGTCGGCCTCCAACACCAGCTGCCTTAGGGCTTTGCTGTCACTAGCAGATTTCAGTTTTCCAGAACTTTCAACACTACCAACTACCAAGAAGCAAAATCAGTTTTCAGAGAATAAGTTCAAACTTTAAGTCTCGTGAGCTGTTAATTATACTGGTTGGCCAGTTACTGAGGTCTATTTTGTCAATGTAATAATGCCTCAGCACTCTTAATCAGTGGAGAGTAAACTCAGCTGTACAGCTTTCTTTCATCAAACTGAGATACAGGATGATGCAGATATTATGACATGTAGATTTCATGCCGAGATATATCCGTCTGCAGTTGATATGCTTTATCATTTCACACCACCCTCAACATTAAATTTCAGCAATTATTCATTAGACTAATTTGCTACACACTTCACTCCACACACAACTTGTTCCTGCTACTAATGAGATGTATTCTGTCAGACGTTAACTGAGGCACAAATTGAGTTCAGAAGATTCATTGGGCTTAAATGACTTCCAACATTAGTTTGGTGTCTTGCTCACCCCCCTCAAATGTAACTGCCTACTAACTCTCATCAAGTACATGAAAAGAAGCCTCTCTGATGTGTTCCATTGCAGGTCATTAAGGGGCACTGAGATTATTCAAGGGCTTGGTCTTCAAAAAAGAGATGGTAAGACAGGGTATCAATCTGTAAACCAATCAGTTTTTCAAGCCCACTAACTGAGCAGGACACAACAGTTGGGACAGGGACTAGGTATCACATTTAGACAGTCTGCCTCGCTACATGTAATTGTTTTCTTTTAATGGGTAAACTGGTTGTCTCATGATGTTGATTAGGTGGAATATAAATTAAAAGTAATTTATCTCTGCTGCTGCTCTCTGAACTCAAGCTACAGAATATATAGGAGTCACATTGTGTGTATGTGATGTAAGGTGTGATGATATAACACCTCCAACACAAACACACACACACCACAGAGTAGGTTTCACGATAAAACATAACACAGATCAATAGGGGAGCATGAATACATTCAACAACCCAATTAATTTAAATGAATAGCTGTGATGCAAAATGCATCTATTCTGGACCAATATCATTTGCCATTCTTTTTTCCTTTTCAGTGCATTTCCACTGTTCCTGTTAAGGAACTCAAGGTTAAAATTAAAAAAATTTAAAAAATTAGAGACACCTGGATATGACTATGTATTACAACATATGTGTTAAGCTTGACATCAAAAATTGCCATACCACGTTGCCCCCATGGCACTCTGAAAGAAGTGAGGTTGCGGGTGCATTATCATAATGTCTAACTATGTACAAATTTGACTGTATATAAAGTGGGCCATTACACACACAATTAACGTCATTTAATTTCACCCACTACTTTTGGGTGATTTTTTGCAACAACACATGCCCAATCAACACATACAGTATTTGTCCACAATCCATTAGTGAGAGTGTGGTTTTAAACCTGACAACAGCCTCAAATTTTAGAAAAACAGACAAGCTGTAAATGAGATCTCCAGGGACCACACATTGTTTGACAGGGCCAATTATAAAGATTTGTATCTGTTGTGTATAAGCACACAAAGATTGAAGGTGTTACACAAATCTGTTCTGAAGTTACATGCCTTTTACTCAGTATTCACACACTCCTTTGATCAATCAATGAGGAAAGTTCTCTCCTTCCTTGTCCGAACAAAGTTTGTGCGGATTATAATGTTATAAGATAACCAGACAAACAAACAAACAAACTGAAAGGGATGAAAACATAAGCATGTCAAAGTTTTATCTGAATGCATGACACTAAAATTACCTCACTGTGGAAATCATGGCAAATGCAGTTTGCCTTCAATCCAATGTATGAGGCAAGGACATGGTGACACAGCTTTGAACTTGCACTTACAAGTACACCAGAGGGGTATTCAAATAAATCTGCAAGAGGGACAGGGAAGGTAGGGAGAGAGACTTAAAGATCAGAGAGACCGAGTGCGTGTGGCCTGAAAAGACTGACAATTCCTTTTCGCCTTGATTCACACAGAGGAAAATTGTTTTCAACCCATAGAAAAATACACACATCTCCAAGTTTGATCCATCTGCGCCCTTACTCTTCCTCAGACTTTCTGACTAATCACACGAAAGCCGAGATTTCAATAGCAGTGTCGTAAGTCGAGTCAAACTCTGCAGAGCAAAGAAAACTCAATGAGACTAATTAGACGAATAGACACAAAGAGTGTGTGTGCAAGAGCAAGATTGAGAGAGAAGTGTTCTAAGAGGGAAAGCAAGGTATTTGTGTAGATGTATGTGTGGCTGTGTGTTAGCTTGAATCTCTGGGAGTGTGTGATTGCATGAGAGCGCCACTTAAAGACAGTGGGATATGTGTGCTACCTAAAAGAAGTTAATGAACAAACAACAGCTGCTCTCATCACGGAGGTGCAGGAGCACCAAGAGTGGGAGGAAAATGAGAGAGATGAGGAGGAAAAGGAAAGGAGCACTGTTTGTGCACATCTGGGCCTCTGTTGTGTCTGCTAAGGTTCAGTACGTCAAATGAAGATGAAAGGGGGTACGTAGAACAGTAACACACACACACACACACACACACACAAACACAGACTGGGCCAGGCCCGTGGAGGCTACGCCGCACACTTCTCAAACAGCACCGAAGGAAACACAAATGTTACGCAAGTATGCCTTGTGACTTCAAAGCCACAGATGAATGTAAATATACATGTTAAACATCTTTGTGCATGTGTGGGAGATTTGTGCGTGAGTCATGCCATCAGGTCATACGACAAGTGAATTGATGGGTGAATAATGAGTTAGTCAGCGGAACTGTCACAAATGTCAAAATCACAAACAAGAGATTTAGTCTCTGTGAGCATGTGACTCGTTCTGACTACTGCTTATCCAATGTCTTCTTCACATGCACACTTCTGACCATTAGTCACCACTTTGGACCAATGTTCTTGGTCAGTTTCCCAGAAGCAGGGGAACAAGCCATTAACAGATTCACCAGCAGGAAGAGATCATTATTGCATCTGAACTAAATATTGATTTTGTGTTATTGTGAGTGTTGACAAAAAAGCATATTTACCTGTCACAACTTAAATCAGATGGATGAAAACAAAGGCCTAGACATTTGGGATTAAGAGCAATTAAACCTTCATTAGTCTCATAAAATGTCCTGTATCCCTTGAAATTGTCACTTTATAGAGATTTGTTTCGGTGGACTTCTTACTTCTGGCTTCACATAAATGCAGCTACATCTCGTCATTAACAAGCAGGCAACCCAACTCACGGTCATTGAGGGTGTCCACGCATTTCCTCTCTTTACACATTCATTTATTGAGTCCCATACTCTGAAATGGCTATACTTTTTACAATGCAACAAAAACTACATTGTAGTGGATTTAAAAAAATAAAATATTGTATTTTTAAAATACAAACATAAAGACAGCTGTGAATACAGCTTTCAGTAAATTAAAACATATATATATATCCTAATATGTCCTATACAGGAAAAGGCTGAGATATTATCTTAGAGCACCAAAAAAGCTGCATAGTACTGTAATAAAAACAAAGCTTCTTTGACATTGTTTATTATATTAACACTGAATTAAGTGACTGCAATGTAAAAGCTATTGGAGTTGGTACAGTAATATTAATCCAAGTGAGGATTAACGCCCAGCGTCTCCATGCATACAAGCTGGAACAAACCGATTTTGTCGGCTACCAGTCCAGCACAAAACAGCATTAAGTCGCAGTAGTTAGTGTGGAGAGACAAAAATCTGCAAAGCCAAAAGAGACAGAGTTATTTTTCTTGTAGTTGGAACACCCATTTCTCACCTTCCCCTAAGTGGCCACTAAAAATTCAAATGCGGAAGGTCCTCTCCAGAGCCAGTGCTTGTCTGTTCTGTGCTACTGGTGTAACATAGTGGTTCAGCATGCATGTGGTCTGTGGATTAACTGCAAAATTTAACCATGATACTGTGAAATACAATTTTTTTTTTTTTCAATTATTTTTTAAAGTAATAATTACTTAAATCTCGATGCAGAGCTGCACTGAAAAGATAGAGAAGACTGATACGTTTTATATGCGTATTATTGTGTTGGCAGGTACCGTGTTGTTGGTCACAGACATACTACACTTTTAAAGACCATAAAGCCAACATTTTCTAGCTCACTACTAAAAGAGTGTTTCAGCTACAATTCAAGCTAGTTGCTGTGCAGTTAAGTTAGATAAGGATTAAGACAAACAGATAAAAAGTGATAAACACAGAAAAGGGGGGGTTGATATCAATGTTCTGTCAGATGTTCTTTTTATGATGAGTATTCACAGACACATAGGCATGGAGGCATCAGACACACATATTTATATTGCCTTCGTTTTAATTTAATTTAAGTGGTGCCTTTGATCTGCCTCAATGAGGAAACGCATATTCAAAAGCAGCAAGAGCGAGAGATGAAAGGCCTGTTCAATTATGGTGAACTAAAGCGATCCCTGAAATATGCAGTTGTTCATAAACACTTGTACACATTAGTTGGATACGCTGCGAAAAGTCCATACACCAACACATTTAGAGAAACACAGAGGTTAGAAATCATGAATACATAAATTAATCCTTTTAAAAAGTCAAGTAATAGTGTGACACATCAGAACATTTTGACTAAATGCAAATGCAACACACATGGAAAGAATCCAAATAAGGTACTTTAATAATAGAATAGGACACATGATAACTAATTTAAGTGTTTTATGAATCTTTCCAATACTAATGGACCCTAGTTTGTACTAGGCTTGGGCCGATATTAGACATTATCGAATATCGCGATATTTGCCGTCATTTGCGATATTTTTCAAAATATCGAATATCGAACAGCTGTTATGGCATCTTTGGACATTTATTTTGAAAAGAAAATGCACACTGAACTGCCATGGCGGCAGCATGATGTAGGCATGCATGCAGTGCTTTAATACACAAACATGGAGGATTTAGTTTCAAA
>JBBPCS010000238.1:8054141-8065267 GCA_037974645.1 Hollardia meadi
TACAACATTGCACCCACACACTTCTCCACTCATGCACTCACCTACACTGCTGATATTACTGATTTCACACACCACTCTTAGTTTAGGTTCGTTCTATGTTTACTTTTCCTTTAATAAATAATTTGTTAATTGGTTTGGTTGTGTGCGTGTCCTTCCTTTGTCATGGCCGTGCGGTCCGGTTTGTGACATGGAGTTATTTTTATTTTGTAAGTAAGACAAGTGCATAACTTTGTCTTTGAAGAAGAAATAACAACTTGGTCTCCGGCTGTGTTCTTGTGTCAAACTCAGGACCTAACAGGTGGGTTCAGTCAGGTCAGGTCTAAAAGGAGCAGGTTCAGGCTGTGTTCAGGATGGGTCTTTTTTTAGGAGTGTGCAAAACTTGAGTTTCAAACTTGAGTTTTGCAAGTGAACACAGAGCATCCTTTATATTCCCCCTCAGAGAGATGATCTAATTTGTGTCATTAGCAACATCTAATTGGAGCCTTAAAATTAAAAGATTAGCTGTGGTGCTAACTGTGCTAACCTATTTTAGGGTCTGAGAGAGCAAGAGAAAAAGAGAGTAAAATAAAACTTAAGAGAGAGGGAGACAGACAGGCAAAGAGAAAGAGAGAGAGCATGCTCACTAGCTCCTCACAGAAAATGAATTTGGTGTGAGTGAAGAAGAGGGGTACATCATTTGCCCCTCATAAATAAACATATAGAGGCTATGAGAGGCAGAGGGGGATGCAGTATATCTGACCCTACAGTCCCTTCTCTACCCTTTTAGCCTCTATCTCTCTTCATTAATTAGCAGTTGTTTTAATCCTCCTTCAAGTCTGCAGACACAATGTGTGTGCGAACTTGTGTGTGTTGCACGTAAGGTTTCCTCAAACCATTCACTAGATTAGTCGAGCCACTCTCCGCCAAGCGTTGCCCACAGCGACCAAAGGTAATTGCTTTTTAATTAAGCCCCCAGCGCTAATCCCAATGATATTTAGCAGACACGAACTGGCACACACACATTCACTGAAGAGGTGACAGAGACTAAAGGAGGGAGACATTCAACAAGACCTATCCGGCTGTAAACTGGACAAATGTGTAATAGGCTTTGTTGGCATTTCTCTTTTGTCCACAGTGGGAAACAAGGCAGCCGGTGAAAATGAAGTTGTTCATGTACTGAAGCAATAAATTAATTTTCACCCCATGCCCAATCCGAGAATATCCTTTAGACTGAAAGTGAGCACTTGGATCAATTCTGGACTGTGCGTGTGTATGTGAATGTGATTATTCTTTTCGTGACCCTCACAGAATGCCAGCAGACTTCAAAGATGGAACAAGCAAACATAAACTTCCATTGACCATTTCTTCCTCAACCTTCGCTTCTCCTTTTGTTCTTCTATCAGACTCTGGTCTCTCCAACACTTCGTCCTCTTTCTTCCGTCTTTTCCACCATCTCTCCATATCTAATCCGCACTTATTCTTGTCAAAACATCCCTTTTTGTTTCATTTTTTGTCCTTCCACAATGTCATGTTTCCATTTCTCTATCCTCACCTCAGGTTTTTTCATTAAAAAAAAACACACACACACACAACTGGCAGCCATTTTCTGTCATGACATGTTTTTCTTCCTCTTTTGCCTTTTGAAAGGGAAGCCAGACTCATCTCCTCGGAAAATGTCCCTCTTTTCAGACATTTGTGTGATAACTATGAAATATGCAGAACCAATGAACACCCACACCCGCAGCACTGTAGTAAATCTGATTTGATTCCTCGTCGCGTTTAACAAGTCTGAATTTCCTTTGATGTCTTTGGTCCGATGTGTGAAGGTACCACTTAAGTGGAGTTAAAGCTTATGTTGGACCATTTTTCTCAAACATTTTCATTGCTCACACTGATCCTCTCCTGTCAACTCTGATCCCTCTCTTTCAACTTGAATATCACACAGTTGATGGAGCTGTCTACTGGTTAATCTTTTGACCGTGCTGTGTAAAAAGGACATGTCTGACTTTGTGCATCTTTTTAGTTTTACCAAAAGCTGCTCAGTATAGAATCATGTCAACCAGCAAGAATTCCTAGCAAAGAACTACAGATTCTGACTACCCATCATATGCATTAAAAAAAAAAAAAAAAAAAAAAAAAAAAAAAAAAAAAAGAAGCTTTTTCCACACGATTTTATTCAGATGTTTTTCTACTGTGGCATTTGACTCTGGCTCCTCTTGCTGGCTGTACCCTCCTGCAGATTACAGGTTATAAATAGCACGATTTATCTTTAATCTCCATGTGAGATAACAGTGGAAACCATTTTCAGTTGCTCTTTGTTTTTGCCGCACCACAGTGTTTACCTCTGAGGGCATGCTCAGTGGAATATCCTCCTCCTTTAACCAATTCACACAGCTGTTTCCTTCATCCCTGTAACTTCTCCTTAGCATCATTTTTGCTGTTGTACTTCTTTCCCACGAAAAAAAAAAAAAAACCTTTGGGTGCTGTTTTTCTTTAACTCTTGTCCTATTTATTAAAACAACTGACAGTCAGGGCTCTGCCCCTCAAGGAAAATATGTAAACTGAAGGTATATTTTATTAATACTTGGAGGAGAGATTTTATTTTCTCAAAGTGCAACTGATACCCCTTTCACACTAGACAAAAGACCCACTACCATCTGGCTTTTGTCTTCAGCAGGAGGATGTGCAATCTGCATTCATTCCCTGGTCAAATGACTCTATAGCAGTCCCGGGTATTTATGGGCTTCAGCTCTGATCAGCAGTGATGGAAACATGACACCTAAAACTGTTAACACACTATATTTGTTAATTTCATCATAGACTGCTAAGTATGCTCTTTATGGCAATATTCACATTGTACTTACTATAAAGGATGTAGCAAGGATTTAAAACACTTGCACAAACCTGAACCTAACCTTCAGCTGTTGAGGTGAATCACATGTGATATGTGAGTGGGCCGTAGTTTCAGTGATGCAAACTGGTACTCCAAGAACCGGACCCTGCATAATTAGATGTTGCCATGTCAGAGAAAGTATTTGATCCATGTTTCAGCAGCATGCAATGATCTGCTTCATAAGCGTGGCATCAAGGCGGGCTCAAGAAGCATGTAAGCCATTTGTCTAAGACTTGAGGAAAAGATGGGAAGGTTTTAGCAGGATGGGAGGAAAAGAGGGAAGGCATGAATGTTTTAAGAGTGAAGATAGAAAGAGGATATGAGCCACAGCATATGCTAACTTATTGGCTTACTGAAGGGTGGTATTAGGGAAATTGGACTGAGATAACAGAAGAGGAACCCAGGTACAGTTTAAGAGAAGAATGGGGCTTCACACTATTCAGCTTAGTTCAATTAAAGGATTTTTTTCTTTTGTGCTGCTTGTACATACAGCCTGCAATACTTGTCTCAACAGAGAGGCAACATTCAGGAACAGAATGACAGCAAAACAAAGACATATGCTCAGATGTGAATAAGAGATCTGCGAAGTGAAAAATCATTTGAGAACGTGTACTTCCACAAAACTGAAAAAATACAAAATCATTTGGGCTCAAAACACCAAACCACTGAGACGTTGCAGGATGAACCTTTATATTTCAACAAATGAATTACCCTTGACAAAGAGGAGCAATGGCCAGACGTATCTTAAAGTAGAAATGAAATGAGTGTTAAAGTCAAGGTGAGTTTACAGAAGGGCAACAAAGGAGGATAAAAGAAAGAATTCACAGGACATAATGTAAGAGGAGGATTAAAAACAATATGAATTCTAAAATCTGCATAATAATAACTGGGTCAATCCTTATCTGATCACTATTCTGTCCTAATGCTATTGATTGTGCGTGTAGTGCCGATTGAGTGAAGCCCGCTAGCTGTTTGAGTGAGGATTACACAACGTAATCTCTGCTCCAATCGGATATTTGTCATCAAGGTACGAACGCTCACATACACACAGAGAAAACACAGTATGGACTGTGAGTCAGCACTGTGTTTGTGTGCTTACTATAGATATTGGCAGTGTGGGACATTATCAGGGCGCAGCGCTCAGGTCTTGTGCCCCCACAGATTGATTGTCAGGCCAAGAATAGAATAGCAGCAAAAGAAAAATGAATCCACCCATCACTTTATTTCTCCCACGTAGGTCGCCTTCTGGATCGCACCCCGGCTCAGTGAGGGTGACAGTGGAAGGAGAGATAGAGGGAGCTCAAGGTCAGAGAGACTCCGAGCTGGCAATGAAAATCACTGCTCCCTGCCTCTCATTGCCTCTAGGTCAATGTGACCCTCTTTTTCTCTCTTTCTTTCTTGTAGAAATCTCTCAGAACGTTTAACATTTGTTTTTACAGCTATTCTGTGCAACAGGGAGAAGGAGGACAAAAGTGTTGAGATGGAGTTGAATGGATGACTTTGTGGTATGTGCCTTTTGTCTACTGAGCCTACAGGATATCGTAATCTCTATTCTGTCTGAACTTGATGTGATCCGGTGCGGAAAGTCTGAGCCGGCCGTAGATCATGATGTCAGTGGAGTCAGAAAGTTCTGGCCGAGCTTGCTGTCTGAAAACAAACAAATCTCCGAGTGCAGCTGGGTACTGAACCTTAGTACCACCTAAAATGTATCTGTAGCATCAAATATAAAATCAAGTACTGTACTGAAAGTTAGCATTAATTCCTTTGTCTTATTTACATATACTTTTAATTTGAGATTTCCCGATTTAAGTTTAATTTAGACAATTTATCTCAGTTTTTGTATGATGTGTTTGATGAGTTTGGCTTGTTTTTGGAAAAGCACAAAAAATTGTTACAACATGCAACTCTCCCTAAAACCATAAGCTGATGTTGATTTTACCTTTCAGTTCCGCATAGAGATTAAACAAACTAGATAAAATAGGAAGTTAATAGATTTAAGAGCTGATGATTTTTTTAAACTGTGGAAAGAGCCAGCCTATATGTCTTTCCCTACACTTCAGGTCTTTATGCAAAGCTAAACACCTCCTGGTTTGAGGGATAAACCCAGGCCACTCACTGACGCCAGTATTGAAATGTCCAGCTCTACTTGCTGGACTCCATGGACAGCCTGACCATCACATGCTGAAAAGGCTGAGTGATGATAGAGCTTCCCAGCACCATAAAGTCTGCCTGATGATAAACCACACAGACATTAACAGCTTTAGCTTGCTGCTGAGACCTGCCTGAAAGCCACTAATGGAAATGTGAGCGCAAAATCCATCCATATAGAGCACAAACACACAAACTCAACACTCATGTGCATTACTGGCTCAATAAATGAGCTTACAGTATGTGGATGTGGGAGAGACAAAGTGGGGAGAGAGAGAGAGAGAGAGAGAGAGAGAGAGAGAGAGAGAGAGAGAGAGAGAGAGAGAGAGAGAGAGAGAGAGAGAGGCAAGGTTGAAGGACTTTCCATCCATCTATATTTGCATCTAATAATATAAAATGTAGTTTATTACATATTTCATCTAATCCCAGTGTGAAATTTGTCACATGGCAAGATTCTCCATATCTTCTTCTAACTGAACGGTCACTTACTGCAGTAACGACAATTGAGAACAGAACAGCAGCTTTACTCTGAGCTGTATCAGTGATTTAAGTGCCATTTCAAATCACCACTACTGCCAATAGGAAGTCCGCCTGCGATGATTTACATGTAATGTTGATCTGGAGCGGGATCCCATCTTCATTTTCTTTTATTGTCCCTGCTCTCTCCCAATAACATTTTGATTAATTTAAATGATCTGCATTTATGAATCCGTTTCCACACAATTCTGCCGCCTGTGACTCATCACTCAGGCTAGCTGCAGAGAGAGTGAGTGCATGTGCTTGAATAAGAAAATGCGCGCATTCATGTGTGTGTATGTGTGTTTAAGTGCGAGAGAGAACAGGATGCATTGTGGGCATGTGTGTCCATGCACTAAATGTGTCTAAGCATGCGGGAAAGAAAAGATTTGATTTGAGTGTGAGCCAGGTTACGAAGGGGGAAGTGGAGGGTTTTCTGTTTGCACCTGAGGCTCCAACTGTTAATGCTAACACTTGCTAATAACCCAGAAGACCCCAGTGGAGCGAAAGGACAGGGAGGTCAGACAGCTGGGCTCCATGCCCATACCTGAGTCACCTGTCCTAGGGTAGTTTTTAGCCGCAAGCAAAGGCAGATGGAGTGTGGAGCCCAAAGGCTAAAGTATTTTTGAGACAAACAATAGGAAAGACAAGGCACGACTCCACATTGCCAAGGCTTTGGGGCTGTTTCTAAAGTAGGTTTTGGCTGGACGCACACACACCCACACATACACACACAGCAGGAGCCAATGCCACGGTAATGAGAGTAGGAGGACACTCCTCAGGAGAGAGCTGGGTCCTTCAGCCAATTCCCAGCAAGTGATTACACACACAGAAACAGAACAGGGCAAAAGTGAGGAGATGAAATGATGCCTCAGTACAAACTAACCAGGCGTGTTACTCAGACGTACTCTTTACTAGTAAACTGCTCATGTCACAAGCATGCAAGCAAAGAAGACGCAAAAACACTTGAGAGCAAGGATGCAAGGCTAGAGAAAGCTGAAAAGAAACGATAAGGATGTTACAATGATTCAGCTAACCTCACATTTACGTTTAAGGCGTTTAGCTGACATCTTTAATAGGAGTAAGTGTGATTCTGTGACTGGGATGAATACATTGCAGGACCATACACATAAAGAAAGCCTGAGGCAACACTGTGTAGATGTAACATTTCTCTAATAGTCTACAACCTCATTAAACATTATTGCTTTAAAATTGGGAAAGTGGGAGAGGAAAACAATTCCCACACCAAATAATACATGCAGTCCTAAAAACTGTGCAAGATAAGTGGCTTCTGCTTGCAAAGACTGCAAAGCTCAGTGTTCATCAACATCAACATGAGTGCCCTTAAAGGAGCACATAGACACACACACCCGAAATTGAAGCAGGAAAAACAACAACAACAACAACTAGAAGGTTATGACTCATATGATTTTATAAACTTCCCATCATTCGTATCTGAGCTGGCACCGCGGTCACCCTGCTCTATCCTCCCTCTGTTAAGACACAGTGAGGACCAATATGATAGAGGTCAATATGTTGGAGAAAATAAGATGAGCAGCTTAATTAATCTGCCAAGAGTAAAATACAGCCAGCATAATATACAGCCTTAATGTGAGTTTATTTACAAGACTTGGACAGTCAGATGAGCTGAATATTATTTATATGCTGATTTTTTTTTCAGCTACAGGATGGTATGAATACACTATGTTCCCCAGAAAAAAATACATTAAATTTAACGTTTCAATTCAATGCTTTTAAAGTTCTCTCAAGTTATTTCCCCTACTTAAAATCTTGTATTAATACAAATTATCTTAAAGAAGGGCCAGCAATGTATTTACTGTAAGTCCTTGTTATCCTGAATCAGACAACAGCCCTGTGGGTTTGTTATGAACCAGAGCTGTCCTGAAGCAGAAAGAATGGCTGGACCCTAAAGGTTGAGCCCGGAGCAAATTCATCATGGAGACACTGTTCACTGTCGCTGTTACAGTCTGGCAGACAGTGAACGCACCCCAGGGAGGCAGGACAAGCCCAGCATCACTGATTCCCTCAAGGGAAGGCCAAACGAAGCTGCAATGACTGATGCAACCCAGGGGAGGGTAATCGAGTGTGGAATGACTGATGCCTCTCACCGGTAGGGACGCAATCCAGGAAGACCTGGCTTCTAAAGATGTTGAACCAAGCCAAATGAGAGATTCAACTCTAGAGTTGAATAAACTTGCAATAGAACAAATAGTAGGTGTTGGTTTTGCAGATACAGTACATGTGCAGGGCTGCAGGAAGCATCTGATTTCACTTGTTTTGCCCAGAATTTGTTAAAACAAGCAGAAGTAGAAGTCCACAAAATAAATAACTGAGAAAGAGCAGGAAAATTATTCAAGCCTAATGTTCTCTTTAATGCTCTCCCTCCCACTCGATTTTTCATTCATTCTCGTTCTTGTGCCAACTCGAAAAAGCAAATTGTGTAAAATACTGTATACTTTGGCAAAAACACAAGAAAGACTGACAAACTACCAAAAACACACAGTAGAAAAAAAGGGCGGAGCACTGAGTGATGGATTTATGGATTAAGGATGGATTAAGTTGAACCACCACGAGTTTGCTGAGGCATGATTGAAGCTGGCAAGCAATCAGGAACTGGTCTGATGCACTAGTCTCTCGCACTGTCAAATCTCAACAGCTGGTCCCCTCTGCCCTCCAACTGAGAGTCGGTCAATTCTGTGCAATGCAAGAAACACAACGATGAAGATCAGCAATCAGTAATGATCAACAGTGGCACAAAATGACACCAAGTCCAGCACGCACCATTGGCCTCTAAGGTGAAATCAATAGAGCTGACAAACAGCTGTAATGGGTAACAGTGAGATACGACCGACTGTTTTTTCATTAAACAGTAAGAGCAAGCATTTATATGAATTCACCACAACAAACTCAAATGATAACGTTAATTAAGAGACTTAATGGTTCATCATGGCCATTATAGAGCACACTCCCCACTTCAATCCTTTGATTGAAGTCTCCTTCCGCTAACACAATATATCTTGTCAGGATGCCTCTGACAAACATAAACCACAGAAATAAACTGTTTTTTTAAATTGTGTATGCACCACTATAGAGTCAAAACTCACTTTAAAATAAACAAACACAAACAAAGGAGCACACACACACACACCACAACAGGGGTGCACAGTCGGAATCATTTGTTTTACAGAAAAAATCTTAAGACAGTGAGGTTCATATATATATATATATATATATATTTAAAACAACAGACTGTGGGGGTGACAGAGTCCCCAAAACAACATAGGCTGACAACTAAGTCATGAATAAAAAGACCAAAAATAGAGGAGAAATAATGGCTAAGGCAAAGATAGACTGGTGAGCCATCCCTTTTTTTTTTTAAATAAAAAAGGCATTCAGGTAGAAAAGAAGCACACACACCCAGCGAGAACTATGTGGCTATCAGCTGAAACAGCTTTTATATGAGTAAAAATAGTCTCTAAAACAAATCCAGAAGTCTCAAGTTACAAAACACGGAAGATGTTGAAAGTCTTTTAAGAGGTAGGTCAAAAAATAATAAATAAACTGTGCGATGTACAAGTTTAAAACAACTTTCCATCTAATTTAGTAAAAAAAAAAAGAAAAAAAAAAGAACAGAAACTCTGTCTTCCAGCCCGCTCTCTCTCCTGGAGTCACGTACCTTGCAGAGTTTCTGGTAGCGCGGTGAGGAGATGGCCATCCTCTGGAGCCTGTGTAGGAAGACCACCACTTTCTGGAGGGAGGTCCGGACCATGGCCATCATCTTAAGACTGCTACAAGTCTGTAGCAGCCTGCTCCTGGTCCGCATGCTAGCACTGCCCTACCCCGCTCATATTGTTCTCCCTCTCCCTAGCCAGCCGACCAGACCCCAGCCTAGCTGACGTGATACGCACATACACACATGCACAGACAGAGAGAGAGAGAGAGAAAGAGAGAGAGAGAGAGAGAGAAAACCACACACTCGCAAGCGTACTCAGTTCAGCATGCCCCCATGTTTCGTCATACACACACGCTACAGTGAGTGGAGCCTCAGTTAGTCCTACACAGCTCTCAGCACGCATGCACACACGCACACACACACACAATACAATGATGCAGGGGAGCAGGACAAGACAAGACACTCACTTTCTCCTCCACGCGGACATTCACACGAGCACCCCGACTGCAGAGCCAGAAGAGACTCAAACAAATCACTTGTGACGGCACCCTGCAGAGTCAGAGGAGGGTAACAAAGAAAAGGGAAATGAAAAGGAAGATGGAGAAGAAAAAACTAGTGGAGAGAGGAAGAGTGGAGAGTGCCGGCAAGCAGCAGGGAAGAGAGGAGAGGAGGGGAGAGAGGAACGCACGAGTTGCTCTGGACAAGTAGAGAAGCTGGCCGTACGCCGTTCACTTTTTACTGCCGCTGATCGGGAGAGAAGTAAAGAGGGAATGAGTGAGAGAAAGAGAAGGAGGGAGGGAGAGATAGAGTACTCCTTTTGGATCACAGAAAGAGAGAGAGAAAGTGGAGAAGGAAAGGAGAGACAGATAAAAATCAGCAGAATAGGGACGACTAAACACTGCCTCTGCCGTGAAGGGAGAATGACATTATGCAAGGCAACCAACAGATCAATGAGCAAGAGACACACAAAATAGAAAGCGAGGGAGAGAGAGAGAGAGACAGAGACAGAGAGAGAGATGGGGACTGAGCGAGAAATGTACAAATGAGATGCATGTACACAATAGAGTTACAAAGGAAGGAGGAGTGTCCAGAGTTCCTGGAAGTAAATGTCCCATTCATTTCCTGTCTTGGCAGTGGTTAGTGACTGACAGTTGGAGCACCTCCATGGCTTTAATGGACATGACGTCTGGTAGAATATACGGCATACAAAAGCTGACTAAGTGCATTAGAAAATGGCTGTTTCTTTGTTGAAAGTCAATAAGTTTGATGATGAGTTGACAAGGAGCATTTCTGTAAGAAACATCCAATCACTTCGCTGAAATGTCTTATGTGTATATGTGTGTAGAAATCTGTTAATACAGCATGAATCAGACTTTCAGATTAAGAGTCAATTTTGGATGAATTCAGTAAATTCCCAATTGCAACATCAAAACATTTTCAATTTGCGACAGCTCCAATGACTGACCTCCTGTCCATACAATGGCAGCTCAGGCTCATGGTTATTGTAGTGTTTAAAGTCATTCGCCGTACCAAACTGGCAGAAAACAACAGGATTTCACATATAGTATAGTCGGCCTTAGAAACAGTGGTTTGACAAAACAATTCAAGCACTAAGTGGCTTTTTTCTGGAGCTCTATTTCGCAGCTCACCCATCTTCCACAGAAAATGGAGTTCGTCATGGCTGTTGTCTTAGTCACACACAGCTGAACTACCTTGGTGACAACTGAACTTCATTCAGCGAGGATTGATGTGAGATGCATTTAAAATCTCCAAAAAGATCCCTGAAGTAGATCTTTGGATTGACTTTTGCTGCCTGTCATTAGCCATGTTTCTGTCATTAGCACTCATTTCCTGTCTCCTCTTTACTGTCAACATCAAAAAGAAAAAGGCAAAATG
>JBBPCS010000238.1:8073208-8085892 GCA_037974645.1 Hollardia meadi
GGTAGTCAAGGTCACCCAGTGTGTGTGTGTGTGTGTGTGGGGGGGGGGGGGTGTGTGTAAGTGAATGAGTTAACATGTGAATAGGCATGAGATTGTTTATGCCCAAGGATTTGTTTTGATAGTAATCAAGGTCAATGTGTGTGTAGGGTGCTTGATTGTGGTCCATCTCTTTAACTGTTGCTGCTGTCTCTACGAGCAGACAGCTGCCATTTAATGTCTCTGCAGATTCAAGAACATATCCTGACGCACACATTCACATCTGAAAATTGCAGCTTTCTATTCACAACATTTTCTGTGAAAGACTTATTTAAGTTTGATTCAGCACCATACCTCTAGTTGAGGAGTGTGTGTATAGTGTGATCTGTGTGTATAAAAGGTGGCCCACGTACCCTTTGCGGTGGTTGTACATGCGGTTGAGGCGGTCCCACTCTGCGTTGAGCTGTGTGAGGGCGTCTCCGATCCGTGCAACGTCAGCAGACGAAGAATCCCGAATGGCATCAGGCTGGCGCTCATGGATTCCTGTGACCTGCTCACCTAGACACTCCAGATTCTCTTTGATATTCTATAAAAAGCCAAATGCAAGATGAAGAAAAAGGCACAGCAAGGTGAGAGGGGGAAGGGGAGGGACTATTAATTAAAGATTTCGCACAGCAAGTAAGATTTTAAATAGTGCTAATAGAAGAAAATCACATCACTTTAATTGTGGCAGATGATTATCTGACTATAATATTTTGCTGATCACTTCTAAAGACCTCAGTGCCCTCAGCTTAATCCTTTATGAGGCCGACAAAAAAAAAACCTGTACCAAAGTATAACTCCAGATTTAAGGCCTTGGATTCAGAATACTTTGCTTTGGAAAACCCTCCCCGAGGTGCAGAACAAGCATTTTCATTCATTTCTTCTAATTCTACTGCGAACAAATGTTCATTAACTTTCCCTTCTGTGTTTTCCTTGTTTAACTTTGTCAACACTGCTATACAAAAGCAAATGCAGTACAATATCACAGGTAATTTTTGTGACATGTTTACTCTGACAACCAAAACTTCGCAGATTAGGTATATGAGTGAAGACCTACCCTCAGTGTGTCCTCCTGGCTAGAAAAGTCTTCGTAGAGGCCACCACTGAGCTCAGAGGAGTTCAGAAGCAACTCGTTGTCAGCCATGGCAAGGAGCACTTTGTTGATGTCCACAATGTAGTCGGAGGGGCTACTCCTGACTACTGCTGAAGGAGTTCTGCTACGCTCCACTGAAGACATCTCCTGTATCACGACGGAGTGACAGAAGAAAACTCCATTAACACCTATTGTGCCACATGATAATACAGCATGTTAGACAATGCTAAACGCTACAATAAATAAAGTTATAAAGTTACTCTCTATATGTACAAAAGATTCTCGTATGCATCCCTCACCTCGACTGAAAACTCTCTTGTTTGCTCTGTGAAGGTGTGAGAAGATGACGAGTCCGCAGATATTTCAACTTGCCTGATCCGTAACACCCTTAACTCCTAAAGCAGGCAAACACACATGCATTGAACAGACAGCTACAGTGCACAACAGGCAAACACCATATGACAGGTAGGCAGGTTTTCTTCAATAGAAAAAAAAAAGAAAAATAATTTTTTTCTAGAAAAAAAAACAAAAAAACATTCCCATATAAGCCCTACTTAAGATATTTTTTTTTGATGCATCTCACCCTGTGAGCAGAATATTGGCTCTGCAGCCGGAGCAGCAGAAGTCTCAACTCCTCCCTCTGGCCCTCGTCTGAAGTTTGCTGCAACAGTTCTTCTCCTCTCCTCAGCAAGTCTTCCACTCCGGCTTTCTCCTCATCCATCTGTCACAGAGAGACAGATGGGTTAAATCAAGAGATTAATCAACTACAGCAGATGTCAACACATCTTAAATCTATCTACCAATTCAGACAGCATGGAAAAAGAACAACTTGCACGCCAGAGACTGAAATAAGCTTTAAGTTGCTCCTTTGCTAAACAAGCTTGTTGCGAGTGGAGATGCTGTAGACACTGGTTGGGAAAATGCTGTTTAAACACAATAAGAGCTCCCTGGCTGGCACACTGACCTTGCTTTGGACTGGTCAGGTTTGTTCAGGCAGTGTTTAACGTCATAAACCTTGATAACGCAGTTTGAATTCCACACTTGTTCGGCCTTGAAATGCCAAATCAAAGCTCATCTTATCAGGTGACAGCTTTATATTGCCTGTAGCCAGGTTTAACTCTTATAGAATTTAGAAAAAGAATAATAAACAGCCTGGGGCAATTTTCTGTGTGTGTTTTTAAATTTGTCTGAAAAATTGCTAGAGATGGCCAGTCTTAATAAGATCAAACAATAGACAGTACTATTTCCTTATCTGCAATACTGTACTACATTTGGGACTTTATTTTAACAAAGCAATTACTACTTCGTTGCTCATGCCTTGTCTATGTGTACGTCTCATAATGCTATTAGAATTATCAATCATCATCATTGTGAGTACTCTTCATTTGAAAGTTTTAAAACTAAGTGAAAATTCTACAAAAGGATGACATTGAAAGGTGGTCTTGTGTACCTTGTCATCATCCAGGAGATTTGCTGGATCCTGCTGCTGCTGCTGCAGAGCCCTCAGTGTGTTCTGGAGCTCTGCCTGAAGATTCTTCACCTCACTGAGGACCAGAGCCTCAGCGGGGCGACTCTGACTCTCTGCTCGAGTCTCCTGGCTGTGAATGATCTGATGAGACGGAGCAAACACACACCTCATTTCAAAACGGGTGCAATAAATCTAATTATCTGACTATGTGATCAAAGAGAGTGGAATCATTTGTGATAAAACACAGACTTCAAATAGAGCCTTTGCAATATTTTCTTTAAGAACTCTTGGTAGCCTCTTTAAATATAGTTTGGATGAAATGAATGATGTCCCCTATGTCACTGGTAAAGTAGTTTGTTGCTTGCACTACTATTTCTTGTACCTGCTGAGGTGCCTGCTGGTTCAAGGTAACGCCACCCGACTCCAGACTGGTCATCATCTGAACGCCAAAAGACAAGGAACAGACACAATGACTACACAAACTATCCCATGGTTTACGTTTGAGGGTTTCTCCTTTCCACATTAGTGAAGATGGCAGTCAAAGCTGGCTTGTTAGATGCAGTGATATTAGGTTTCCATACAGTTTGTGCTTTTGTACCTGTGCTGTCCTGATGTGTTGGGAGACTTTGTCAAAGTTGCAGTTGAGCTCAGCCAGTTTGGGCTCCACCACATCTCGGCAGGCGGGCCCCCTGCTGGTCATCAGGATGATGGCCTGGTCCCTCACGTTGTCCACGCGGAGACTGATGTCCTCCAGCTCTTCCAGCACGCGCTGAGGACAGACCACAGAGTAGAGTAGCTTGTTTATCACTTTACGTTATCAGTTGTTCTCTCTCAGACTCGATGACAGTGCAGCCTTGAGAATAGCCTTAAGAACAAAGAGCCAAGCACAGGATGTACTGGACAAGGTCAGCAGGCCCAGGCAGCAGCAGCTATTTAGTGGATATCTTTAGTTGTCATGGCGAAAGGAAGGAAAAGGGTTAAGAATTTAATAATGTTAACATAATATTAACTACAGGATAAATTATTTGACAAACAGACAAAGGCTCAGCTTCTCCTCATTTCTTCGTTTAGCCTCCTTCTTTCCCATTTTTCAACAAACCTCTTTCTTGTAGACCAAAATACAGTATGTCCTAATTGAGTCCAAATATGTGTGCTTCCTGAAACTTCCAAAATGGACAAAGGCAGTGATTCTAAACTATTATTACATTGTTCTGAGCTTGTCACAGGTGTAGCAAATGAAAATTAGTATTATAAGTTTGTAATGATAATATGGAAAAAGACAGACTGGTGACCTCACACATTTTAACTATCCTTTATTTACACAATGTATAATACACAATGCGACAACTGCCTCTGCCTTACCTTTACCACCTTCTCCCTCTCCGTCAGGGGAAGCCGCTCAGCCTCGTCCAGGTGGATCTGGGTCTGGTAGAGCCAGGTGCTGATGTGAGCCAAGTTCTCATCAAAAATTTCCACCTCGTTCTGGTGACTCTGCACGCATACAACGAAAAACAAAGGCTCAGTGTTCCCATTAGATGATAAAAACAGGTATTATTGTTGAAAGGCTCTGCAGTGTATTTCCCATTTTGTACTTAATGTGAAACAAAGACTTTCAATGAATGGGTTTTAGATAAACTTCACTTGCTGCAGTGCACAACAACAAGAAGAAACACTTCTTAGTCTTTTGGTTTAAACGGTAAATGTATTTGTTTTGAAGAAGTGATTTGCATTAATTCCCTTTGCCTAGCTACTGCAGTCACTTGACTTAACACAGCATAAGAAGGAATTGATTTATTTTGGTTGTAAAACTTTCAAACACATGACGTCGTAATACCATTTTTTGTTTTCATCTTTCCATGGTTGGGAAAAGCAACTTTCAAATTCAATGAACTTTTAAGAATTTCAAAACTCATCATGGGTGCTTCAATTATTCCATTATGTTGGATATGTGTTTAAAGAAAACAGTAATAATTGAAAGAATTGACATTACCCAGAAAAATTGCATGCTAAAAGGCAGAGCTAAGGCAAAAATACATTTATTTACCCATTAGTAGCCTTCGTTCACTAACAAATGATTGCAAGTAAAAGTCTTGTTCAAACATTCATCTATAAAACCTTTTTAAAAAAGCAGGTGGGAGAATCTACTTACACAAAGAACATAAAATATAGAACACAACAACGCTTTTTTATTAAGCTTTACTGTATAAAATATTTGCACTCACCAACACAGCACTAAGCCAGTCCTCAGTCCAGGTGCGGACGCAGCCCCAGGCTTCATTGAGGCCACAGAGTTTGTCCTCCAACTGAGCCTCGCTGCCCTCCACCAGAGTCTGCAGACCAGCGCTGGTCTCCATCAGGCTGGACAGCTCTACCTTACGACGCTCCGACTCCTTCAGCAGGCCCTGATGGAGGGACACACACACACACACAGACATGACACACAGAGCCAAAAATAACAGCCTGCATTTACATCCAAAAACCTGGATGGGAAGTCAGTATATTGAACTTTTTATTTCCATAAGTCTGATACAGTTGATCTTCTCTTAAGAGAGGTTGGTGTTTTCACGAACAGGTCCTGTCCTAATGCTCCACCTGCTGGTCAGAAGCAGAAACACTCTGCTCTCGCTGAACAAATGGGGATGAAAGGTTTGGACAGTTACTCACATTAGCCCATGCAACCTCAGCATCGATGTCAGCTGGCATGTCTCCACAGCTGTTCTTCTGCTGCAGCTGAGCTTCACTAGTGGTCAGCCACTCCTGCAGGGTGGCGCTCTCCTTCTGGAACTTTTGAGAGAGAGACAAAGCCTTTTCCAGGTCCTGCTTGCCCTCTGTTACCTGTAAAGAGAAGGAAAATGAAGGTGTCTCAAATGACTGTCTTGAATGGGACTTATAATACAACATGAGCAGTGTTTTGTAGAAAAAGGACAATTGCTTTAAAAGTTTCCAAGATAAGTTACCTGTGCCCCCAGGTCATTGTAGAGCAGTTTGAGCGCAGTAAGCTGTTCGTCCATGGCCTTGGGGTTCTCCGTCTGCTGTTTCTGCACAATCTGTCGACCTGTCTTTATCACCGTCTCCACCTCTAGCTTCACCTCACTCAGCAACTTGTATAGTTTCTATAAATCAATAAAAGGAAAATGAGCCTATGATTGAGCAATACTTCATGTAATTATTATAATCTTATACCTCGTTGTATGTTTTCAGTAGAAAAGCGGTCAGCAACAAATAACCGATTTGTGGAAAAGCGACAACAAGAAAGTTGCAGCCCTCACCATGCAACCACTGAGGTGGGACTGGATTTTTTCCGGGTCAACATCCCTGACATCCAGAATGTGCAGCTCAGCTTTGGCGCCATCCAAGACCCTCTTACAGTCCAACATGCGCTGCTCAAAGTTAGCTGGCTTCTGGAACAGCTGGTACTTTGTGGAGATCTCTCTCAGTTTCCTCTACAGTGGATGAAGGAAGAGGTTTGTAAAGTTATACATCAGTTACACAACACAACACAACACACACACACACACACACACACACACCTCTTACCATGCTGCCATAATTTAGTGTTTTAATCCACTGTTTAAATGTCACAAAAAACAATGTCTAAACAACATAATGGCAATATAAGAATAAGGCGTATTTACGCTCAACAGAAGAAGAATCAGTATACATATTTCTAGTATTAATTTTAACATGAAGATTATGGTGACTGGAGTAGACACCAGTCTGACATTAGTTTCCTGTAGTTCCTAATGTTCTCCAGTGGGAGTCAGTGTTACCTGCAGCTGGTCCAGCATGGTCCCACCTCGAGCAGCTTTGCCATCAGTTGTGGAAGGAGGCAAGTTGGCCACGTTCCTCCTCCTCATGTCTTCCACTGTCACCTCGTGGGCTGTGATCTCTGCCCCGATGGTCTGAAGGGAAAGTGGAAATGATGTAAACTCATACAGACCTCATACACCTCCTGTGTTTATACATTCATTATGATCTTTTTAGTGTTTATGTACATTAACACTGTTTTATGCTACTTAGGGCCTTGAGAAAGTTATTATGTAAATTTATATTGATCTCAGACATTTTTTTAGCATCTCAACCTGATGAGTCATTGTATATATAACATAAGTATGTATTATTTGACTTCTGTTTCAGGGTCCTCTAAGTGGAAGGAGAGCTATCACACAAGTGAGATGATACCGGGTAAAGTAAGACCCATCAAGTTTGGGTGTTTCGTGTGAGTGTGTGTTGTGCTGTACCTGCGCCTCCTGCGGGAGCTGAAAGGCGTCGATGCGGTCAGTGAGGTAAGAGGTGAGTGTGTGGTCCAGCTGGCTCAGAGACTCCTGCAGTGTTTGGAGCACCTGTTCGTTCTCCTTCAGTGTCTGAAGCTGCTGCTCAAGACTGATCTGTCTGTTCACCGCCTGCAGGACATCAAGTCATGGGATTGTACGTTTCACAGTCAAGGTTTTCAACATTCTGGTATTCCAGATTAAAGCACCTAAGTTAATGTCCTAAAATTGTTAAAGGAAAAGGCTGAATGTTACAGCTGGTATATTCGATTATTAAATACCATACTCAGGAAAGAAAACAACTTTTTTTTCTGCTGCACTTGTCTTCATGTGATAATGCGACGAGAAAACCAAATGGTTAAAGATGCTTATAAAAAATACCATGTGGTGATATGGTGTAACATAAAGTAAAGATATGAATATTTAATCCATTTTAATATAAATATAATTAAACATGGTATGATTGGCAATCTAGAGTTATTCTCAATACATTAACTGGTGATAGCCAGATATGTTTCGGGAAAAATGACACAATGTCCGATAAATTTCTACAGTTAAAGAGGAGTCACAGGTCTTCATCAACTGAAAAAGAAATCCAAATTCAACACATGACGGATGCCTTTTTCTATAGTCAGAAACACACACACATGCATCCTACATTTGCTTACACACAAAGACAAGGTCCTGACCTGGTGGTTGAGCTGCTCGTAACAGGAATTGAAGGCCTTCAGTTTTTCACTAATGAGTTCGTCCAGTATGCCCCCGTCTATCAGTGTCTGACCCAGCTCTCTGATTTGCGTCCGGTTGTCCCCAGGGTGACGAAGTGCACTCTCCAGAGACTGGTGGTGAATGGACAGATGGAGAAAAGGGTAAATGTATGAGCAAAGAATCACAAAAATCATGCAAAAAAAAGGGGAGGAAAGGAAGTGAGCTCCAGGAGGTTAAATTCCCAGACAAGAATAAAATAGTCCTTTGATAAAGCCGCAACAAAGATCAAGAAAGCAAAACTGCTTCACGGTTAAAATTTTTTACCACAAAAGCTACAAAAATAGCCAGAAAGCATTGACCAAAGCTGAAAGCTAAAACCAAACAGAAAAAAAAATCCAATGAATTAGTGAAAAACTCAAAGTGCACGTGTTTGTGTGTGAAAGATAGAGAAAAAAAAGAGCAAAGTAGCTGAGCAAACAGATGGAGTGCAGATGCAGAAATTGCTGCGCCGGGTGTGTCAGATGGAGGCAAATGGAAAAGAGATGATAACTGAACGAGAAATGAGAAACGAGTAAGAGAGAAGCTCGTCGAGTGACGGCACTTGTTTGGTTTCAACAGTCATTGTTCATGTGGGGTCATTAAATGTGCTTCTCCTTCCCGGAGGTAATGGACAAAGAGAGCGACAGCCCCCCTCCAGAGGGGTGAGTCTGATTAGAAAACTGGGAGCATGAGAAGGGGATGGGGGTGAGAGAGGGAGTATTAGAAGAATGGAGGGGGAGAGAGAGAGACAGAAACAAAGTGGGTGGAGGTTAGATAGAAAGAAAGAAAAAAAACCCAGCCAAAAACACATAAGGGCAAAGAGGAGTGTTGTCTTCAAGGGTCTTCAATTTTCTTCATCACTATGCAACGTTACAGGAGCAGCACTGTGATTAAAGTGAGTTTGACAGTCGTGCTGCAGGCGGTCTACAGATATAGCAACAGAGCAAGACAAAGCAGGAGAAATTTGGAAGACAAAGTCAAAGACAATCATAAACAGAGACAGAATGTTAAATGTTGGTGGGTTTTTTGCTTTATGAAATTAACTATTATTCCCACTTACCCAGTCTCAGACCAATGAATGAATGGATACTTCTTATATGTTTCAACATACAGTATGTCTGAAATCTTGTTAGTTAGTGAGGTCATTTTATCTTGGCTCACTAAATTCCTCAAGCAGCAGCTTCTCTGCAATATAACATAGGTAGAAGAATAAGTATAGAATAAATTCTAAACCTATTCAAAGATGGATGGCCGGTTTAACAAAACAATTCATTATTTATACATTTATGAAGTAACTACTTTCCACAATAAGGACAAAAAAGATTTTCTATGCATGTGCACCTGTGAAATTATTTAGATGTGTATATAATATAATAATGTTTTGATTTATTTTGCTTACTGTGTTAGCAGTGCCTTGTAATCACATGTTGGAAAGGCCAAATGTTTTGGATGGATATGTAAATAAAATGTACTGTAAAGAAGAAAATGTTTACATCTTGCCTTTAAAAAATTTTGATAATTAACAGGAGAGAAAGTGTATAAGAAGTATAAGATGACAGATGAATTAAATGTCACTACAGTGTGTGTGTGTTTGTGCATGCGTGCGTGCGTGCGTGCGCAATTGAACCTCCAGAGCTTCATTGACGGCCTCAGTGCTCTCTGGTAGGTTGTCAGTTGCTTTGACCTTCTCCCCCAGAGTGTTGAGCCAACTCTGCTCCATATCCAGATACTGAAGCAACTCCATCCAACACGACCAAACCTCCTACAGCATAAAAAAACACACACACACACAACTTAAATAAAGTTGTGCACAACCTGAGAAACATATAATGCTACTACAAAGTGACAGCATTATTAAGTATGCCCTTGATTACAATCCTAAAAGACAATATGAGAAAAAAAAAACTTCACTATGAGGCATTTTTACAAAAAGAAATCCTAGAGTACACTTACACTAAACTGCAAAACTCTTAAGGACAAAGAGGGGATGATGACTAATGGACTTCAGGGAAAGAACGAACATGAGCATAAGCACAACTCAGTGACATGTGTGGCCTTTAGCCTGCAGAGTCTTGGGGATGATAATCAAAATCAGTGCCGTAAACTATGACTTTACACTCACAGATTAGCTCCGAAAAACAGTGCCCTTCCTGCTTCTCTCATTGTTCGCATGAAAATTTACAAAAGGCAGCCCACAAAGTGACACACTGCATGAACCCAAATGTCATTCCATTACTGAACTACAGGAGTTCCAAGTTGACAGACAAATTGGACCATTCATGCATAAAATTATGAATATGAAGTATGAATATGTGTCACAGCATTTTTATTACAGAACAGAAAAAGACTTGCTCAAAGCCAACTTAAATCTACTATGACCAGGCACTTCTTTCTACCTGAAGCCAGTACACTTCATTTCTATTTTTATTCACAAACAAATAAAAAAAAGTTAGTCTTTTACCATTCTCTAACAAAGAAGGGCCTCACAACCACACACATTACCTCCAGAGTGTGACACTTGCTCTTGAAGCGGTCACAGAGCTTGTGGTAATTGGCTAATACCCCCTCTAGCTCTGAGGTTAGCTCCTGTCCGCTGCCTCCAGCAGGGGGCAATGTTCTGGACACTAGCAAGTGGATGCTGTCTTTAAGGATCTTTACTTTCACCTCCTTCTGTAGCACGTCCTCTTTAGCCCTCTGAGTGATGAGAGAGAGTTTGAGCCACAAACATATGATGCACACACTAGTCGAAATCACTTTGTGTATCAGACAATTTCCCTAAAGTTCCCAAATGTCTGAGTCACCTTCATCTCCTCCAGCGATGCTTCCAACTCCTCAGGACTCTTGTATTCAAAGTCCCTCATGAGAAACTCCTCATCGACCTGGGCCATCCACTCCTGCATCTCCGCCAAGTCCTTCCTCAGATTCACCTGCCTCTCCTGACTCTCTGACACATGCTCCTGATGGCTGAGCAGCTGGAGGAAACCATTTGACATCAGGTTTAGAAGTGAAACAAACAATTAATGTTGCTCAAAATCAAGGTGTAAAGAATGCGAATGAATACAGGCGTACATACACACAAAATAAGAAGACATGTTTCTTGTATACATGAATTTGCAAGACATAACAACACACAGCGCAGACAGAGAGAATTTCTTCATTACCTGTTTGCTGAGCGAGTCCCATCTGTTCTGGCACTCGTTCAACGTATCCTGCCCCCACTTGGCCAGTCCTGGGACTGCAGTCGCCTGCAGAGCACTCACGTTGTCTCCCATCTGCTTCAATGAACTATCCACTGAATCCATCTCATTCACATACTCCTTGTTACCAGACAGAGAGAGAGAGAGAGAGAGAGAGAGAGAGAATAACACTTTGCAGATTTAAAATCCAACTCACTAATATCTATACTGTGAAATGACTGCAGTCGTCACATTAGCAAAGCCCTAAAAGTCATGGTGTTTACAATTAGAATGCCAACAATCTCTTTTCATTTTGTTGTACTGTCCTCTAACCTTGCACTGGTTAAGCTCTTCCTGTAGATTCTCCTTGTCGCCCAACCCCGTGGCATCACGAGACAACAACTCCTGAACCGCATCCAACCAACGTTCCACTTCCACCAAACGCACCTAATCGAACCAATGTATAGAAAACATACAATTTACAACATTCATATTGTAAACAGTAACACTTGTAGGCTTTCTACACGCCCCAATTACAGCTACCTGATTGTCCTTCATGCTACCCAGGATGCACTGCAGTGTGGCCAGCTCCTCACGTGCCTTGGAGGACAGTTGAGTCCATCTTTCTAGTTCTGCAGAATCGGAGGCTTGCTGTGTTTGCTCGATCTCTAGACACAGGCCCTGATGTGAACAAGAGTACAACAACATGTCCAAGCTGTGTGTGTAAGTAATGGCTAACCACAGAAACTTGTATTGTCTGTAAGGAAATTTGTTTAACAATGTTTAACAGTGAGTCATCCCCTTGGAGAGAGGAAGATGTCCCCATTCTCATGGGGACTGAAGGAGGCTTCACTATTCAAGAAATTGTTCCCAAGAAGTTCCTAAAACATTTGTGAAAAGTTTTTTTTAAAATTGGGATTTCTCCTAACTGATCCCAAGTTTTGCCAAGTTATTTGCTATTATGTCCCGCAGTGACCTTATATTATGAACCCCTTCAGAAGTATTTTCATGATAACAATATTTAATTTAATAGTGAATACAAATACATTGTGGACTTTTTTGTAAGCGAATATGGTTGTGATCATGTCATACGAGTTAGAAGGTTAAGATGGGAAAAATTCCTATGTTGATTTCCATATGGGCCTTAAAAAGAGTGTTAGTGGTAATGTTTGACTGCGGAGTTGAGGTGTGAGGGTGCACTGATAAAATTTAAAAATAAAGTTTAAAAATAAAATCTTGGACTTTGGTGACAGGAGGCATCCATGTTTGTTTGTTTTTTAAATTTATGAAAAACATTTTACATACGCATCTAAAAAAACGGAATAGCATGGCAATGACGATAATTTACCATCCCTGATATATGGTGGTTAATCTCTTCCTTTGTTCGGAGGGTGAGGAGCACCTGCACCTTGTGTTGTCTCCCTAATTTGCAGACATTTTCAGTTCTTCTTCTTTGAGTTGCGAGCTGCTTTTTAAATCTCCCAGTTGTGGGTTGCACACATAACACTTTGACAAAACGTCGCCTCTGGCCCATCATGCCACCTCGCAGACTTATTCCTTTAATACATACGTCGATTCAGAGCTGTTACCACCTCCACTGCCGGCTCAGAGGTGGAACAACAATGACCCCCATTCTACCTTCGTATTTTTATACAGAACAGCGAGGCGCAACAGTCCCGCCTTAAACAGTCTGTGTAAAAGGGGCTCGTGAAATAGTGTGAAACTGTCAGCAGGAAATGGCATCATATCACCGGTGTGCTCTGGGCCCTGCTCCTCAAAACATAGCTACATACCACTAATAGTGGAAAACACCTCCACAGGATACCTTTAATTATGTTATCTCTAACTCTAATCTTCTATCTACATGAAGTGCATGATGTGCTGGGATAATAATTACATTTTATATATATA
>JBBPCS010000238.1:8085992-8097629 GCA_037974645.1 Hollardia meadi
ACACACACACACACACACACACACACACACACACACACACACACACACACACACACACACACACACACACCCTTTGATACAGTGCAGAGGGAAGTGACAGGCTGATAAAGGGGCCTATTGTGTGCTGGAAAAGAAAAACTGACAGCAGACAGAGATTTACACTCCCTCTGATATACATTCAAGCATAAAGACACAGACACAAACAAAGTGACAGTAGAGAATGAAATCCTTTTAGCTTAGAGGTCACAGGGCATGTGTTATCAGTTATGTAGTCTCCGGAAAAAAGAAAAAAAAGACCCAACTACAATTCAAAATAACTAATGTGCAATTTTTTTCAATCTAAGTAGTACAGTATAGTAGTGTATAGTACGCATCTAATAGTGTCTTTTAGGAGGGTCTTGGTAAACCAATACAGGCAGCTAGAGAACAACATAATAACACAAAATATGCAATAATTACAGGAATAATGCAGGAATTAAACAGCCATGTGGATTATAAAATCAAAAATACAATTGCCAATAAGGGAACTAGAAAAGTTGAATATACATTTTTGAGTAATTACAATAACAGGAAAGTTATATCTCAGAGACATCCTAAAGTGGCACCTTAGAGACTATCTTAAACCAGAAAATAAATAAGATTATTATAATACTATCAAACATTAATTAATGAGGCTTTATGATGCTATGTTGCGTGGCAACAACCACAGAGTAGTTAATGTTTTTGGTTCATGGTTATCTGTCGATGTGGTAGGATATGTGTATACTCTACAGTACAGATTTAATGGAGCTTTGTAGGAAGTTGGTCCTAGATGCACTACTCACCTGTGCCCGCTCCACTGCCCCCTCAGCAGTAGGGATGTCGACTACTCCTTCTCTCAGAGTGGCCAGCCTGGCCTCTAGACCCTCCACCGGGCTTGGTACTAGCTTGGCAGCCTCAAGACTGGCCAAAGCTGAAATAAGGCAAGGGTTAGAGAAAAAATGGGGGGGAGAAAAAAACAGTATAGTTAATTAAGGTATCAGAAATTTTGTATCAGGACTTACGCAGCAGGTTTTCAGCCACAGGGGGTTGGGGGGGGGGTGGCCTGGCTTGGGATTTCCCAGTCTGTTTATTGTATGTGTGTGCTTTCCATGCTGCAAGAGGATCCCAGATGTTTGAGAGCCTGTTTCCTAAAGTAAGTTCAGTTGTGCTCTTCTAACCAACACTATAAAACTAACCTCTCTTTCTCTCCCTAATAAAAAAGTAATTTAATGAATAACATTAGGCAGCACCGATTTGTGACTACTTTAACCACACTTATCCTGTTCCTCTCCTCGTCTGTTTCTCTCTTCTTCACTCCTTCACTGTCAGCGTTTTAATTACCAGATGATTTAATGCATGCGTGACCTGGCTATGTTTATATACACAAAGAGCAGAGATAGAGCATAACTAGGAGAGGGGGGGAGAGAAACGGAGCGAGGCCCCAGCGAGAGGCAAACTGCCCTCAAGCAGAAACAAAATGGTTTTCCTTGGCTCTCATCCAAATCCCCACTGTCATAAAAGCCCAAGACAGACACACACACACACACACACACACACACACGCACACACCTATGGTCAGGAGTGGAGAAGAGCATTCAAGTCTCCCTTTACAGACTTGTTTTTGGCCAAGAGGAGTGCACGCAAATTCCAGAGGTAAAACGGTGACTGATTTTCAGGACTGCTCCAGGTCCAAGTCACGTCCTCAGGTAGAGATGGAGCTGGCACAGAGGTATGATCTTACACTCAATCTCTCACGTATACACACACACACACACACATCTGCGAGATTTTGGAGGCCATATAAGGGCATCGTCTATTACTTGTGGCTGGCCAAGGACTCATATAAAAACTGATTTCAAATTTACACAACCCCTGTGGGACTGAGCTCTGCTGATCTTAGCGATCACTATTTCAGCCTATAAACCTGAAAGCTTTGAGCCAAGAGAAAGAAAGAGAGAAGTGGGTATTTGTTTTAAGAAAGACCTAAATCTCCTGTTCTTCTGCTCTATGAAATAGAAGGATGTCTCAAGGCTTTCAGGTCCCTTGAGAAGTATATGACACTGTTAAGACTGAGAAATCGGTCTTTCGGAGCAGGCTTCCTTCCTAATTTAAATAATTATTCTGATATTGTTTGGCAAAAGTACCTTTGTTGACCTCCTTCTCTCTGCTCTGTAGCAGCTGTAGTGTGGAGGCGTGATGTGCCGATACCACCACAATGTTGTCTTTCAGAGAGGGAACGGCCCCCAGTGACCCCGCCTCTGCAGACAGCTGCTCCAATCGCGGACTCAAGACAGTGACCTGGACAAGTCGGGCCTGGAGAACACAGGAGAAAGACGAAAGTGTTCTTCAAATTGGAGAATTGCTGGAAGAGTGTTCAACAGAAAAAATGTTGCTGTTTTTTAAATCTACACAGAAAGGGAATTTTATAAATGTGGCTCAAGACAAATTTATTCCCTCGACTTAAAATGAGCCAGCAACGTTCAATGTTTTCTTGAACATTACATTGACTTCTGTCTTTGCAAAGTGTGTGTTTCAGCAGTTCATTTTGCTTGCACTATTTATTTTGTGCCATTAAGCAAAACAATTGTATGACTCCAGTAACCTGGATGGAGTCATGCTTTCCACAGACAGACTTTCCCTCCTGGCTCAAAGTGATTTAGTCTCAAAATTCGTAACTCCACACTTCAGGAAACACCAAGAAGGGTTTTATCCATCTTACTCTGTACACCTTTTGCTGACTTTATAAGCATTTGAGGCCCTTCATAACTCCTTTTGTATTTACTGCATCCCTATTTTGCCCTCATGGTTGTTTTGGTCATTTCATCTCTGATGTGAAAAGTGAAATATTTATCACAGATCAAAGTGAATGTGGACAGAGACAATGACTCTTACCTGACATTCTCTACTCTGGCTTCTGAGCTCGGCCTCATTGTCGCACTTCTCTACAGCCGAGTTCGAGTCTAGCCATTGGTCCTGTTCCTCCAAGGCTTGGTCTAGGTCTGCCAGCTCTGCAGACACCGCTGTGACCCGGTTCCGAGTGTGAATGTGCTCACTGGCTGCCTGCAGCTCCCTTGCACAAACATCCCACTCAGTCTGGATCAGGTCTACGTCTGCCCTCACCGAGTCCACACACACTCCCTCTACAGAGAGACACACAGGAGCCAACACATATAAACGTTCACATCAAATAGACTAAACGAATAATTAAGTAGACTTTAAATCAATTTATTGTCATTTACAGTTTGAATGTTTAACAACCTGTGTTGTGAGTTTTTGATGGGAAAAAGAGGCCCTAACTAGAACAAAAACACTAGTGGATAAAAAAATTTTTAAAAAGAGACATGGACGATGAGAGACCAGCAGGTACGAGGAAATAAAACAACTTGAGTTGGATGGAAAGTTTGGTGTTGAACAAATGTACTCCAGCTTAGCAGTGCTGGTCCACTACTCCTCACTTCCTCCAGAACAGTGTTAACACATAAAAGTCCTAAGAGCCTCTGCATTTCATTGAGCGAATATAAGTCAGCAGCCTTGCAGGCTGACAGATTTTTTACCACACTCACACTCACACTCACTCACAATCACACACACACACAATTAAACAAATCTAGGCTTATAAATACCCGGAAAATACCAAGCAGCTGTGGAAAAGCAATAATCTTACTAGGAAATACTACTAATAGAGAAATGGAAGATTTCTGTCAGAGTCAGTAGTAGTGAGAAACTATAAATATAAACTAGTATCTCAGCACACTTTAGAAGAACCTGTTTGATATGTATGATATTAAGTATAAGAAAGCGCCATTTCCGTGTCAGTGAGCAAGGACAGTTTCCTTTTTCCTTCATACCTCTCTCCAGCTGGTCTATAAAGCCGCGTCCTTCCTGGATCACTTCACTAACTGTGGCTTCCTTTGCCATGAGGTCCAACTCCAAACCCTGTAGTAATTGGTCGACACATACTTATGGTGTGATTTTTCAAACATATGTTCCAACTTTATGATGAAATTGTTTGTTTTAAGTCAGCAGGTTTACCTTTAGTTTTGCCTGCTGGTCTGGCGCGTCAGGTGTGGTCTCTGGGTGTATTGAGGCCAGCGCCTGAGTGGAGGTCTTCCATGTTTTAATCCAGCTCAGGAGGTCAGAAAGCTTCTTTTCAAACCTGCAAGACACAGAACACAGTGTGTGCATTGGTGTTTGTTTGCATGTCTTTTTTTTTCGTACAGTCTGTGTGTAATCCAGTTCTTACGTTCTTCTGACTTCTGCATCCATCTCCACCAGTCGTTTCTTAGGGGGAGCAGGTGGAGTCAACTCCTGGTCAGCAACTAATGCAGCCGCAGCAACAGCAACTGTATCCACGACGACCTGCTCTTCCACCTGTGTTATGCCGGCGTCCGTCACAGCTTCCATTACCTTAGCAACAAGTTAGAACATCAGTTAGAATAGGACACACTCAGAGTTGTAGTATCCCTGTATCTCCATCAGCTCATGTATGAACCCCGTCTGAATAGTGCAAAGAAAAATTAACACACACCTGGAAGGAGCAGTCCTCCAGCTTCTGCACCAGGTTGTCCCATCTATGCACCAGCTCCTCTGTATCTGTCTCTATGTTGGCTCCCGCCTCAGGGCTCCGCAGTAATACTATCACATCCTGTCCTGCATCAGACAGCTGGTCCAGAGTCCTCCTCTTCTTTTCCATGTCTTCCTTTAAAATCTACAGGATTGAATGACAAAAAAAAAAATAAGACTACACTAAACATGAAAACCTTATTTACAAATTAAAGGTAATTGAAAGTTAAAGTATATGCTGTGGCAGCAACTACAAACACTTGGCAGACTACTTACTGCTAATCGGCGCACATTAGAATTCATTTCACTTGGGTCCTTGAAGTTGCTGGTCTGTACTTCACTCAAAGCCTCCTCTTTTTCTGCCAACCACGCTCTAAACAAACTCTGCAGAAGAGTTAGGAACAAAAAGGATTAACTTTAAAGAAATGTTACAAACTGAGACTTGTCTCTGTCCTGGAGCCTAGTTAACACAATGCCTAAATTCAAAACCAGACATATTTCCATCTAAAACAACAGTGTGCTCAGAGTTACATAAGAATAGCAGGATGTAGAACAAACAAAAGACAAAGATTTACTGTGCACATGGAGTGAAGGACTGAACACTGACCTTAATGACAGGAGAGAGAGAGCATTCAAATGCACCATTATAAATGATTATTTCATGTGAAGGAGGAAAAAAGACAGTATGCATAAGGGGGAGAGCATGCGAAAAAACCTACCTGGTCCGACAGAAGCTGTTGCCACACCATGAAGACCTCCTGCAGCTTGTGCCACCTCTCCTCTGTCCAGCGACACACAGCTGCCCAACGCTCACCCAAAGACTTAAATACAGGAGAGAGACAAAGAGACAAAGTTCTCAGAAACATAATGTAAAGCAGAGGAAAAATCTGAATACATAGAATTTGGATGTCTATCTCCAAAAGTTTATGGTTATGGAGAAACTATTTACAGTTTAACAATCTAAATAAAATGCATGTTCCTCTACAACACACTGCTATATTTTGTGGAGGAAGTTATAAAAGCAAAAGGAAGAGTAAAATAACTAGATAATTTATGTATCAACACATACATATACATGATGTAGGAGCAATGTAAGAATGTTTAAGCAAAATTGACCATGTTATTATTAATAGGCAGCAAAATGCAGGGATACTACATTGCATCTACTGGAGGAAGACTCTCCTCCTTGAGCTGACAAATGATATTAGAAAAACAAATGTGCAAAGAATAACAGGCAGTCAACTTACTTGTAGTTGCTCCTCCAGGGCAGCAGTGGCACTCTCACCACTGTTCTCATCCACAACGACCACCATGTGCGTCAGAGAGTTGACCTTCACCTGCTCCACCTCCAGGTCGTTCTGAAGCTCCTGAACAGGGAAACGCAAATAGTGAATTTAGCATGGTCACATATTACACATTAACAGAGCTGGCAGAGAAGCTACTCTGCTTCAGCGTGACACCAGGGAGACAATGCAAGAGTCATGAAAGTGCAGGATCAAACATGTGACAACACAATCACAAGACCTCTCTGATTTAGGGCAAATCAGGGTAAATTAATGGTTAAATTTGTGAAATAATAAAATACGATTCTACTTGATTCTGCTTATTGACTACATTTGTGCAAGTCAGGCACTGAATGGGAAACTGGATTTACTTTGTGCTGTTCTATCTGTTCTTTGTAGATTTCCAGGTCTTTAGCTGTCGGTTCTGTCTCTATCTTCATGATTCGCTCCTCTGTCTGTGTCAGCCAATCAGAAAGTTGCTGTAGCTGCTGCTGCTGAAGATCCATCAGGACTTCGTGGAGCCTGGAGAGGAAGAGTGAGAAAGTGAAGACAGTGAGACAGCGAGGTGGGCAAGTGGAGGCAGACAGGAATTAAAAGCTTCTCCTGATTATTTAACTGCCTCACAGTAGCAGAACTACAATGAGTGACAATGTTGTGTACATTAGTCATGACACAAAACATATACTATGGGATATTTGTATTTTGCACCTCTACAGGACCTAGCAGGTGTATATGTACGTGCATCTACCTGGCCTGGCGGTCCATGCTGGCCACTCTGAGGCTCTCCCAGCGCGAGTTGAGGAGGCTCATCTGTTCCCTGATTTCATCTTCTTCCTCCTCTGTCAGGTTGCCCTGGGCAATCAGTTGATTACCTGCCTGGAGCACATTACCCACACTGCTCTGGTGCGCTGTCAGCTCCATCATAAAGGCCTTTTGGGGGAGGAGGGGTAAACAATTTATGTCAGAAAATTAATGCATATCCCTGATTCTGAGACAGTTTGAAATGTTTTCTTCCAGACAAGCCATATGCTAGAAACAAAAAAACCCTGGGAAAAAATCCCAGATCATAAACCTAAAGAAAGATGCCCACTATCTAGTGTAGAACCACATCACCCTTAAAATTATTCAGATTCAGTCTAACACAAAGGCCTAACATTGCTTATATAATCTAAGGGCTCCGTGCTGGTACCCACATCTGGAAATGTTTCACCCACCCTCAAACTTCACTTAATAAAACACTTAATTCCCCCGCAGAAGCACTGGGCATCAAATCTGCACCCTTGTATTTGCAAGTGTTGCTGTAGCAACAGTCAGACAAACCTGTGAACACAAAATGATGGGCAGACTCTGTCGAGTAGCCAACTGAGGCAAATTGCAAAACAAAAGAGGAAGGAGAAAATGCTTTAAGGAGTAATACAAATGCCGCTTTGATGAAGTTTGGCTGCTTCTTAAGTCCTCAGAGGAGCTGCTTTTTGGCTGGTTCTTGTCATGAACAATATGAAGACAAATGAATTGAGCTCTCTGGATGAGTAAGCATTTTGTCTGCACCTCTGAGCACGTTGTTTTTGATTGGGCTATGCTGGAGAATCTGGAGTAAGTGTGTGAACAACAAGGCTGAAACAAACTGTATTGATTTTATTTAGGCCTTCTGAAAAGCCTGACTGTTAAAGGAGCTTTGGATCTTGTTGCTCTCAGTCTCACTACCAACTTTATGTTTTGACCTGGATTCCAGCCATTAGACTTCACAAATGTTCACATTACAGCAAAGGGAATCCTGCCAAAGCCCCTTTACACACATGCACAGACACAAGCCCTGCAACTACGCCTTCTCAAGCAAGCAGTAAGCTCTGGCCCAGAGCACCATGGGGTGCTTTGCACCACCTTTCTCAGCAGAATTCCTGGCATTCCCAGCATGTACAGAGTATGTACTACTGTATGTGGGAGGCTTCTATCTCTGGGACGCTATCTTCTGTCTGAATAAGGGAGTGACAGTTCTTGGACAAAAAAAAAAACTGGTGTGCAAGTCAGACAAATTTGGTCTTTCAATGTCATTCCAAACTGACATATATCCATTTAGGAAAAGGCTAACTGAGCCTAGCCTCTAGATTTAAAGATTTAATACAGTTATGGAGTCTGTGTTAGAAATCTCAAGATACATCAACATAAATAACACAGTTGTTTGCACCTCTGTCTACATGCATGTGCATATTTCCCTCCCTTAAGCCAACCCGCAGCTCTACCTCGTGTGTGTGAAACTGCTCTTTGACTTCCTCCACATCGTCTGACACCTCGTCCTGAATCTGGAGGGCATCCTCTGCCGACAGCAGCCAGGTCAGTACCTCCTCCAGTGTAGTCTGGTAGCTGTCCAGGTCCACTTCCAGCAGGCTGCCCTCCATGTCCCCCTCGGTCTCTGTCAGAGTGCTGGGGGTCTCAGGACGGGGGCTGCTGCCCACTTCCTCCATCTGCACATTCTGAAAAACATGAGGCGAGGGGTTGAAGGCCCAGTTTGACCAAATTATAGACGCGTAATGCGTTTACATGAGGGGGTTACCATTACTAATAGTAAAATATTACTAATACTTTACTAGGCCTTACATTGACAGATAGAGAGCAAAAGAAGTGTGGTCTTTTTAATGCCACTTTACACAAGTCTAGTGTCTTTAAACTGAAGAGAAAACATGGCCAGATTAAAACACAAAACTGAAAAGCTTAAGCTCTCATAACAACAATATCTATGAAACACAGCTCTGCCCGAAGCTTCCATTTGGTCTTCACTCAGATTTTACATCAGTTGGTGAGTGTTAAAATAGAACCAGACATCTAGAGGCCTGTGCTGCTCTACAGCATGCAGAGTGACCGGCTCTGCTCAGTTAAGAAAAAAACAAAACAACTGCAGGCCTATTATGGGATGCTGGGAGGTGCCCCTGGCACGCTGGGCAGGTCGATCCTCATTCTAGGAATAGCAGTATGTTTGAGACGCCGTGGTAATCCTGGGCAAAGTTCAGACAAAGAGATGGATGGTGCAGCCTCCAAAGAGAAATACCTTAAAAGGACACGCACTTTATGCAATTTAAAATGAACACAATTAACTGTAAGTGATGTGACTTTGCTGTGTCCTTCAACAACAACCTCTCTGTATACGTTCATATATCTAACACTATAAAAAAGGCAGGTGATTAACATTTCCAACACAATTATAAATTCCCTTAAATACCCGGTTGTTACACACGATGTAAATATGTGACGTCCTTTGTAGACAACAGCATTAACAAACTATTCCACGTTTTCATTTTTCTAAAGGAAATGTTGATAAAAGCTCAACAGATCTATTTGGAGCTGAAATGAACAGGAGCTCAAACCCCGGCAGCAGCAGCCATGCCAAGTCAAAGATGACAGAAATGCTAATGGGTGTGTAGAGTCTGGTACAGTAACAAGTCAAATAGACCTTTGTTGTTCAGGCTGAAACTACACAGCAGCAATGTCTGTAGTGAAAAGGTCACCTGCTGAAAATATTCAATGGCCCTTTGGATATTTTGGTCACAAAAATACTGAGAGCCCTTATGTTTGACCAGTGTAGGCTGGCAGAAGACCAAGCAACAAGGAGAGAGAGAAAACTGCAGCCTCGGTCTATTTATTGACTTGAATGGCTATAAAATTGCTGTGTTCGGGCTCAACAGAACACTTTATCATCACCAGATGATTCAACTTAATCCCTGCATTCATCACTTTTACAGTTGTGATTCTAGAGCATGGAATGCATCATCATGCATACATCAGTGCCCTCATCATCAGTGTGGGCTATGCAATAAAATGTAATTATCGTCGAGTCGAAGTTGTTCTCAATATTGAAAACAATCATTATCTAAAATCAACATTAATAACTTCAGGACAATATCTTGAACCAATATTATGAATCTATAACTAAAGAGGGAACCAAACGCAGATGTCAAATACAAAGAGCCTTTATTTTTCCACACTACCAGCAGCATTACGCGTCACTTCCAATGAGGTGGGGAAGTGTGCCAGGAAAGTAAACCCCTTGTTGGACCAATCAGAACTCTTTATAAAAAAGACTTTTCCAGCACTCATTCCAGGACGTGTGAAGTATGTGCCCATGGGCAATAAAAAATTAAGAGGTGGTTTCGAAACTTTCTGACTTCTGACTAAATCTAGCTGCCCTAGGGACATACTGTATGTGACAAGACTGCAGTCTGCTGGGAGGGACTAAAAATGTAAGAAAACGATTCTAATGAAGTTGAATGAATAGCCTTTGTGGAGGAATGGAGCTTGGTCTGTTGTAGTTACAATAATATGAACAAGATCGCAACCATGAGTGAGTGAAACAGCAAGAGAAAGTCAAACTGAATCAAGTCATTCAAATTAGACACTCTGAAATGATCACAGATGTTAAACATTGACCAGTGTCAGTATGTGCTTGTCAGCCACCTGCCCACCAGTATACAGGCATCTTTAATGCTCAAATAACCTTCCCTGTCAAATCTCCAATCCACCGATTTATTCCCTCATTTCCTTTCCATTCCTTTACAGCTCTGTGTTTAAAGCAGCTTGCAACTCAGTTCACTGGCTACTGTCAGAGGGGTGAGTCATGGCTCTCCTCCCAAGTTGCTTGTGCCTGCTGTGCTTTTCATGAGCAGTGCTGGAGAGAATGAAGGAGATGGCTTCTTTTTTTTCTTTTACAATGGGAGTGACTCATTCTATCTGGCAACACACAATGAGACACTTTACAATATTCCATATGCTTGCACATAACAGAGACTGTGGCCTTCAAACTGAATGTTATCAGAAACACAACAGAGCAGCAAAGGTTGAAGCAGTTATGGGCTCAATTCTGTTTCCGCGACACCAGCTTTTCATTTTTTGAAGCTTAGGTTCAAGAGTTGAACTGTCATCTCTCCATTCATGGAAAGAGATAATGGTTTGTTTACACCTCAGAGGGACTCAGACAGGCAGCCACTGGGGGAGATATGTGTGCTGGTCTGAAGCACTGTGTCACTACTGAAATAACTGAAGCAGAGGGATTAGAGAGCTTGTATTTGTTTTTTGGGACTGTACTGGTAAACATATTAATCATGAGCTTCTTTCAATTCAGTATGCCCTATGAACCAAATAGTTACAGTCTATAAATTGAATAAATTAAAAAGTTCAAGTCCAATAAGGAAAGTTTTGGCAGCTGTTAGCTGAGGCATGCTAGCAAGGTCATCCCAGCTCATATAAATCATAGCTAGCCTCATCTTTTAGGGCAAACATACATGAGAACATATAGTACTTTTCCTTTAGTGAATTATATAGCTGCAACGTTACAAAGCACAAAGTCCATTCTCTCCTACAGGAAATACTGCTCCTGAACTGCCTGAAACACCTTGTCAGTAGTCCAGCCTTTAATTCCATCACTTATTTATGTCACTATGTAAAGCCGAAATTATACTTTCCACGTCTGGGAGTGTGCAAGGCTCCACTAGGGTCCGTGTGAATTAAATTTAGTCTTTAGAGGGTGTACTTGAAGGCTCTGTGTGGACGTCCATGTACCTCCAATTTGTTGTGTCCAGGCAACCACTACACTATGACAAGCCACAGAATACGAGTGTGCATATGTGGAATGCGTCCATTTAGCTGACTCCAGAATTAAGTATAAATTGAACAGCTACGTATCCGTGGTGTCCGCAGCTGTCTACCATTACTATGTGTGTGTGTGTGTGTGTGTGTGTGTGTGTGTGTGTGTGTGTGTGTGTGTGTGTGTGTGTGTGTGTGT
>JBBPCS010000238.1:8097729-8110212 GCA_037974645.1 Hollardia meadi
GTGTGTGTGTGTGTGTGTGTGTGTGTGTGTGTGTGTGTGTGTGTGTGTGTGTGTGTGTGTGTGTGTGTGTGTAGATTCTTGCCTGCAGATGTCTTCATGGCTCTGAAAGATCTACTTGATCCTTAACTAATCCCTTTGTCAACACATGGGGGACACCTACATGGGCTTCTCACATAGGAGCCACACACACCCACATACCCAGCATTCTGTTTCTCTATGTGTGTTTCTTTCACTGTATTAACCCATAGAGTAATTGCATTTAAATGTTAACTCATATAAATACACCCATTTTGTAAATTTGTAAAAACATTAAAGAAATGCTAGTTTTTGTAAGAACGTTTCTCTCTGAACCTCCCAAACTATTGCACAGTTGGAATTTAATATTTATTAGAGGAAGCTAATGAACACAGAAGTAATGAACACACATTTGTCTCATTGTTTAATGGATTAGTCAAAACATTGTGTGGAAATATATAAAGAAACGCCTGTGGTCTTGTGGGAGATACTCTTGGGACACAATGAACATTTTTAAGTCAGTAATCTGAGATAATCATTAACCAGTAATATATTGGGCAAAATGGATTTCTGCCACTTAAATTAACATTTGCACCAACCTGCCATGTCCATCCTACAGCGCCCTCCTATCTCTAAAGCCGTGTTTGTTTATTTTCTTTGCCATTTCTATCGTGTCTCCCTCAATCTGGGAGGGCTGCAGGGTCCTGTACACCCTCCCTAAATATTTAGCAGGCCATGACCCGGGCCCTGCACAAAGAAATCTGCGCACTTCATAATATGTTATGGCCCAGGGGAAAGGGTAACCCTATACTACTTAAAACACAGAGATATGTCACATACCACTCTGTCAAATAACCTATTTAATGAGCTATTTAATGAAGCGATTCTGTCCATTTATAGAGTAACTCAATACTCTTTTCAGAGCAGAGACACCGAGTGTATGAGTGGGTGTGGCTCATAGACTCTTGGAGATCATTGAAATCATTGCTTCTGTGCAGATATACTGTAAGTTAATAAATAGAGTGGAAAGATAAAGAAAAGAAAAAAGGGGAACCACATATTCACCTGTCTGGAATGCTTAGATCCTATGCACTTATGCATACACAAATAGACACTTCTGGACAAAATAAAGATGTACTCTCATGCAGGATGAATACCCAAATGAGTGGAAAACCTACCCATACCCAATGTTCATCCATCCATCCACCCATCCATCATCTATCACCGATTATCCTATGAAGGGTCGCGGGGGGCTGGAGCCTATCTCAGCTGACATTGAGCAAGAGGCGGGGTACACCCTGGACAGGTCGGCAGTTCATCAAAGGGCTGTCATAAGCCGGCATCATAACGCCACCCCACTCTGTGTGATTTTAGATAGCAAGCCGGCATTCTGCAATTAAAAAAGGAGTGACGAGTAACACATCAGCGTCAGAGTCTAGTGTGACGGGCAGCACTTTGTAAACAATGGAATATATATAACATGACAATAACAATTATTTACCATCCCTGTCATATGGCGGATGATTTCGTCCTCTGCTCAGAGGGTAAGTAGCTCCCGAGGGTAAGTAGTTGCCTCTACAATTTGTAAACATTTTCGGTTGTTTTTCTTCTTCTTTGAGTTAGCTGCTAACGGCTGCTAGCTGCTTGTAAATCTCCCAGTTGAGGGTCGCACACAAACCATGTCGACAAAATGTCACAGCTGTCTCATCGTTCTGCCTCGCCGGCTCACTCGTTTAAACAGACATCGATTCGGTGCTGTTACTACCTCTGTTGCCGTCTCAGAGGTGGATCAACTTTGACCCCCCCATTACGCCTCTGTGACGTTTACACAGACGGCGAGATGTATCAGAGGTGCAACAGGCCCGCATTGAACGGGCTGTGTAAAAGGGGCAATTTAGAGTCACCAATTAACCTAATTTCCATGTCTTTGGGGAGGGAACTCACGCAGACACGGAGAGAACATGCAAACCCCACACGGAAAGGCCCTAACCCGGATGGGAACCAAACCCAGGACCTCCTTGCTGTGAGGCTACAGTGCTAACCGGATTTAATTTTTGAAAAAGCAATTAGCAATGGTCATTTTTCTTCTCATCTTCTTCAAAACAAAAAATGGCACATCTGCTTTGATAAATTTGAGTACTACACACAATCACACAAAGACCCCAGCTGATATTGCCCTCACCAAACTTGGCACTCTCACCAGCAGGACTAAAAACATGTAGATAAACAACAGAAAACAAGTCATGTTGTGAAAGAACTTCAAGGCTGCAGATTAAATGAGTGCAGGGAGGTGAAAGGATGGGAGAAAAAGAGAGAAGATAGCAGATAGTGGAAGGTATGGAGGGTTTTCACATCCCAGCACTATCACATCTCTACCTCTTGTGCAGCCTGATAAAGAGAGCAATGCATTGTGGGAGACAGGAAGTGCAGTGGAATCCCTCTGATAACAGCAAAAAACAACAAAAGACAGGCTGCAGATCAAAAGACTGACACATGAGCAAACACACAGATGAGAAAGCACACACATACGCAAACACACAGCCATAATCTCTCTCTATCAGGTACAGCAGAGTGTTTATAGTTTGAGGACGAGCCCCGTGGTGAAACGCCACACCCCAAACATATCACACACCAACCTGGAGAGCACGACAACTGACAGCCTTTTTTATAAGATTGTAGCAACTTAGAATGAGACGCCTAATTCACTTTGTTCAAAAACAATACCTTAATGGCTACGGGTTTGTTTCAATATCTGAATTGAAGACTGGAATTCAAAGGTAAAGTTGAAAACTCAAAACATCAGTATCTGTTGCAGCTAATTTGACTTTAAGGAAAGAAAAAAGAAAGTATGTTGCAGCAAAATTTTACTTTATGATCTGTTTAATTTAATTAGTAAAGTATTTGTTTATATGGTATCGAGGTAACCGTGCCTTGCAATCGTAGTTTGGTCATTGAGAAATCCTGAAACAGCAGGACCAAACAAATTCAGGTAAATAATATGTAAGCAGTGCATAAATAGTTGAATCCAGAGTTGTTTGTAGGTATTTATTGTTACTGAGAGGAAATTTGTTGCTTCTTCATCTTGGGAGGCCCTCAGTTTTGCATGAAACGTAGTTAACAAATGTGCTCAAATACTGTTTGAAAGTCATTCTTAAAGATTGTTTTGAGCTTGTTTTGGTTCCAGATGTGCTGAGAAAGCCCAGGCAGGATGTCTGAGGCTTAGGAATGCAGAGTTTACTCTGGGTTATTAGACAGAGAAGAACCGAATAAATATTACATGGAAGTCGAGTTTTGAGTGGAGCGCTCAAAGATGTTTCTCTGCTGCAGAGAACAGAGAGGCAAGCAAGGAGGAGTAAAAATAGGTAAGGATAAAGAAAGAGAAAGGAATTATGTCAGTCTATAACCAAGTTCATCATTCCTACAGATTTTAATCAAAATGAGACATGTCATCACTTCACTTTTGTCCGAATAAAACCAATCTCTCTAACAACACTTCTTCTTGTGTTCAGCAGCAAATAATGTGTTATTGAAGTAAACACGTTGATCTTTTCATAAGTTGATCTCATGATAAAATTTGTGTGCTGTGTTCTCCATGCTGATGTGCATACGAGCCTGCTTATGCGCATGTGTGTTTCGGTTGCTAGCTTCAGGGGTGTGGGCGCATGGGGTGCAGTGGGAGCCCAAAGACTGACATCATCGCTGATGTAATTCACTGGCCTGAGCATTGATGGTCCCTCCCAGATGGCTCACAGGCTCTGCAGATTAAGTTTTCTGGATGGCTTGAAAGAATGCTGACTGCGTGAGTGTGTTCACAGCAGTTTGTGTTTATTTGTAGGAACGATCATTCTTCGATCAAATACTGCATATCTGTTCATTTCATTCCACTCAAGGGACCAGATGGCTTCTCCCCCTTAAATTAAGTCAGTGAATTACTTCATGAACTTCATCACTGCACTCTGCACTCTCTTTGTGCTACATTTTTATGTTGTTTTTGGTTCCAGGTGTTAACTTTTACGAGGTGATTGTATTGCAGTCTGTGCGTACTGCAGGTCTGTGTGTGTGTATTTGTGCGTGCAGCCATGATTCAATTCCAGGATGGACTTACTCAGGCTCGGCTCAGGGGTCATGCAGATTTGTGTTGCCAAAACTTACATCATGCCTGTGGACGGGACCTCTCCCTTCACTTAAACACTGTCTGATCCGTGCCAACAAGGCTTCACGTTGTACAGTCATCATAACACAATCCAGCCGCTGGATCGTCCCTTTTGGATTTCCGCCCATATTCCTGATACATTCCAGCTGACAATACTCATTAGAGGCAACGTTTCCTATTCGGATGTTCTTGTGCATCTCTTTCTACTGTACACACTCATGCTACTGGGAGGAATTCTTTAGTCCTCAGTGTGCACTGCATTTGCGCAGATGCTGATCCGTCAACTTGCTGCAAGACGTCAGAAAGAGTGATCCCAGGGGAAAATATTTGGGAGGCAGAGTTTTTCAATTGGAGTGCGTAAAAAGGCCCTCAGCCCCTCAAGATCCATCATTGTCCAGTCAGTAGTTCAATTCTGTTGATCTGTGCATGCTTTATTTAGTCATTTATTATGAAGTGGGTGCTTCAAGGATATACCTCGGGGCAATAGAGGGTAGGTCTAAGTCTATAAGAAAGTTGACTGCTGCCTCAGCCTGTAAACAGATCAGACAGAAGGCTTTTTTTTCCCAGAAGCAATCTACACAACATTTCAGGTATTTAAATGATGCTTGAGTAAGTTCCAATAGACTTTATAATCAACAATAACCCAATCAACTGATGGCAGGCTAAACAAAAATCTAATGTCTCATTTGACTGCACCCGCCAAAACTCAGATGACCGATTGACCCATATAATAGATGATTAAATGCTGACACCACACGGTAATGCTCACTTTGCCTTGACACATACCAAACATCCAAATCCCCTCCACCTCAGAATTAATAAAGGTTTATGTCATGATTTTACCATTAATTCCATTGTTTTTGTTTTAAAGGCAATTATTGAAGCTGTATTTATCAAAGTAATAACATCAATATCATTGTTGTAACAGATTCTTTTATAAATGTCACGGTTTGTGCCAGAAACATTGGGAAAAGGGGCTGGACCCAGATGCAGAAACCGGAGTCAGAGTCAGTTTATTAGCAACAAAAAAATCACAAGGCTTAAGGAGAGGTGAGGTGGCCGAGGGTCCAAACACAGGCAAACAAATCCAACAGGGCAGAGGCAAAAATCCAAAATCCAAAATATGGCCAAAATCCAGAAAACAGCAAGGCAAAACTCAAAACACTGGAAAATACTAAAGGACAAGGAAAATGCTAGGACGAAGGCACACCAAGGAACACGACAAACTGGCAAAGAAAGAGGAGAGCACATGGACACAAGGGAAGGCTAACAAGGAACAGGTGAAACTAATCAGGGCAGGGCGGACAATCACAGAGGAGGGAAAAGAACAAAGACAGACAAGGAAAGGACTAAAAAACAAAACAGGAAATAACAAACGTAGAAACCCAAATGATAACAGAGGAAATAACAAACACAGGAATATAAACTACAAACTCAAAACCATAACACACTTAAACCGAAATCATGACAATAAATATAATTGTACTGCCTGGTTCTTGTGCAGCAAGGCAAGCTAGCAGGTCTGTGCGGCTATACTTGGGCACAGCAATGCTTTGACTCAAATGTTAACATCAGCGTGCTAACATGCTCACAGTGGCAATGCTAATGTTAAGCAGGAACAATGTTTACCATGCTCACAATGTTTTAGCACATAAGCGTGCAAAGTACAGATAAATTATAATTTCGACCTGATGATGGCACTAGATTAAAACTCTATGACAATCCATCTAATAGCTGTTGAGACATTTAATTAAAAGTCACAAACATCAAGCTCATGGTGTCACTAGATGGAAAAAGTCTGGGGATCGCCAAAGTCATTAGGATTCATCCTCTGGAGACCATGAACGACGTCTGGATAGAATTATATAAATTAACTTATTTGAAGTAACACATGTATTTAGGTTAAAAAAATTTTTTCAAAAAGACCTAAAGCTAACATCACTCCCCCATAAACTGTTGACTAAGTTAGAGAACAGTATTGTTTGAGGTGTGTTAGTGGTCACTGTATAAAACAAATGCTCTGGACTGCTGGATACACAGCGATAGTGTGGCAAAATGCAATAAATTAACATTAAGACTTTGTAAACAGCATCTCTAGGAGTATTAACAGGAGTGTTCCAGGTACACAGGGCCTAAAATTACGGTAAATACGGCCAAACTCATGAGGCTCCCACCAGAGCTTCTCAGACCCCCCAGGACCCACTCGTCTCTGTAGGCGCTTCTCTCTCATCTTTCCCGGCATCAGGGAACCTAATCTCGCTCCTCAACCCCTAACCTCCCCCAGGCACATGGAGGGTTGAGAAAATGGACCAGGAATGTGACTGACCCTTCCTTCTCCTCCTTTAATAGCATTATGGCCCCTGTTACAGTGCAGCAAGTATGCATATGATACAATAAGTCATTTTTACCTTGCAATAAATGATTAAAAAATCCTCCTTAAAACAAGTCCCAAGAATATGTCAGTGAGACTTTCACTTGTCCAATGCAAGAATTAAGTGTAATCTTTTTGGGGCTGGATACCCAATGCGTCAGCGATCTGCCTTGTTCCACCAAGTCTTAAATTACTGACATTTGTTCTTAGAAAAGTCCCAAAACAAGTTAAATTGTTGTGGAAACAAGCAGAATTGGTCACTCCATTGGCCATTTCAGTTGAGATTAAATGACTTGTTAAGATGGACAATTTTTGAGTGTGGATCAAGCTAGAGCAGGATCAAGCTAGAGCAGGATCAATTGAACTCTTGTCCAAATTCTAATGTTAAGCAGAGCCATGCATAAGAATGAGGGAATGGTAACCCTCTTTTATGAGTCAGAGACAAGATGAGCAACTTTTTGGGGTTGAGCAAGGCATTTATTTGTTTCTTACCAGCCTCTTTCCATTATTTGGTACAAAGCTTCCATTTAGAATAACTTTGAATATGCACAGTCATTTGAAAGGCACAGTTCAGTGCATAAAACTACACATCAAAGACGGGATCTTTCCCGTCGAACTGGAAAAAGTTGACAAGTTGACACTTCCTTCTCTTTCACCTCTTTACTGTTGCACTTTGTTTGTAATCCAAGGCCTTTTTAAGCACCAGGACTGGCTTCTGTAGGGCTCCACTTCCCCATTCATTCAGTCTGTACTGGAGGATAACATGATTCATAACAACAACTGGAATGCCAAATTGCTGGTGTAGATATTTCAGGAATGCATATATAATAGATGGCAAAGGCTGGCTAAACATACCCCTCTGAAAGAAATGCAGCTCTCCAGCAAATTTAAAAGCAGTTTTTGTTGTCTGCTGGGAAGAACAACAGTAACACAAGCACACATACTTGATCTCAAATTTTGTTTCCAGTTGCATGGAAGATAATATTGATTTTATGGAACCAAGTCCTTCTCTCTCAGTGCTGAAAGTTGTTAACATGATCCTCCATTGTTATACAGCAAAAATAAAAGATGTTCATGAAATATTCAAATCACAACAACTACAGCGTTGATCTCATCACGTAATGTACAGACTGTAATCTCAGCAAGATTATTGGACAGCGTACAGCATGAAGTGTAACTCGAGGAAATGGGCAAAAGGAAGAGGAAATTGTGATGTCAAGAAATGACTGTTTCCTGTCCAACATTCTTATCCATACCTCCGGCCCACACACAAACAGGAGGAGAGGTGGGATGGGGGCTTGAGAGGATGGAAGCGACAGAGGGGGAAGTGGGAGAGAGGGAGAATGATTAAAGAGGACTGGAGTGGTGAGAAAATTATGGTGCGAAAGTTGCAAAAAAGGAGAAGAAACGAGAGGTATTGAATGAATCTCTCTGATCTCGTGCAGTTTCACACACTCGCAGACCTCGTTTCCCTTTCCTCCAATTATTTCATCATCATCCTATCCAGTTCTTGGAAGAGGAGGAGGCATTTTCTTCTGTGCTGTCCAATGATGTCATTCACTTCTTTACAGGGAACAAAAAGCTCCTCCGCCCAGAACCCCAACCCCCAACCCCAGCCCGACCATTCGAGACCCCTCCTCATACATTCCTGAACTCAGGCACGTTTTCTGATTTATCAAGATATGTGGGGCGTTAACCTCCCAGACTTGGTCCTCTGTTATCCTGACTTTACTACAGTTTAAATACACAATACACTGCCATTGGTTTAGTGTTGTAAAGGCAGCTTATTTTCATTAAATTAGCATTTATTTATCGTATAAAAGGAAAATAAAGAGAAGACCATATGTTTTAACTGTCCCGTTAGTATACTGTTTTGCACTTCCGCCACACTAATTTCATCTTGTTCCACTCGGTCTTACAGTTTAATTTTGTACCAGTTAGTTTCAGCTCTTAATTGAAGCAATATGATGTTGACACTGAGTGAAATATTCGAAACCATTCCATCACACTGACATATTCCAGACGTTTTGTGAATAATTTAAGACACATTTTCCCACAGTTAAACCTGACATATTTGGGATCTTTGGAAACTCTGGGATCTCCACAGGAACATAGAGCTAATGTGATTACTCAATTCATTGATGACAGAAACCTATTTGAAAACTACTTATAATCAATTAATCATTCAAGTAAGTTTCTAAAGCCAAAATGGCAAAAAATTAAGAGGTACCAGCTTCTTAATTGTGTATACTTTATGGCTTTCTTAGTCAAAAAACAAGACATTTTAAAATGGGCTCTGGGGACTTGTGATGGGCATTAATCGCTATGCAGCTCTACTCGAATTTATGTTCTGTGTGGTTGAAAAATATTTGCATGCAGACCGGCCACAGCAGGTTGGTATGGTTCAAATGGTTATTTAAATTTGCACTGAGACCAAGAAAGGGTCAGGCAGAAACCAAAAATGTATGTGAGTTGAGAGAATTACATTCATGTTTTTATTTATTATTATTTAGTGTTCTTAGTAATAAACAAATATGTCATCCAATGTTTTTCAGTGATTCCAGGCCAAGGGAACCTTTAGACACACTTATTAGCGGGATAAATTCAGAGCTGATTATTGGTTTCTCATGGGATTTGATGACAACACTAAAAAAAACTAAAAAAAACTGTAACTCCAAGATAAACCATGTGGTTTCTTGAAGACATTATTTTCCCATGTAGCTCAGTGTAGCCTGAAGCTGTGCCTACATTAAAATCTCTCAGGATGTATGGAAGTCCAGGAATGTGACTGAATTGAATGAGTCATATGAAGGAAGTTCGGAGGGAAAAGGAAGATGTGGACCGACCCAATAGAGGTACTCTCATCAAACTCTTAAATTCCCTTTGGTCTGACTCACTGTCCACTCAGCATAAGTAGTCATTGTGTAGTATAGTACAGATCGTTCAATGCCTACCAGATGAGTCAATGCAATAACAGAAAGCCACACTGGTGTGTCAGAAGGAAATTCTTAGCAAATTACTAAGATCAAGTGAATGGGTTCTTCATGATATATCCATAGGATTTCACTCTTACACATGGGTGTAATAAAACTATATGTACACTTAAAACATGTAACTACTAGGACTTAGAGGAGGAAAATCTCCTCTGTTTTATTGCCTTCCCACTTCAACTCCCCTTTTGTCACTCTTGCTAGCTCAGATAAAACCCATGAAGCCTTCCATTCATTAGCATAGATCTTGGTATTCACAGTTCTTTCAATTCAATGGATCTGAAGAAACTCACAGGAAGTGGTGTCGGTTAAAGAGAAAATAAGATGATTTGTTTCGCCCACACTTTGCCTGAGAGCTTTACTTGGTTGTCCTGGGTTGATCTGACTTAAATTGGTTTGTTTGTTAGGCTTGCCATCATTAAATTCCCCACAGTGTGCATACTGTGCCTACATTAAAAAGCATGCATATATTGGAGGGGGGCTTTCAGACGGTACTTGATTATCACTGTTATCACCCATTTGGGAGCCTACTAGATGGAATTCACGCATTCCTCTGGGACAATGCTGAAGTGTGACAGATCTGATTATGTTGGTATTTACCTGGGGATTTATCTGCATTCCTTCAAGTCCCCCCCATCAGACAAAAGCTGAATTAAATGTGTCTGCATTGGAGTAATTGAGAGGGGCCTATTAACATTCACAGGGGAAAGGCCATCTTGATGGTACCCCTGTCCATGGTTTGGGTTCCTCAAACAGGGATATGTTTGGGGAGTTTTGGGGCTGTATGGGGAACTAAGTTTTACTATTTTACCAATTTTGCTTCAAAGAATTGGGACTGGAAGCCCAAAAAGACTGGGGGTTTGGCTCTGTAAACATTCCAATACATGACTGGTGACATGAGATACGGAGGAAAGCCTGGTTGCATCCAGAAAAAGGGGAGCGGAGAGGAGAGAAGGTGGGGTGGGTGTTTGAGACTGATTTTCAGTTGGTATTTTTTTTTTTTAAATATCTGTGAGTGGCTGCATTCTGAGCACATAGGTATGGGTATTACAGTGGGAGCAGTATACCATACAATAATACACATGTACAATACTTGCAGTTTTTTTGAGGGGTGGGCAACAAATTCTTCCTTGAATGATCACATGAGCTCCAGTCACCCCGGGTGGATGGCGAGGTCTGAGGGAGGGTGGATATGCAAGAGGAGGGAAGGAGGGGGCTCATTCAGAACAGCTGAAGAAAGGAGAGGGAGGTGGGAGGAAGGGGGAGGCAGGGGTGGTCCTAACATGACATGTGTGTCAGTCTTTTGAAATGTGTGTGGAGCCCTCTTTTCTGTTCATACTGGCTGAGAAACGCTGGAGGAGAGAGAAACACAGCTTCTACCCTCAGACTGAGTTTACTAGTTAAGACGGAGGCAACTCAAAGAAGCAAATCTAACAGATTTCACTGAGTGTGCAGAGAAGTGACAGAAATCAGTAAAGAGACCAAATAATTATTTTAAACATCTGAAAAGTTTTGGTATCTTTTTATTTTTGTTTTGTTTTTTGAGAAAGAATTTTTGGACTTTTATACCAATGCTTGGAACAATAACTCTAACAGGTAAGAAGAACAATTCAATAAGGTCTCATTTATGACATTTGAACAATTTAAATGTCTCTTCAGTTTTGCTAAAAAAAAATGTGGCTGCTTTAATGTAAAGTGTCAATATAATGTGTTAAGTTGAAACTTTTATTTTGATATTTTGATATTTGCTTTTATTCATCTATTTAGAATATGTCTAACCCCAAAGCAGTGGTTTCTCCTAAAATGAATGAGTATAGTCGAACGCATTGTTGTCCTGAGGGTGTGGTTAGTAAGCATTGTCGTTTGTAGATTTCCCCCGGCACGGACAAGTGATTTCACTGCAGAGTCTCGCTGTGTTGAGAGTAAAATTATGTTTAAGTGTTGTATTTTTCCTGTTTAACTTTTGTTTAGTCATGAGTTTGAGTATCAGTAAGGGGTTGTTTATAATTCTTGTGCATCACCAGCAGCTTTACAATGTGTAGAAGAAAAAGTTCCTCAGAAAATCCTTTTTTTTCATCCTCTTTTATAGTCACCCTATGGTAAAAACCTGTTTATCTAAATACCATTTGCAGTGCTGTAACTAGCCCTTGGCCAAAGCCAACTGCTGAGTGCCAGTGTATACATCCTATACTGCTGCCAAACTTCTTGGTGGGAAAAGAATTTCACAGTGACAGCTGCCAGATAGAAATATATGAAGAATCATTCACAGGAATATTTTCAATGCCTGCTTTTAGCTCATGTCACCACCCTAACCCAGTTCCCTGTGTCCCGTCATGTGAAGTGTTTCATTAGATTAGAGTGGGATCCTAATTCCCAGTGGGTTTATTCCATTTGTCTGCAGAGGGCAGGGAGGGAGAAGAAGGGGGTGTATGGAATTAATTACATGCCAAAACCAATTCTTCTTCAGGTCTTATAACTGGAAGTGCTGGTTCAGACGGAGCAGGTCTGGAATGTTTTGCTTCATGGTGACCTCAGGTTTTGGTTTCTTCATATAAACAACTGATATTAATAGATAAACATTTATGTTTTTAATATTTTGCTGTGGGCTAATTAAACAACATATTGCACTTTGACGTGATATTAATAGGATAAAGGAAAGGCAAATAGTGCAACAGTGGGTGCTGTAAGTGCTTTTGATATGTAGGTTCACATTGAGCCTTGGAGACACTTTGACCACATCTTTGATAAAGAGGGGGAGGGCTAGATGGGGTCTGTTTGGGGTAGGGTGTGGGGTGTCTCCTTGTCTTCTTTTTAACTGACTTCTTTTGTTTAAAGGGCTTGTGCTCTAGACAATTAATAACAGCAAAGATTTGCATATAATTGGCAAAGTTTGCAAATAGTGTCTAGAGAGAATTGCTGCCATTCAGCTCTTCGGGTGGGGGGGGGGGGGGGGG
>JBBPCS010000238.1:8118149-8149742 GCA_037974645.1 Hollardia meadi
TTGTTTTTTGTATTTATATCTTGTGTATTCTTTCACCCCCCCCCCCCCCCCCCCGCCACGTTTTCCCCCTATTTTGTTATTGTATGGACATTGTTGCCTGTTTTTAAAATTCCCATATTAAGCTGTGACACACAAGCTGTGATATTCTTTTGAGCAACATGTTAATTTAAGAGCTGATGCTATCTAAAAAGGTTCTATTAAAAATTACCCAAACAGATGTAAGACTGTTGCATATAAATAGTTGGTGTATCACAGCTTCAAAAGTCATATTCAATGATTATTTCAAAACTGTGTAGCAATTGTAAGTAAACCATGGTACAAGTGTGATTCCACTGTCAGTAAGTGATAACAGAAGAAAACAAGAGTGATACCAGAAATGCACCACGTTTGACTTTTGACACATTCTCTTGTCATGTGTTATCACTCTGCACCCTAACAAAATACTTAATAAGGTTCATGTAGATAAAACAAAACAAAAAATCACTGCCTGATTTACTGTGCAAAGGACATTGTTGCACATTGTTTAATGTAATAATACAATAAAATACTATTATAACACCCTCATTTGATCATGTTGCAGAGATATTTGGTAAAGAGTGACAAGTAAAGAATACATGCCAATTGTGACTCTAGAAGAGTCGTACTGCGTAGAAACGTGCATGTAAGATACACATAGCATATTATGTCCACAGTGTTTAATGGCCATGTTTTCTGAATTACTGTGTGATATGTATCATTTGTGTGTGTTTTCAATTTAACACCTTCCTTACTACATTATATTTATGTTTCTTCATGAAAAGACAGTATATTGACGCCCTCTTTTGCATACAAAAAGTAGTGCACCTATAGTCTCCAGTCATGTGTTATTTTGACTGAAACTTTTAAGTTTTAACAAGGGCGATAAAGTATGAAAATTAGCTTTTCTTTTTTCCAGTGCAGTCTTATGGTACCTGCTCACATGTCATACCTGCTCACATGTTGTGTTCTCCACCCAGCCTTATAGCTGAGGTTCATTAAACTGGCACCAGGGTTGACATAGACTCACTGGTTGGGGATTTTGAGAGGCAAAGACACTGACTCCATGTTACCAGAAGTAAAAAAAAACAAAACAAAAGCTCATTTTATTCTTTATTTAAAAGCCAGATCAAGCTAACATAAATCAGGGAGTCATGGTCTTTCCATTGCTCGTGGGATAAGACATTGTTTGCATCCATTTAAATTCCTAAAGCATTTACTCGACTATTTTGAGTCACGCATCAAACCTAAGTAATAAGGTCAGGACTTGTTTTGCAAGTTTATTGGCAAAGAGGGATATTTTTTCTTACTATGGAGGACTATCTAAAACATTCCTGGGATCCAGTTTTATCACCAAAGCAAACATGATTATGGGTAACTCTGGTATTTGTTTCTTTCCTACCAAATCTGGCAATCTTGCACTGTGTCAATCATTGAGATATCTTGAGAATTAACTGAGTGCTTTTGATCCATTGATTTTAATTTGGTAGCTGACACGAGCACCTCTAGAGGCTCACATGTCACTCAGCTTCATGACCAAATGAGAGGGAGACCAGGAAGTATGGACCCGTTTGGTCACCACCTCCCTTTACTTTGTCTCTAGAGGGTGTGTCACATCCACACTTGCTTTATGTAATAATAAACAATGAAAAAAGTCAGAGTGAACTGAAGACTAATTATTTTGCATGAAGTAAAGCATTTAGTTGGAGCATTTGCCCACTCAAGCCCTCCTTGCTTTTTGTAACACACTTAACTGTGAAGCTGTTAACATTTGTACAGATTGTTTACTTACTGTATGTACTTAAAAATCATATTGTTGTAATATTAACTAATAACCTGCAGACATTTCGCATAATATTCATGTAGCATGGTTTTAGCTGTGTTTTATATTTTCCAAGCTGTTAATAGTGAGGATACAGAAACTTGTCTATATTTCATTCAATAAAGTTAGAGAAAATTGGTGTGTGCTTTGTTAAATTATAGACCTTTAAATGCACAATTAATCACTACAAAGACATTATCACTAAAGCAAAGATAAGACCCTAGCTAAATTGAATTAATTTGTCAACAACTATAACTCTTTCTGTGGGTGCCTGTGATTAGAGGATGACTGACAATACAGTGTATAACCCGTGTAATCTAATCTAAAATAATGTAATCTAAAATATTTTCACAGTATAAGTTAGAATTGTTGACAACTACTATGCATGAATAAACTCACAAAATGTCCATTCTGCTCCACATCTGCTTACAATTACATTATAGTGTGCTGTAAACAGTTGATTTAATGTTTAGTGCTTACAAATGCTAAATGGACGAAAGAATGGACAAAAGGAATGAAGAACAGCTCCCGAAGCTGGTTTGTTTTGGTTAAGACAAAAAGATCCACAATTATAAAAAAAAAAGACATGTTTTTATTTTTCATTCTTCTTCACTGAAAAAAAGTTGTTTATACACAACTACTCACATTCCTGAGAACTGAGATTGATCACAGTAGATGTCAGATGAGCATTGGGGAGTAGAATCATGGGATGAAAATGAATGATTATTGTTTTATCAAGCAACAGTGGACAGAAAAGACAATGTGAAACTTCTCATCTTCCTGAGATACTGAGATGTCTAAACACACACATACACAACCATTAAGTTACAGGACTGGTGTGGCAGGACAACAACTGAGCAACTTGAATTGAGGAAGGATTTTAACTTATATAAACTTGTGCACATTTCTGTGTATCAATTGAGCTCTGAGAAATTAATGTCAGTAGTACAGCATTTCAATTCCCCCGACAAAACAAGCTTGATTCAAGACACAAGTCTTAATCAATACTTCACACTTGCGAGATTAAAAGTTACAGATATTTGTGTTTTTTATGTGAACAAAAGGTGATGGAATATTGATTTATGGAAAAGATGGTCATATTTTTGGCAACCACACTATAAAGACACTAGTAAAGATATCACCTCAAATTTGACAGCTTCCCCTCTCACTAGACCTGAGTAGACAAATAAGAAAAACAGCTCCATCTAGCCAAACACTGGGCTCATTGCACCAAAGCAGAAACTGATTTTCAATTCTTAATACACACTTGAGCCAAAGCCGAACTGGGCGTCATCTTCAGTGTCACAAACCTGTATTTGAGGTTTGGTGAAACTGTCTCAAAAGAAAACATAAACTGCTACATGAATTAAACATATTGGGGATGGGCATTTCTTTCACATTTTCACATTATTAAAAATAATTAAAAGATGGAAACAAACAGAATAAACAAAACTATATTTAACACAATTTTCGACAAAACTTATCAATGAGCTTTTGTGTGGCTTAGTTCAAAAAGTCTACTTTAGAAAAATATTGCAAATGATATTAGAAGTCTTCTGAATTATTAAATTTGCCTCTAGGATGACTAGCTATCACTGTTGTGTCAGGTAGCAGAACAATAGGAAATTAAAACTACTAGATTTGTTGCCTTGTAGAAATTTGACAAACAAATGTCAGACAAGAGAAAACACTGTTGGCTTCTTCTGCAACCTTATGTGTTGGATAAACCACATTGTCTCCACACAATTTATAGTTAAGCTGCAGCAAAAAAGGCAATGTTGTAGCAACAACAAGACAATGTAGAATTTATTTTCCACTACAAGGAATAATAACATTAAGACAGTTTTACAAACTTCATATTAATACCTGTATTCGGATATGTAAAGATTTTTTTAAAAATCTCTATAAATTATGAAGTTATCCTGATCACCAGTTGTAATCAAAATTAAAATGGAAAAAAAAGATGCGATGCTCATTGACAAGAGCCTAATTGAGAATTTTGCTCCCAAACAAGCTGTATTGCTATGTATGTATGCTATGTAATGCTACCGGTGCTACTGTTACACTTCATGTTTCAGCATGTAAAGATTGTTCACCATTTCCAGTCATCAGTAGTACATAGAATGTGTTCCTGTATTCTTAAACAATTTATGTTGTTTTAAGTTATAATAAATAGAATCTTATATATTCCACTAACACATACATGCATGTATCCAGTCAGGTATATGGAGATCATATTTTTTTAAAACTCTTTCTGTGTCACCATCATCCCTGCCTGACTTAATATGACCTCCATACTGACAGGTGGAGCATTCAAACTCTACTACCTCTGCATCATTTCACCATGTTCACCTGTGTATTCTTTCCCAAAATGATACTGTTGCAACTACCATTTCTTTTTCTGATTTGGACAAAGTTAAAAAAAAACAACAACCAAAAAACACAAATATTAACAATAGAGAAAATGTTTCCCTTTGCACAAAATTAATATGAAATAATTACAAATAGGGGAAGAGACTTAAATCCCAAACGATCTTTTTAAATTCTAACCTCTTTTAAACTATTTCCCAAAGAAGTTAATGGTAAATCCATCATGCCCATCCCTGATACATAAACTTTGGCTGAACCAAATGTTATCCTATTTTGAAAGGTGTTTATCTGTTATATACATACAAATTTTGCAATATAAAATATTCTTTGTAAATATAGTATTGTATATAAAATTAGAAAAGCAAGTCAAACACGAATTAAGGGCTTTTAGAAGTAGATTCAGCAAATTTATATAAAGACAAGATGTACAGGATTGTACAGGACAGTCTGCCATCAAGGTATGTGTGTCTGAATGGAAAATCTTGCTTCTTCAATCAGTTATCAAAGAGCTACACAACATAAGCAAAAATTATTTTTAAAAAAAAAAAAAAAAAAAAGGAAAGAAAGAATGTGGCTCAGCTGCAAACAATGATCACTCTTGTTTGTTTTGAAGACTAACTTTCAGTGGCCAAACTCTTATTATGAAGAGCAATTGTGCTTTAACATGGTGTAATGACACATGGACAACAATCACACGTAGCACAATAAACTCAACAAAACACTGCGTAAAACGATTAAATGGTTGCCGAGAAGGAAGCAAATGATGGTCATTAGATTACATTTCAAAGTATTCATTCTGCTGAGTCAACCAAAACACGAATGGAAGACAAATGTACTTTCCTGCATATCGGGCATCCACTTAAAAAAAAAAGAGCATAGATTGTCTCAGCTCTGAATATATTGTGTGCTTTTTGCTGGAATTTCAATCTATACCTGATGTGCAGAGTCAGCATCTCATTTTTGACCAAGAGCCAACACTTGTTCAGTGCAGCTCCAGAGGGATTGTTGGTAGTTTGCACCTCTTTGTCCCCTTCAAATCTAACACAGCCAACTCATCTCACAACCTGCTATCGCCTCCGGAACTGTCTCAGCTTCCTCTTCCTTTTCTACTCAAAGTCGGCCTGTGCAGCTTTACCACAACGGTAGCTCTTAAGAAAAAAAACAGTGTGGTACAGCCTGACATGTACCAATAAAATGAAGAGATAAAACAAGTTAATAGTTTCTTCCTCACTTCCTCACTAATACATTGGTATTAAATTTAGCCTTGAATCAAACGTTAATTTTATTTGCTTTTCTGACAATATTGGACTGAAATCAAGAGAACTATAGGCTATTTACTTAAATATTTAGTATACTTTCTGTCATACTCAGGGCCAAAACATTTAAAAATACTGTACCAAAGAAATAAAATAACTCCAATAGTAAATTGAGAGCTTCCAACATACATACCCTGGCTAACTTCACCTTTAGCTTACCTATTAACCATAATTTAGAAAATACAAATACATTTTAAGAAGGACAAATACACAGTTTTGGCACTACTCTACAAGGATTTCCTCAGTCTTTATGGGTTCCAGTGGGGTGCCGGAGTTGGACAAATCAGAGCCTTCATCTTTGGAAAACTCTTCACGCTGGAGCAGCATCCCTGCGCCCGTGTTTGCCTGCAGCCCTACCAATCCTCCTTGGGTGAAGCACAAGTGTTTGATCACCTCATTGGGACTTGAGAAGGTGGTCGCACAAATATTACACTTGTAAGGCTTTGACGAGCCCAAGAACATCGCCTCTATCTGGTTGCTGTCGTCGCCTGCAGCGCACAGCTCCATGCTCTGTCGGTCCACCATGGTGTAGGTGTCGGCCCCCTGGTTCAGGCACACGTGCCGGGCTGCCTGGTTGGCCCGGCAGAAACTCTTGCCACAAGCGCTGCATTTGAAGGGTTTGCCCGTGTGGATGTACATGTGTTCCCGCCAGTGGCTCTTCTGAATAAACTTGCGTCCACAGGTGGAGCACTCGTACTTCCGCCGCTTCACTTCCCTGTCCAAGTCGGCACTTTCTAGGTTGTCGATGTCCGCAATATCTGACGGAGGCGGTGTGTCAGCCTGAGAATTTAATCCTCCCATTCCCCAGCTGGACGTGGACACCTCTGCTCGGGGAGAGTCCGAGTTGGTACCTGAAACAGGCGTTTGCTCGCTATCACTAATTATCTCTACAGCTGTAGCGGAAGCTGAGGCACTTGATCCTGCTTTGCTTCCTTTAACCACCCCCTCTACCTCTAGCATGTTATGTTCTCCAGTCATGACAAGTGAGAATGTATTCCTGGGCTCAGGTGGCGCCTGCTGCAGAGCCTGGGTATGTTGGAGGAGATGCTCTCTCAACAGGCTTCTCTGGGTGAATCGGCTGCTGCACATATGACAGGAGTAATGCTTCCTAAAGGAGGAACTCCTTTTCATGATACTAGGCTTTACATGGAGGATGGCATTGGCTGAGGAACCTTCTGCACTTAGCAAGTCCATGCCCCCCTCCTCAACTGTAGGCTTGGTGCCGCTGGTTGAGGCCTCCACATCTAGGGGTGAGGAAGCTAGCTTGGATGGTAAAGAATTTTCGTATGAAGCTGTGGCAGCTGGCGTGGACGGATGCTTCCCCTCTGAGCTGAGCTGCTCCATGTCAAACGGTGAGGAGAGCTGCCGTCGAGTGGGCAACCTAGCTGACAGCGCAACCTGTTGGTCAGAGATCTGGATGCCGTAGAGGGAGGTGGAAAGGTTGATGCTGTGCTCAGGGTGTGAATACACAGACTGGCTGGCTTCCTGCAAGAGTGGAAAGGCATGCAGGAATCTGACCCCCTGCTCCAGTCGCGCAGGGTCTATCAACTGGGGTGCAAGCTTGCCTGTGTACATCAGGTTGAGGAGGTAGCTGAAGATATCTGGCTGTATGTCAGCAGCCTTCAGGCGCACACAGTCACTGAAACACAAAGACAGTACAGTTAATTTGTGACAATGATGTTCAAGGTTAAAAGAAGAAAAAGGTGAGAGGCACCAGTCGACACAGGTTTCAGCTTTTAACAGGAGAGGATAATAGACATAAAGCTTCTCATTTCTTTACTGTGAGGGTTATTGTTACTGGTTACAGTTTGCTGAAAACTTGCAAGTGAATTCGTCTATTTGGGTCTGTATATACTTCAGTGAGGGAACCTCATCATAACAGATTATCAAGGCAGCACAGATGCCATGTTGTGATCGTCATGCCCTTACAGACCCTCCAATTTGACACCTCCATCCGATCCACTGATCGACCAATAACATTAGTTGTGTCACCACATTAAAAAGAAATAGAACCTCACTGCCATCAGAAGTTTAGAAGCCCATTGTTTGCGTGCTAGACTGTATGTCATTTATGTAATGCTTGTCGTCAGACCTAATGCTTGTTGGGATTGTATGTATGTAGTGGGTGTGTTGGAAAGGTTTGGATGTGTGTTATCTTTTTAACTTTCGACATTTCTTTTTAACCCCTACCCCCCTTCCTCAAGAGGCTTTGCCTTTTGCCAGGTCGCCATTGTAAGTATAATAATTTGTTCTTAATGACTTGCCTGGTTAAATAAAGGTTAAATAAAATAAATAAAGAAGCCACACCCAAACTTCAAATACATTTTTCCTATATGATATGATAATCAATACAGACACATCACTATATACACACTGTAATCTATGTGTGAACATTAGAGAAACACATCATGCAGCTAGAATGTGATACTGGTTCATAATTTAACTTTGTTCATCTCACCTGACACATTTGGAAAATGAAAAAAAACAACAGTTTATGACTCTGAGAGCAGGGTTTATAAACCATGTACATGCCATGGATTTGTAAACCGAGAATAAAGATTTACACATGGCTCTTTTTTTCTTAGCTGACCCCTGGGGGGCTCCGTAGTTCAGTGCTGAACTACAGAGAAAAAACTTTTGACATGGCCTTTGTAGGTTTTGGCGGCAGAATGTGTTAAATTCTCTGGTGTGACAACAAAAACTATCTTAGCTTGGTATAAAGCTTGTGTCTGATACCACTATCAATACATTCCTTCTGTACCTGTCCTGGTGAATGAAGAGCATTCTGAAGTAGTTGGAGAAAGCAGCCAGGACAGCTTTGTGGGCTTTGAAGAAGACATCTCCTATAGCGACAGTGCAGTCGCACAGGAAGCCAAACTCCCTCTGAGCGTTAAGCTGCTGCAGCAGGATAAGACCATGGTTGGCCAACTCCATTCTTCAACCTGCACAAAGGCGCACAGACACACACACATGCAGCAATGAGTTTCCTGTCTGGAAGGAGACCAGAGTTTATTGTGACCACAGAGAGTCAGGCTGACAGTGGCGATCTAACGACCTTGTAAAGACTAACTTAACACAACAGTGAAGAATAATTTGAGATGCTGGTGACAATTTGTCTATCACTACTGTCACTAAAAATTATGCCAATTAATGGTACGGCTCAGCAAAACAACAACATCTCGGTCAAACTTGTTGATTATATTGTACATGTGGGTATTTGGATATGTTTTGTAGTGGTAAAAACAAGTTATTTGTGAATTCAAAATTATTCCACGACCTGGAAAATATTCTTGTTCTAAATAAACTCTGAACAGCAGACAGTTTTAAATCAAAGACAGCCAAAGTGTTTGGGCTGTTTTTCCTATACAGGCTGCTTTAATAGTCTTTAAACCAGCTGTGAACACAAATGGAGAGTGGAGCGTTCCCCATTGACAATTTCAAGAATACCCTTCTCACATAATCCCTTTAGTCAATCGCTAGGGAAGGTGGTATGGTTAGGACAATACATGCAAGCTGATTGCAAAATAATGTCCAATTTCTGACACAAGGTTACAGCGCCAAACTCTTCTTTATAAACCTCTGTGTCAATTGTTCCTCCTGCTTTAATAGAGTCTATAGAGCTCTTAAACAAATTGATCAACAGAGGGTTTTGGCCTCCAAATATCAGTGAGAGACAGTGGCAAAAAGAAGTAGATAAAGTAGAGCTTATTATCTCTACAGTTCTTGTCTGTGCTTTGAAAACGTTTAAGAATCATCCTTTTGACTTGGCGCTGATCAAGCCCAAGCTGTCCAAATTCAATCTCAAGGGACATTTCAGAGCTTTCTGCATTTTGCTGACCAATGAGATGGATGTTGTTGACCCTAAAGGTCACTGAAGGACTACAAGGGCTTCAGGCCATCACATGATCCGGGTTATGGGAGTCGACACACATTCCTGAAGCAGAACTGGTTCTATCCCCTTCCAAGGGAGAAGGGAAACAGCCCGTGGGCAGAGTGAATCTCCTTTCTCCAACACTTTCTCCACACCACATAGCCTATGAAAGGTACGAAGATGGAACTTGATGGATAGCTCATCAGTCAATTTACCCCAGATAATCTTGAAATTTTAAACTCCACGTATTTTCTGCTGTTTACAAAAAAGAAGTGAAAAAAAGTGCTATACATATGTATTTCATCAGAGAGGTCAGAGTGCAAAGATGCTGGCACTGCAGCACTCCAGGAAAAGGCTAGGTTTCCGTATCTTATGCGAGGAGTATAGCAACAGTCTGCACTGAAGACGTAAAATACACTTCAACCATGCTCTTGTAACACATAATATCAATATGCACGCAGTTGCAAATTTATTAGGTACACCTTGCTACAAATAATTCAGTCTAATACAACAGTCCTGCAATAAAGCCTTCCTTTATAAAAGTTATAAAGTCCAGTCCAGAGGTGCTGATACAACTTTTTCTCATTTTCAAGGCTGTAGTTTGTGTTGTTGCATTGTATTGCTTTATACAAAGAGGTGTTCACAATATTTCTCTACCTCATTTTGTATCAGTAAGTGTAGACTAAATGAGAGCTGAAACGTAAAGTAATTTAATTAAAGTTAATTTACAGAAAATTTCATCAGCCACTATTTTGATAATCGCAGAAATACTGAAGACTCATGTTGAACACTGGTTCTTGTTCAGCCTCTCAAATGTGAAATTTGCTGCTTTTCTTATACATATGACAGTAAACTGAATATCTTTGGGTTTTGGACTGTTAGTCAGACAACACAAGCAATTTGAATGTATTGTGAATATAGTATGTCACCCTTGTTCATTAAAAACATTTTAGAGAAAATCATTGACAGACTAACTGATAATGAAAAATAGTCATATTAGTTTCAGACTCAATATTTCTTAATACAATTAAAGAGTTTCAACAAAAGCTGGACATTATACCCTCCATGAAAGTACGATTTATTGCAGGACTGTTTTATAAATATGAACCTAAGGACTGAGTGTACTCATCTTGTCAGTGCTGTAGACTGAACCTGCAGCTGCTCATCCTCCCTGGAGCTTCGCCAATACATCCAACAAATAATATAAAGTTTCATGAACGGTTGCACTGACCCTTTTGCTGTGACAGCTAATGGTGTTTACATTTACAGTGGGCTGCTCAGATCTATACTTTAATTGTCATTTGGTTTTCAGAGCTAGATACAAGTGACAGAAGCACATAGACATAGGCCTATACACATTCTCATCGCCAGTTACTTCACATCTAAACAGTTGGGTCCATTAAATTCAAGCCATTGCACTCAGCTTTAGACCAATTTTTATTTTCTCTATACCAAGCTTTTTGCCAGTATCTGTCTCTTCCCTGTATAGCCTTCCTTTTCTGGGTACATCACAGCATTATTGTTTTGAATGACATCTCATACTTTTTTTAATAGTAGAATTTACATTGACCCAGAAAGACTTTATTTTACTAGCGTAACTCCAGAAAACATGGCTATGGTTTGCCTAGAGGTCAGCCTAGGAGTGTCTGGCAAGGTTTCATCGTAGCTGCACAGATCAGAAAGTTTTCTGAACAAGTATTGTGAATAAATGCTGGCTTGCCACGATTTAGCATGACACTGTTGTTGATCAGCCACTCACTGACCATGTGAATTCAACTTCTATTCACATGATCCAGTAAGATAGTCCAAGTACCTTACCGTGTGTTGATCAATACTAACTTACAATAAAGCACCGCCCCTAATGAGATGTAGACACGTGGAACAGTTACTTCCGTAGTGAGATTTTCTGTAATTCTGAAAATACACCGTTAAAACTGCCTATGAGGAGAGCATGTGGGGAAGGTAAACACGCTACGGGAATAGAACAGTTCAAAATGCGTATAGAAAACAACAGCTAAATTTAATTCGAGCTTTTTTTAACAGGGAGCATACAAAACGAGCGCGCCTAGACGGACTACTGCCCCTGCCTCGGGATTCTCTCGGTTGCTATTGCTAGCGCGAGAAAACGGACATGCACGCACGCGTGCGCGCGCGCACACAACACACACTTATACGGGGAAAGAGAGCGAGCGACGCAAGGGGGATGGGGTTGGTCACGAATGCGTTTCTTTTAACTTCCCCGTGACAATTACAGATAACCAAAGCACACACAAGTAGCCAAATAACGTAACACTACCAGCAAACGAATAGATGAGTGTGTAGCGAAAGCAGCCATACCTGCGCTCCGCTTAAATTCGTGGAGTTTGCCGTGTCGCCGTTGTTTGTTTGTTACCGGGGACTCGTCCGTCCTCTTTGGGCTCTTGGCAGCTTCTACTGTTCCTCGCAAACGCAGCACTCGTTGGCGGCGGAGAGGGTCGTCCGTCGCTGTTTTCCGGTTAGGGGTTTTACGTTACAATCACATGACTGTGGGTAAAAACCAGCCAAAAACCAGCCGTTGTAAAATCCGTTGAGCAAGGGGGCGGTTTAGTTAACGTTAATTTCCCGCACTGTGTAACCGCCGTGAGATCAACCTCCGCTAGGCAGTTTGTTTTTTTGACAGCCGGTGAGTTTGAACATAAAATGCCAACAGTTACGTAGACTCACCATATAAGTAGTTTACCGCTCTTTCTTTGCCGTTAACGACACGTTAAACATAAATCCGAAGTGTGACTAGGGATAGCGCTAACGTTACGTGCGTTGACTCACTCCCTGTCTCACTGAAATAACGAAATATTGCTTTGCCCACAGTTGCATCTGCAATTTAGGTGGCAGCTGAGCCGATACCAGGTTTTTAACAAGTTAAAAGGAAATGTACACATATTTAAGTTAGCGTGGACATTTCAAACATTTTCTGTGGACATTTTGCCAATGTCAAAGCAAGGTTCTAGCATTAATAACGCGAATATTATACGAATATTTGCTATAGCCTAGAAGTGAAAATCTGTATGGCCATTATAATGTGACTCATTTTGAATCCTACATACCGATAACTAATGAGTAACATAAACAAAACTTATGATGTATGGAGATAATACCATAAATAACAAAAGTTATATTTGTGTAAATATCAATCATATTTCAACAAGTTTTAGTATGAGTAGCCTACATTTGGCTATGAACTGATTTTTTTTCTTGATAAGTACTTTATTTTTGAGTTTCTGATCTTAAAGACTAAAGGCTGACAAAACCGACACAAACAGTAAATTACCTCTGAAGATCATACTAGAATATAGTTGTTGAAGCTGTAAATTATACAATAGGCCTATATTCAGAAAAGTATTCTCAGAAGTTGCAGTATTGCGTTTTTGATCTGTCATTGAGGCCATCATTTTGGTAACAATGTAATGTGAAAACTACAATAAGTGATCCGGCAAGACAACTTTATCTGGCAGAATTTATGCTCTGAGGCAGTTCAAAAGTGCTATGAGATATACAGTACATTTAAAAATTAAAAGGATGAATGGTCAAGCTTACATTGGTTCTGTTTTTGGGGGACAGTTTGGACTCAGGTGGACAATGGTTTTATCTTACCATAAGCCTACTTGTGGAAGCAGGATATGAACTATCTATGCAAATAAAGGAAAACCTACACATACCCTTCCTTTGGGAATGTTTTTGCTGTTGATATACCCACATCAATTTTGTTTAACAAGAATAGAACCCAATTCCCACACAACTCATTAACTGTATGACAAGATATTTTGACTGTTCATACCATGGTAAATACTGGTTTGTCATTTTTTACTTGTCACTAAGTACAAGATTATTATGCTTTTATGTCAAATGATCTGCTATTTGGGTAATTCTTTACTATTTTCTTTCTTTCTTTAATTTGTGAAGTTGCAGACATTTCCAAGCTCCTGTCTAAAAGAGTGCAAATAATGTTAAAGAGCTTTGAACTGATGCCAATATCTACAAGACTTTTAATTAAGGGCTGCTGTTAGGAGCAGCACAACAGCACTGAACAAGTGAGTTTACGTGATCAAACCACTTAACCTGTGCATAGTCTCGTAGACCTACTGTAGGTTGAATAACCTTAAAAAACTGAATCATTCCAACAGCAAACACAATCTTTGTGACTTATTGCTCTTGTGTGAAAGGAGTAATTACCCCTGCTTGTGCACACCTTTAATTTTTATGATTTCAACAAAGGGTTGCCTAAATAGAAAGAATGAAGCAGCAGAGGTCTTGGAAATAGATTTCAACCAAGCCACACAAGTGTATGAGGACCTTTTCACAAACGAACTTTGGAATCACATCAATATTTTGTCATCAGATGTTGTCATCAGTGAGTTGGTGGATGTTGTTCCAGTGCAAACAACAATTTTTTTTCCAGACCTATCATTACAGTGTTGTACTTCAGCCTCAGGAAAGGGAGTCCACAGGAGCACCATACTAAGCAAGTTGTAGCTCTTGCTGAGTAGGGAGAGAATGGGTGGAGAGTCTGTCTGTAAAATGAGACGAGAGACATGAGAGGTGGCAGAAATACCTGTGAAACGGGGCCTGAGGACCTTGAAGTCTCTGTCTTGTCAACAAACAACAGAAGAAGGTCTGATCCTGTCCACAACTTTACTGAAACTATTTGGCTAAAATTTCGGCCTGTGAGGGGTAAAGATTGTTGCACAAACATTAATTGAGAGCACTGTTAGAGCAATAGATATGACAGCAGAACAAAAGCATGTTTACTTTGCTGAAAGGCCATCAGCAGGGGTTTATTGAAAGAAGCAGATAAAGGGTTACACTGGCTTACTGTTTTTCCGCTTCATTCTTATCAATGGATTTTATGGCTAATACTCTACCATTGTGAAAAATTGTAGTCATACTCCTGTCTGATTCTAATACTCCTCTCGATGCCCTCTAAGTCTTTCTCCTGTTTATTTTCTTCAGGACAGTTTATTCAAAAGAGATGTAGACTGGACTTTCACATGACAATCATTGCCACTGGTTTCCATTAAAATAAATTTTCCCTGCAATAATGCGTTCAAAACAAGCAGCCCAGTCTGCATGAAATTGCTTAAAACTTGGTAAGTGATTTGCGTGTGATTTGGCCAATCCTGACATCAGTGCACAGTTTATTTTTTTAAACACAGCACATTTACTTGCTCAGATGAAATACTTCATAAGCCCACAGTTGCATGAGATGTCTGTGGTGAGTTGAAACACCTGTTTAAACAGCGCCTTTAACGTTAACCGCCGCCCTCCCCCCGTTCGTGGCCTGTTTTGAAACCGGAGTGGTGAGTCACTCTCGGTTTAGAAAGACAGATCCGGCAAGGCCGGGGCCGGGCGGGGGGATGGGAGGCCGGCGGTGATAAACACCGGAGGTGGACGCAGCTGGACTCCCACTTCCAAGGACCCCACATCCTGACAACGGCCCGCCATGTTCCCATAGTTACCGGGGCTGATCTGAGAGAGACCAAAAAAAACAAAAACACCCAGAAATAATTGATATGGGTAGGGTATTTTTCCAGCCTAATAATCGTGGCTGAAGCCAATCAATTGGTCATGTTCGCCAAAAAGAGAATCAAAAGCGGAGAAGCCGTCCCAGTTTCTAACTCCAAAATGGACCGTAAACCTAATATATAGGCCTACGTTATTATCATACTTTTTCCCCCTATGCTCTTATTTTGTCCAAGGGTGGGACTCTTAACATATATATATAAAGTTAAATATATCTTTATTTACAGTCGCTGGGTGGGACCAATGCGGGGTGGGGCTGCTTGAAGCACCAATGGGTTTAATCCTTTTATTTTAAGACTTTACATTGGAGTGGGAACTGATGAGCAACGAATGTTATTTGCTCTATGAGTACCTTTAACAAACTAGGCCTACAATAACTAAATACTTATTTAAAACTCACAAATGACTTTACCATCCTGTGCATACTATACTGCATATGTTCATGTATATTTCCAGCCTCACTGGAGAAAGGTTTTCTCATACAACACATTACTCAACCCCTCCTTTCTCTTTCCCGCCAAAAGCCTTGGGGGTTCGAATTTTGCCCTTTTATGATCGGGCGAATCAATGTATCCATGACAACCGTTGCTCTAGACAACAAAGGATGCTAGAGGTGCTGCCGCAGCAACAGAACGCCATGCGCAATGCGACAGCGCGTGCCACTCTTTGATACACCCCATAAAAGATTCATTTTTACGTCTTTACGATAGAGTGCTGATATGTGGTACAGAAAGTTAGTTATATTAGATTAAACAGGGCATGATGTCGCGTCTTTAATTCGCAGAAACAACATGCATGGGACACACAACTTGCATTTAACACATTAACCGCTAGATGGTAGCATCGTATACTAAATTAAACCCGGATCTACAGGGAACCAGGAAATAAATATTAAAACGTGAAATACTTGTTCCCAGAAACAGGTCGTCAAACTTGATACAGTTTGTTTAATCACGTAACATCAACAGAAGCGTTACTCGTCGACGCGTTCAAGCTTCAAGCAGACCTATTTACTTTGTTCCTGTCCTGGAAATTGTATCACTTAAGTTTGAATTTGAACTGTCTCCTACTACAAAAATAATGGCGGCGGATCAACCAATGCACGGAGTCCCCCCTTCGCTGTCTGCCAAAGTGGTTGGGTATGTTGACAGCTGATTTAACTACATTGCCATTGTGTTAAATCATGTGGGTAATTACATTGCTAGGTCTTAACTGCGCCATAATGTTAACACTGTCGTATTCAGGTTCACCCCACCAGCATTAGCTTATTGCTAACTGAAACTCATTATGTTGGTAAGAACTGAGTGTATCGTTACACGCTCATATTACGTTGACCCAGTTAACTTAAATTAAATATATCTGTTGACGATTACTAGCAAATGTTTTTGCTCTGTACAAAGCAAGTGCTAACTTTATATCTTGCTAGGCTAGGTTAATTAGCTGGCTAGCTTGGTAGTGCGTACACCTGCTACAGAATCAAGTATCAGTGTGACGTCAACGTTTATGGCTATGTCGTTTCTCTACAGGTCATTTGCTTATTTGACTGTGAAAGACAGATTGCCAACCATCCTGACCAAAGTTATAGATACAATACATCGCAACAAAAACAAGTTTTTTGAAGAATATGGAGAGGTAAGAGTTGTTATTGAAGAGCAGAATTCGAGTTATCTAACCATTTCTGGAAAACTTGAATTTGGTGTCGCGTGTGTTTCCTCTTTTATTTTCACACAGGAGGGTATCGAAGCAGAGAAACAAACAATATCTCTGCTGTCTAAGCTGAGGAATGAGCTGCAAACTGATAAGCCAATACTAGCACTGACGGATGGCCTGCAAGACGCAGAGTCCTGGAATGAGTACCTGCAGAGACATCAGAGAATGCAAGGGGACCAGGAGTCCGTCAGCTGGTTCAAGTCACCATGGCTTTATGTGGAGTGTTACATGTACCGCAGGATACAGGAGGCCCTCTGGCTAAAGTGAGAAGCACTTACATCTTTTAATGGGAACCTTTTATTACTGCCATATTTCTTGCTTTTGAGTTCATATTGTCTTGCTGTACAATATAAATCACGGGACAAGTATTTTTATGTTATGTTAGTCATGCTGGACTGCAAGACTGTGGTAATTTAAGCCGTCAAGTTCTGGTTTCACTCTGTGGTTTAGAAATCATTCTTGGAAAAAAAATCCAACATAGCCATTACTTTAGACTGCAAAATGAAGTGTCTTTGTTTTTATTATTAAATAACGCTTCAAGTATATTGCTCCATTAAAGATTATAATCTTTGACTTTGACTATATTTCTGCTTTTATTTCAGTCCTCTTGTCAGTGACTATGATGTCTTTAATGAGGGAAAGACTCTGAGCTTTTTTGAGTCTCAGCAAGCTGTGATGACCTTATGTACCTACTTGGAGGGCATCAACAAGAAAATGGAGGAACTTTCCAAGAATCAGCTGTTTGAGCATTTTAACAAACTGTTGCAGGTCAGTATCTTCTATACCAGCTCAATACATGACAACCAAGTGAGTGTACTAATCAACATTTTAGTATCAACAATGGTTCAATTGATAATGTGCAATGTGTACTGGTTGCTTGTAGTTACAAAACACTCAATTCTGCAGTTCCCCTCAGCTTTACAGATCATTTTAGCATCTTTTAGGGCAGTGTTTTGGTTTTACAGCCTTCAGTTTTAATGTTTTCACTCTCATTTTCGTCTCACTGTGTTTATCAACCTCCTTCCAGGTGGCTGCCATTTTCAGCAAAAAAAGTGACAGATTATGTGATGAATAAATCATCATATCATACAAACCAATCTACCCAAGTAATCATTTTCTGTAAGTGAACACATTAAAATCGGTTCATTAAAAAAAAATTTTTTTTTCGACTTTTAGGTTTCTCTATGGGGAAACAAGTGTGATCTGTCTGTCTCTGCTGGCCAAGACAACTCACAGAAGGCCAATCCATTAGATTCCCTCAACAGCCTACAGCCCTTCATCTTGGTGGATGACTCCGACATGGTATGGTCAACTCTTACCTCCACCCAGAGGCCAGGACTGCCAGGGAAAACTGCTGCAGGCAGACTAGACATTGTTCTAGACAATGCTGGTTTTGAATTAGTCACTGACTTGGTCCTTGCAGATTTCCTGGTTTCCTCCGGCCTTGTCCGTGAGGTCCATTTTTATGGCAAATCCTTTCCGTGGTTTGTCTCTGATGTCACAGCTAACGATTTTCGGTGGACCATTCGGCAGACCATGGCAGCCAATCACAAGTGGATGTCCAAGAGTGGTGTCCAGTGGCAGAGCTACCTGAAGGATGGTGTGTGGTCCTTTCATGACCATCCTTTCTGGACACAGCCCCATGAGTTCTGTGACATGGCAGCTGATGCTCCTGACCTCTATGCGACCCTGCAGGGGTCAGATTTGGTGCTGTTTAAAGGTGATCTCAACTACAGAAAGCTGACGGGCGACAGGGACTGGGATCACACAGTGGGCTTCCATACTGCGCTACGAGGTTTTGGACCTGCACCACTGTGTAGCCTGAGAACTCTTAAAGCCAACATTCAGGTGGGTCTGCAGCCGGGCCAAGGGGAGAAGCTGTCCTCCCAAGATCCAGACTGGATGACTAGCGGCAAGTACGCGGTCATTCAGTTCTACAGCTCAAAGTCAGAACAGTAAGACTGACCTCAGGACCTCACTGGGAAGACATGGAAAACATTACAGGATGAAGTACCATAAACAAGACCTACCTTTAAGGCACCACACTATTAAGTAAAATGAGGTTGTTAAATATTTTTGTTTCCCATTGTTGGTTAGAGCTTCATCATGTTTGATACTGAAACGCACAGTGACCAATATTTAATAAGTATTTTCACTACAGATTTGTACCATGACGTAATTAAAATGTGAGCACTTTTAGATCCAAGTGTTTCCCCTTGACTTGAACACAGTTGTTTAATGTGAGAAATTTAGATTGAGTTGACAAATCAACATTACTTTTTATTGCAAAAGGCTGAAGTGTTGTGCACAATGTATTAAGTCATGTCAAGTTTACAAGTTAATATAGATGCTGTTAACAATCATTGAGTAAGAACTGGGCTTTATAAATCTCCATCCTTGATCAGCAATACCTTTTTGTTTTTGTTTTGAGGAAAATGATAATTATAATGTATTGTAAATTTTAATTCAGCTCAGGGTGTTTCACTGTTGCACTCAGCGTTACTAATATGCATGCATTAAAACATGCCAAAAAAAATCACTTATGGCAGAACTTACCTTCTTCTGAAGCAGATCATAATATTTGATTTAAAAGATGGCAGGCTGTTATTGGGGCAGTGTAAGAAAAACAGTGACGATGTGTGCTTGTTTTGTTTAAAATGGCCACCCAGACCTCTGTATCCTCAGATAAAAGTGGATGTCTCTGTGCACGCTGTTATGTCATCAAAATCGTCATCGGTGTCGGAGGTGATGTTAACTGGATTCTTCTCACTGCTGCTTGGGGAAATATTTTCAATCATGGGTTTGATTTAATAAAGAACTGCATTGACTTGGCTTTTTTTCCCTCGTTGTCCTTTACAAGCATGAGAAATGGAAGATGTGGATAATAATGACTTTCTTTGGCAGCATTATTTTCTCATGAGTATCTTTAACTAGCATATGAATCCAGACAGTTTATTTGTCCCAATCAACGTTGGTCAAGTGCAGCAACAGCATTTTATCTACATCTACAAATATGAACCATTTCACCAAAAATTTTGAACTAATGCATGTGTGCACGCTCAAAAGGATCCAACATCAGATAGCCTCAATATTCACCAGTAATGTAGCACTGTAATTGTTATTTTACACCAGTTTTTAATACCTATTGACCTTTCATATACTCTAGGTCAGGTTGGACCGAGAAAAACAACCAACAATGTGTGTAACACTTCCAGAATGAGCTGGGAAACCTGAGTGGCATCATTTAGGCTGCTGACATGCTTTGTGAATGTGGTCTGTAATGAAAATTAAGTATATTATGGAAAGAAGCTGACCATCTTGAGTCATTTAGGTGATTTAGCTGTTTCATCTCTCACCCTTCATTTTTGTGTTCTCTAATGTAACTTTCTTCATTTTATTCCAGGAGAAATGCATAAAAATATATTTATCATCATCAGGACTACTTGTTTTCCACTTGACCTGACATGTCTTAAAAATTGGGGCGTTTTTCTCAAGAAAGATGTTGCACAGAGGAGGGAAAATTAAGTCTCTTTGCCAAATGTTCAGGTTTTCCTCAGTGTGAGGGTATACAGTTGCTTGTGATCATCTATAATTTCTTGCATAATTGACCGTTTTTGTCAGCTGGCAGTATCACAAGGAAATAAGTATTTTTAATTCAAGCCCCAAATTCCCTTTATCATAATTTTTGAAATTGAAATCTTGCAGAAGTGTGCACTAAAGAATTATTCCTACATAGAAGTCTTTATTTACACCCGCCATGAATGTTTGGAAATAATCCCTACATTTATAATTTATTAGTTTTCTTAGTCGTGTTTCATCTTAGGAGGTTGTTTTTTAGTTGTGCTGCTGACATGAACATTGATTCTTGTGAATCTTTATCAGCATAAATACTCTGCCCCTTTGCTATGCTATGTCATCCTTGATTTGCCCTCTTAAAGTAATGATTACCTGGTCCATATTGTGCCTCTATAATTCGTCATTTCAATGAAATGTCACAAGGAAAGTATGATTTTTAAAAATTGTATTAATATCTTTGTAATATTTATCAAAAGGTAAAAATTAGGTCATGATTAAAGTGACCATTAGTCCACCCATTTGATAGATTGTGTAATTGTTGGCTGTTGGAATAAGATTTGACCTCCTGCTCTGTTTGCTGTGTTATGGTGACCTGGCAGTTAAACGCACTGGTTATCGATTTGGCTGCATCTTTAACTTGTTTATCCCTTTTTTTTAACCTTTCCACTGTTCCCATTGTGTCCAATGAGCCCAGCCGGTTTAGAGTCAGAGTGATGAGACGGACAAGCAGAGAGGGAGAGAGAAGATTCTGGCGTTGCAGAGAAGATATGAGGATGTTTCATGTGTAAGAGGTGAGTACTGTATCCTGGTAGATTTTGCCTTTTTTTTTTAGCCCTTGTCCTAATGTCTCATTTCCACAGTGATTTGATTTACTAGAGTCTCAGGTGTATTCGATAGACCAGTAATATGTCATGCTGGTAGTGTGCTGAGTATCAGCTATTGAAACGGCTTACCGCTAGTTTATAGTAGTTTTTTTTCTCTGGATACCAGCTGCAACCAAAGAATGATCTTCAATGTAAGTAAAAGGCGAAAGGGGGAGAGAACTTTTTATAGCAGTGTGAGAGACTGAACAGGGAAGTTATTTGGGTATCACTGTTTATCTCTCCATCCTCCTCTTTCTCTTTCCCACCAGGCTTTCCTTCCTCCTACACATTAATAAGAGATGTATTAGAGGAAGTGAGGGAAAGGCTCTGCTGACAAAAAAAAAACAAAACCTTTAAGAAGGTTGGGAGGAGTTTTTGTGGATGGGTTTTCTTGTTTCCTGGAGCTTGGTGGGCAGAGGCTCAAGGCAAAGGGACTGAAACAATAGTGGACCCTTCAAGTTGCCTAACAGGCTTTAATGGAAAAAACACAAGAGAGACAGAGAGAGAGTAAAGAGAGAGAGAGAGCACCACTTGTCTCCACTCCCCCTCCCGGACAATTGGAGAGCAAGTCTAAATCATGTTGCATATCAGTGCTGTTGTGCTGTGATGTTGCTCAGGCAGAGCCCGGCACAGAGCAGGCAGCCTTGCGGACCAGTAGTCAGACCCAGGATCAGCCCAGCCTTTTCAGAGCTGGAGACCCTCTCCCTGCAACGTCCCTCGCCACCACTGCGTGCCCCCGTCAGCGACATGTACCCTGAAGAGAGCCGGGGGTCTGGAGGGGTAGCCACTGTGGACTTCCTTGAAGGGACTTACGACTATGCCGCCCCCACTCCTGCCACGACCCCTCTTTACAGCCACTCCACCCCTGGCTACTACTCTGCTCTGGACGCCCACGGACCACCCTCAGATGGCAGCCTTCAGTCCCTGGGCAGTGGGCCTACCAGTCCTCTTGTGTTTGTGCCCTCCAGCCCCCGGCTCAGCCCCTTTATGCACCCGCCCAGCCAGCATTATCTGGAAACCACTTCAACACCCGTCTACAGGTGAGGGAAATACAATTTTTCTTCATGACCGGATCATTAGAGTGAAGAAAAGTTTCTGTTGTGTGCTTGGCAAAAAGAGTTATTTTTATAGACTCTATATCAACAGGTTGGAATTATTTTTGGTCATTACTTTTAAAAATGTAAGTCCTTAGTGAGAGATGCCACCTCCAGTGCTTGAACCTGATTGTTTGGTCAGGCTTGTTTGTGCTCTAGTGATTATTTAACTGATAGGAGCGGATCAATCATAACATCAAAAGACCTGTCAGAGTTGTTTCTCCACTAAATACGAAGGTAAAGAATGATATCCACAAAGAGATAAATTCTGTTTTAAATAATTTATTTATATATTTCTTATATATTTGACTATTTTCTTTACTGACTTGCTGTTTCCTATTGAGTGGTTGCCAGACAAAACATTGACACATTACAAGATTTAATACCTTTCACTTAAATATTATAAAACTCTGTTCTGCAGTCCTCACAATGCAGTTATAAACAAAACACAATTATATAACCTCATTGCTTTAAAAAAAAATATTTTGCTTTATACAAAACATTGCCACTATCTCTATAAAAAGGATCAAGCTTTGCCCTGGTTTCTAATTCCAGAGATTAAGGACTTTGTCAAGGACCTTGAGAAAGGAACAATACGTAAGAACAACAGAAGTACACGTACAGAATGTTTCCTGACACAGGTGGAAAATAGTACTCTGCTTTTATCTATGCCACTTTTAAATTAAAGTCAATGTGGAAAATCTGTAATAGAGTACAGGTAGTTAATCTGAGCATTTTTTACAAAATGTCCAGCTGAATGCTATTTACGTTTACCTGCATCACAATATATTGTCATGTATTGTTTATAAAAATAATCATCGAGTGAATATGGGAGATAATCGAACTGAGCTGAAATCTGTTCCCTGTGGCAGGTCCAGTTTCCCATCCAGTCAGCAGCCAGTTTCCAGAGAGGACCAGTGTGGCACCAGTGACGACTCATACGGTGTAGGCGAGTCTGTGGCTGGAGCTGGGGCCGTTGGGTTTGAGATGGCCAAAGAGATGCGTTTCTGTGCCGTGTGCAGTGACTATGCCTCTGGGTACCACTACGGAGTGTGGTCCTGTGAGGGCTGCAAGGCCTTCTTTAAGAGGAGCATCCAGGGTAGGTAATATGTCTGCTTCATCCATTTGTGAACAATAGATGTAATTCTGAAGTGCTACCTTTTTTTTTTCTTTTCTTTTTTTGAAAGATCAGGTCTTATTTTATTTTTTTGTGTGTTTAAATTTCATGTAAAATTATCAAAAAATTCCTCAAAATCTACACTTTACTTACAGTTAATTAGACGAAGAAATACTCAAATTTAAATGGTGTTTTTATTCTATATGTTGTGGAAAATTATAAACAAATGAAAGAACACAATTACTATAGTCGATTCTGTGAATACAGAAAGAAATGGAGCGCTGTGCCCCATAAAAATGGAGGTGCAGTAAAGAAAAGAAAATTTAGGGTGGTTTAATCTGACACATCTAGGAATCTAAAGAGCATCCTCAACAGAGAAAATGAAAGTTTTGATGTTACAGAATGGTGATTTAGTGTGCCAGCTGTTTTGTAGGCTCCTGGTCCTTAAGTGGACTGCCTGTTACCTCAACAGAAAAATAAGCTAGAAAGGAAAATACTAAATTGTGACATTGTGAAACTGAGAGATTTAAAATCTAGGGAGTAAAATTTAGATTTCGACAAGTTTGTTTTTAGTGTTTTGTGTTTTCCACTCAAAGAGTTTCTCCTCTGTTTGCATCTAATGTCTCTCATAAGACATGGTGTACAACCTCCATGTACACCGGCCTCTGTGTACAGATTAATCTTCTGTCGGTGGCTTAGTCATGCTTGTGATATTATGCTTCAGCATATTGATAAGTCTTTCTGTGGAAGACTGGTCATAAAGAAACCAGTAGTCTCCATGGCAATGACAAAGCCAAGATGCCACGTTCTAATTTTCTCCATCTCGGATCCATTTAAAATGGGAATAGAGTGTTCTTGACTACTAAATAACCTACATCTGAATTGAACACTGGAATGAGGAGCTTGAAGTAATAGATTTTCTTCCATTTCAGGTCACAATGACTATATGTGCCCAGCAACCAATCAGTGTACTATTGACAGGAATCGGAGGAAGAGCTGCCAGGCTTGCCGCCTTAGGAAGTGTTACGAAGTAGGCATGATGAAAGGAGGTTGGTAGAAACACCAGCAGACAGCAGATTTTCTATCTTTTCCAAGACCAATCGCTTTATTTTTTAATAAATATTTGTTTTATTTTATATCATGTCCTTTTTTGCAATATGCTGTCCATTAGTAAATTCAGTTGCGTTATTATTGGCTGTCCTAAAGGTTTGGTTCAAATGTTTAAGAAGCCTTCGATTATTTCTTTTTCTTTTTGCACAATTTTGCTTTTCTTGTTTTTGTGTCAGCAAAATAAGCTAATTTTATTGCCCTCTAATGAATAATTTCCAACCATGGCTCGTTGCTGAGATGACTGACACAAACAAGAGAGTGCTGGTGGATGCTCATAAGCTTGAGACTAACTTTAGCGTGACCTTGAAGTGGTTTCCTCTTGGGGAGTACAACTACTGGTGAACACACACCCACATTTTTGTTTTCATACTTCTAGAATCACACAGGCCTCCATTTTAATCTGCACTGCTGGCTTTTGTGGTAAGAACAGGATATGAAGTTATGTGTGAGTTAGGAAAAAGAGTGATTAGTTTGTGTGTGATTTATGCATGTTTGTGTCTATTCTCTGTGTAACTGCATAGTATTTTGTATCCTACTGTGTGCTTAAGGTGTGCGCAAGGACCGTGGTCGTCTAATGCGGCGTGACAAACGACGGACTGGCACCTGTGACAGAGACAAGGCCCCTAAGGGCCTGGAGCACAGAACAGTGCCCCCTCAGGACAGGAGGAAACACACCAGCAGTAGCAGTGCTGCTGGTGGAGGAGGAAAATTGTCAGTGATTGGCATGCCCCCTGACCAGGTGTGGAGACAATGATTCAAATAACCTGTTGTGGTTGAAAATTGTTGGTCAGAAAAAAATTGGTCAAAAATAAGAGGAATCATCCTCCAGGAATCATGAACATTCATACCAAATTTCAAGGCAACATAGCTAACGGATCTGTTTACAGTTGCTTTAAACCAATTTGAACGACAGCAGCTTATATTTTTGCTGTTAAATCGACTGACAGTGTGGATGTTTAACTGCTGCTTCCCCAGGTGCTCCTCCTACTCCAGGGTGCCGAGCCCCCAATGCTGTGCTCCCGTCAGAAGCTGAGCCGACCCTACACTGAGGTCACCATGATGACCCTGCTCACAAGCATGGCCGATAAGGAGCTGGTCCACATGATTGCATGGGCCAAGAAGCTTCCAGGTACTGCTTAAAGGGGCCAAACAAATATTTTTCATTCTTTTTCAACAGTACAAACCCTCTCAAATTATTATATAATGTGATTTATTTTTCTTTAAGATATATGACTATTTTACTTGTTAAAACAACAATTTTAAACAATTACTAAGATTTTGCTGACTCTTGTACAAAGTGACTGTAACAGACAGTATCTAAATGCTGTTGATGGAGTGACTGATCAGTGTCAATTACTTTGCCAGATGTTGAGATTTGGCTTTCATATTGTTTTGGAGCAAAATCCTACTACTAACTGAGATGGCCAAGACTCTCTGGAGACTTTCTATGGAGTATGCCAGAAGTCTGGTGATGTTCATGGGCCATTAACGTGTATAATGTGGTCTGTAGGGAGTTATTACAGTATGGTTGTGCAGCTTTATCCAAAACAACCCAACTATCCTTTCCACACCATGTTTTTACATAAATGCAGGCAAATAAGTTGTCAGAAGTGATACCAGATTGCTCATTGGGCCATTCCTGAATGTTTTTGTGCTGTGGTGGGGGGCATTGCATTGCTGGGCAGCAGCATCAGGGAAGGCTGTTGCCATGAGGGGGTGTGCGTGGTCTGCAACAGTGTTTAGATGGGTGGTACGTGTCATCCACATCCACATGAATGCCAGGACCCAAAGTTTTCCAGCAGAACATTGCATTGTAAAGAGATGATCAAAAATCAAAATATATAAATAATAGTTTCATGAAAACACAAAAATAAAGCTAAGAAAAGTCTTTATTTTAATTTTAACTTGCAAATAATGATGCAAATGCTATAAAATTCTAACGATCAGTGATTGTAGCAGATTATTGACTGGAACCCTACTGAACGCTGTCTAAACATTTGGCCTCATGCTCATACCTGTAGCTCTGTATAGGTGAGAGTAGGTGCAAAACGTGTCAGATCTGCTGGAGCATAATGACATGTATTGCATGTCTCATCCAAATTAGGAGATATATTCTAAAGCTTGGAAAGTGTCTTTCTTCCTTCAAATGTAGAGATGTACTGTGTGAAAGTGCTTGTGGCCCTCGGTTGTTGTCTGTCTGAGTTCTGAGGCAACAGCAAGGTGATTGGAGACCTTTACAGTGGAAGCACACATAGGGACACACACACACACACAAACAAATGCAGAGCCATTACAATGATGGTAATTACAGTCATCACCTTTGAGAGGATTGTTTGGCCATTCTGCTGGCACCCCATAGAGCCTAAATGCAGTATAGGACACATCACCCTTTTGCATGCACGCACACACATGTACACACATGTACACACATGTACACACATGTACACACACACACACACACACACACCTGAAAAGCTCTCTAAGTGAGTAAATCCTGATTTTGAGGTATTACAACCTTGTGCGTCACTAAAAGCCCAAAGGCACACAGTTTTAATTGCGAGGGGTGCCAAAACAGGGTACAGAGGGGGACAATGGGAATGAATTGGCTGTAATTACATATGAATTGAGACAGCTGAGTGCCAGCGATAAGGCTCCTTATGAGTGCAGAGAGATTGCAGATGGTTTCATTTAAGTGGCCATTCCCTGCCAGAAAACAAGGGCATGCATATTTTTATTTTTATGAGTGGGATTGAAGGTGCACAAACATTTAACTCTGGGAGTGTTAATATTCCCCAACATGCTGCAGTTAACACCCACCGCTCCAAATAGTCAACACTGATATAACAACTCTTATCACCACCACATTTTTTCTGTTTGGATTTGGCCTGGATTCTGTTTAATTGATGTGATCAGGGTGAAACATACATTTTCCAGCATTTATGAATAACAGTTTTTAGTGATGATTATTTGGAGTTGACTCCAGAGCTATAATAATAGTTAAATCAGGTGTAAATCACCTTGGTCCTTTCACAACAAATGTGCACTTTTCATGTTTTTCTAGGTTTCCTGCAGCTGTCCCTCCATGACCAGGTGCAGCTGCTGGAGAGCTCATGGCTGGAGGTGCTGATGATTGGACTCATCTGGAGGTCCATCCACTGCCCTGGCAAACTCATCTTCGCACAGGACCTGATACTGGACAGGTACCGAGGAAAACTAGCCAGACTTCTGCGTAAAATGCAACTTCCATGTTTCGGTCCTCCTGCTTTTTCTTCCTATTTCTCTCTCCTCCTCTCACTCTCACACATATCTTAAGAGTGATACATCAGCATTGTAGATTTTCAATTTCACACCTTGCCAGCCATTGTGCCACCCAAATACGCCGGTCATAAAGTGAAAGACTAATTACATGTTCCCCATGGAGAGGAGAGCAGCCTCTTTCTACCCTGAAATACCCCCTCATCATTACAGTGCTGAACTGACAACCAGGACAGAAATTTAATCAAAGCCTCAATGCACGGAATGATGGAAAAGGAAGAATGATGGAGGGAGAGATGACGGAGGAGAGAGAGCTAAATGACCAACAGAGATGCAGGGAGACATGAGACATGGCTGTTTTCTGCTTTTCAGGCACAGCCTGTTCCCTCCGCTTCCCCCGTGTTCAAAGTAAACAAGCTCGCCAAAAACCCGAGTATCTAGCTCAGAGAGAAAAAGAGAGCGGGAGGTGGAGACAGAGAGAGGGATGAGGGAGACATGCAGACTGTCAGACACAGAGCTTTTACCCTCTGATGTGCCTGATGGTCCCATTTGATTCAAAAGTGTATTACAGAGTATTATCTCAAAAACCTGGTCCCCGTATGAGTGTCCTTACCAATTGGACATGATGACTAAAACGCTGCAGGTCAAGGTTGACAAATTCCCTTGGCTCTGTGCTTCAAAGTTTATCTTGCACTCCTTCCACTGGATATCATCCATCTTTCCATCACTTTTCAACTGTGCAGACAAATGGAGTGTTGCAGTGATTCAGTCCATTAGCTGTTTATCTGGCCACACTCTGGATAGTTTCATTGTCGCAGATGAAGTCCGGTTCTTTTCCTCTGGCAGTGTGCTGCAGCTCTGCACCGACTTTTATGTTATGCATTGAAATCATATTTATTCATGTGCCACTTACAGAAGTTTATATAAAACAGAAAAGAGGCATTCCGACTCTGAAATGGAAACAAATATCCTCATGTTTTCTTTAACTCTGTGTCCAGGAACGAAGGCAACTGCGTCGAAGGAATGGCGGAGATCTTCGACATGCTGCTGGCCACCACCTCCCGTTTCCGCATGCTCAAACTCAAACCCGAGGAGTTTGTCTGCCTCAAAGCTATTGTTTTGCTGAACTCTGGTGAGGGTGAGGCAACATGTGCGAGTGTGTGTGTTGACAGTTTTCGTCACCTTCTTGTGAAACATTTTCAGAAAAACTGAGATTAAACTGATTCCTGGAAACACTGACCGTAGACAGCAGAGACACTACTAGTTTAATTCTTAATTCCTCACGGTTTTGTTTGCGTGCACACCACTCTGTTGCAGGTTTACATTTCTGTTCCCCAGAGTAAATATTGAACGGCGTCAAACTACATCCACAGAGGTGTAGCTCTGAACGCTAGTCAGGCACATTCGACGAACAGAGTGTTCTGGAAAGGCCTGTACTATCAATATTCCTGATAACTGTTCCCTTGACAACATGAGACAGCACAGAGGGCTGTGTTTCTCCCAGAAATTGAGATATTCTATATGGGATACCAAGTAGACTGAAATACCAGCAACAACACTACTGGCACAGCTGCTTTGAGGGCAAAACTGCATTTGTAATTAAACCTGTGCTCTTATATGCATGCATGAGTCAGCTCTTTTATCAAGTAAAAGTCATTTTTGTGTTTTTATCTTGAATCTGGTGCAAGTTGTGTGAGTTTTATCTATATGAGGTTTATTACTCCGACTGAAGTCTCTGTTAAGAAAGGTCCATTATGTTCTTCCTCCATCAGGTGCCTTCTCTTTCTGCACCGGCACAATGGAGCCCCTGCACGACAGCGCAGCGGTGCAGAACATGCTCGACACCATCACAGATGCTCTCATACACCACATCAGCCAATCGGGATGCTCGGCTCAGCAGCAGTCGAGGCGGCAGGCCCAGCTGCTCCTCCTGCTCTCCCACATCAGGCACATGAGGTGAAATTAAATTAGAAATGGTAATGATAAAGGTTTAAAAAGTGTTTGGGTCTTTTAGAAACATAATGGTCTAATTTTAGGTATGCTGGTTTTAGCATGAATCATCAATAAAAGGCAGGCAGATGGTTTGTCTCATCTCCAGACTATTCACTGATGATTGTAGAGTATCAAGTTTATTACAGTATATAAATTACAATAAAACTGTTTATTCAGTAAGAAAGTATAAAACCACAAAGCCAAGAATAAATTGATCTTATTGATCAGTATTTTCTGTGTATCCAAAGCCTGATATAGATTAAATCTGACCTCCAACACATCAGTGAGCCACACTGTTACACTGGGTAACATTTTTCTACATACGTCATCCTGCTGCTATGAATGCTCACTAGAGGACTAAATGTATATTATTCTGCAGCAGAAAGTAGTCCCCAACAAATGCACTATGTGTTCGGTTAGAGTAACGTTTGTTAAAAACTGCAGAGCCCAACTGTGAAATTACTGAATCCTTTTAAAAAAATAAAGTTTCCATCTGTAGTATGAATGAAGAGGAACTGATGGGAAAAAGCTGAAAAACTCAAATATGAATGAAATGAAAATACAAGCTTGATAACAATAGAAGTCACCGTGTGTTCTCCAGAAGGTATTAACACATAAAACTGTAAAATTGAACAGAGCTGGCGGGGATGTAGAAACCAGTCTGAATTCTCACTCATTAACAGACTGATTCATAAATCCCTCTTTTTCATTTATACTCCCTGCAGCAACAAAGGCATGGAGCATCTCTACAGCATGAAGTGCAAGAACAAAGTGCCTCTGTACGACCTGCTGCTGGAGATGCTGGACGCTCACCGCGTCCACCGCCCAGACAGACCAGCTGAGTCCTGGTCCCAGGCTGACAGAGAGCCTCCCTTCACCTCCAGAAACAGCAGCGGCAGCAGTGGCGGGGGCTCCTCTGCAGCTAGTTCCAGTTCAGGTCCACGAGCCAGCCATGAGAGCCCGAGAAGGACCCCCACAGGTCCAGGTGTCCTGCAATACGGAGGGTCTCGCTCTGACTGCACCCACATCCTATGAGACCGAGCACAAGAAGCAACATCTGAAGGTCAAAAGTCCTTTTTATTGATGATGTGTGTCGTGCAGAATGAAAGGGGGTTCAGGAAACAGGTTGAAAAAGGTTGTATTTGAATTCAATTCATGATATAATTATTTATAAATTAAGTGATTTTGTAGTTGTAGCTGTTTAGGGAGACATTTTTCCTTTGCACTACTCCAATCCACTACAACATCAGCTTCAATGCAGTCAATCTTCTATGTTGCCTTTCATAGTATCTGTGATTTTGAGTCAGCCTCTAACAGCTTTACAGCATATTATTTCCAGGTGTCAGGTCATATTGTGGCACTCTGTCAGCTACAGTGATTTGAAATGATGAGCAGCTAATTTTTCTTCGTATTCGCTTCAACCAAAGTGCACTTCCTGTTGGGTTTAAGGGGCTATTGGGCATTAGTTTTACTTTTACATATTAAGGATAATTACAAACTAAACTATGATAAACTGGTTCAAATGAATGTGTAATTTGTTTTGTCTTTAAACCATCATTAAGGACGAAATATCAGGCATTATGTCTTACGCACACACAGGACTTTAAACTGTATTTGGGAATTGTTTCATTGATGAAATTATGAAATGAACAGTGGATGAAAATATATCTGTTATATTTTGAATAGCTAAAAAAAATGCAAAATCAAATCTTAGAGCACTGATTACATGATGAAGGAAGCCAAGCTTTAATGTTGGGTAAAGTCACCCTATCTTCAGTTTTTTGTGTATAGTTGGTTTGTTCATTACGCTTACATGCACCAAAGTTTTTTCATGAATTTGTTATGTCTTAAGTCTGTGTGTGTGTGTGTGTGTGTGTGTGTGTGTGTGTGTGTGTGTGTGTGTGTGTGTGTGTGTGTGTGTGTGTG
>JBBPCS010000238.1:8154993-8209525 GCA_037974645.1 Hollardia meadi
AACCCCCCCCCCCCCCCCCCCCCCCCGGACATTATGAGGAAAAACATTACCAATCGTTTGCGACTTTGGGCCTCTGACACAGGACCAGCTGAACGACAGATTTCTGATTTGCCAATAGGCAACGGCAAGCAATCCTGGAAAATAAATAAAAACAACAACAGTCAGCATAATATTCAGATCTGAATAGCAAACTGCTCGTAATGGAAGGGAAGATTGTTATTTCAACATAAAGTGACCCCTCCATCATTCACTTAGTATTCATCATTTTCTCACCTGCTGTTTGTCCATGGCCTCCAGTCTCTTCTCCAAGCCCTCCAGGTCTGAGCTGACCTCCCTCAGGAGCAGCCGCAGTCTGTTCATGATCACGTGCACCTTCTCCTGGGCCTCCAGACACTTGCTGCCCTGAGCCTGGATCTGCTCCAAGGCCTGGGTCTGCAGCAGCAGAGTCTGAGGTTTCGCGATGACCAGCAGCTGAGCCGACAGCTCCTGGAGGGACGACACCTTCTGCTGCGAGTCGAGCAGCTCACGCTTGATTTGCTGTGGGAAAATAAAAGAGACAGTGTGTTCAACACCTTTGCCTTTAAACTGAGGCACGTTTTTCTCTTGATCTTAAGATGGCGAGTCTTTGTGGACCAGATCTTTTTTTATCTGGCTTTTAATTTGGGGTAATCAGACCTCTGCTTTCATGTTTTTATTCTTTGTTATTTCTATATTTTTAAACATATTTTACTGTTATAGTTTTTCACCATTTTTGTGTTTAGACATTTTATTTAATTTTACTGTTCATAATTGTCCTGTTTTGTGTTAATAAAGTGTTTGTTATGTTCTATATTTTATTTGGACAGATAAAACAGTACAAAAACCTTACAATCACAACAGTAAGACCCCTTTGATGCTCAAACCCACTTTAGGAACTACAGAGTTTGAATTATCCATTGATTTAACAGTGATTAATATTAAAGCTATAACAGTGGTGGGAAAAAGAACACATTTGGGGTGTACCGTCAGTGTTTTGTGATGAGCTCGTAATGTTTCACGGTCCAGTTTGGGAGGGATGGGCACCACCTCGTTCCTCCTGCGGTCGATGTTCTCCAGCCACAGCAGCAGACCATGGCTCATCTCATGGAACTCCTGAAAGGAAAGATGGCATAAAAAAATATTGGGAATGTGTTTTAGTTTTTGAGATTGCACTGGTTTTTAATTCTCATCTCTTCCTTCTTATTTGGTAAGAAGGCAAGAATAATACTGTTTTAGTACCTGACACTGCATCAGCGCCCTCTGGAGCTCTTCCCTCCAGTCCTCCAGGGAGGTACCGAGCCGATCCCAGCGTGCGTTCATCTCTTTCAGCCCGTCACGCAACTCCCACGCCTCCTCAGAATCGGGCTCCGTTTGGAGGAAGTCTGCACTGCTCAGATTGATGGACAGGACCCCTGACTTGTGGGCATCCATCCCCTTCAGCAACTCCTGAAGGGATGAGTCAAAGAGGAAGGCATTGAAAACTACATGTGGGGCAAGAGAATATTTGTAATGACTTTGAACCAGGAGAGACTGCAGATTGCAAAAAACATAGAGGAAGGTGAGAATACAAGTATACTGTACAGGGACTGATACAGATGGGAAAAATTAGCTGATGCTTCCAGGCTGGACTATTGTACCTCCCTACTATCAGGCTGCCTTAATAAGTCTCTAAAGACGATGTGCACAAGCTGAAGATGACAAAAAAACTGACTCATCAAAACTAATGGTTGTAATTTCCAAATGTAAGGAAACCAAATCATCAATGGAGGAGTTCAGAACAGCTTCCTAGAAAGGATATTATCCTGCTGAAATGAGATTTTGACTGACTAATTAATTTAACGCTGTTAAGAAAAACTTGTGCTGCTCTGATACAGAAAGTGTAAGTAAAAATAAACAAACCTTGAGCTTTTTGATTCTCTGTTGTATGGTGTGTATGTCGGTGCTGAGTTCGAGCCCTCGCAGCTGGTTGAGTTCAGCCTCAGACTGACCCAACCAAGCCCTCATGGTCTGCAGATCTGAGATCAGCTGCTGCCACTGCTGCAGATTCTGCTTGTGCCGGTGCTTGTCGCTCAGAGACTGAGCCTGGATCAGCTCCCAGCGCTCGATCACGCCTAGAGGGAAACAATCCGCTCAGTTTAACACAGCCCACCGAGTATTTACAAGAAGCGGTTGTCTGTCTGTAGCGTCTGAAGATGATAGGTGTGTGTGTGTGTATTTGTGTACAACTGACCCTTTCCTTGAGCATCCGTGCTGGTGGGGTTGGTGAGTCCCGGCACGTCATCCTCATCTTCTGTCAGCTCTCCCTCTGCTCTCTTCACTGCATCTATGCTGCCTCGACACTCTCCCATCAGACGCATCTGGAGAGATAATGAGTTACATGCAATTAAATAGCACTTTAAAAAAAATGTCTGTTCTCTTGAAAAGATAAAGTAAAACGTGTGCATAAAAATGGCAAAATGCAGCTACATATGTATGCACATGAGAATCAAAGATATATAAATGAGAAAATATTTAGAAAACTTTCTAAAAAATCCTGTAATTGTGTTGCAAAGAGTGATTTTTACACAGTTTTACACTCAACAGAAAATATTAAATGTGAAACTCTTCAGAGGTGGCCAAGAATGTGACACACAGCGAGACAAGTACTTTAAAAACCTAAAAAAAAACCTCATAAATGCCTTTTAACTTAAAAAGATTGTAATGATATTCATAAATTGGATCTAAAGTATGTCACCATAACATAATGTCTCTACAAATGTACATGACTCACATAACCCATGTATGTAGAATCGATGTCTGGGCAGGAGCTGTTGGTGGTGGCCTCTCTCTGCTGGAGGTGGTACCGTCCTGCATCCAGAGCCTGATCCAGCTGTCTGAGACTGGCCTCCAGCTGGCCCGGCTCACCTGCACAGAGGTCAGAACAGTGTTAAGAAAAACCAGGAGGGTAAGGTCCTGTGATTTCAAAACGTTTCGTTAGCATGCTGTTGGTGCAGACTGATGCTGTGATGGCATGCGTTAGTCTGAAAAAAACTGGTAAGTCATGGCAGAAAAGAACACAGAAGTCAGGTTTTAACATGTTAACATTAAAATTAGCTGTTGAATAAATGACAGAAACACACAAATAAAAATGCAATGGTTGAGATTAGCGTTTAATGATCTGGACATCAGCATGCAGTGATGTCATCTTTGCATTTTCAATACACAAAGATTTTTCTGGATGCTGGGACATGCAGCCTGTGTGGTAGTAAAATTTAAAACGTGTGTTTTAGTTGCAGTTTATGGCATGCTCTCCTCTCTCATGCTGCCAACGGGCTGCTGTTTCCTACCAGAGGACGATTTCAGTGTGTTCTCAGTCAGTTTTATATAGGCCTCTGGGCTCTCTGGGATAACTACATCTGGGAAGAGAAACATAAAACATACACTACTTATATCTGGGTTTTCACCTCAGAGCTCTTTGAGTTTTGTCTGTGTTTCTTTTCCTTTGGTTTCCTCTGTTCTTATTTTCTATGAAAGTTTGTATGGGAGATTTTTATTTTTTTCTCAAAGTTTTCACCTATTGTTTCAATCATTTGAATAGTTGTTGGTGGTGATTCCCATCATTTGTAAAGAAACAATAGAGGCCTTATTTTCAAGATAGCTTCCACAGCAAAATAACACAGTTCAATATGGAATATACATGTTTGTGTAATCTTTATTTCTCTGTGATTTATGTTTTTCTAGTGGCAGACAGTCAATTATATTAAACCTAAATCTTTAGTTCAAAACCACATCAATTAAATAGTAATAATTTACACACACACACACACACACACACTCACACACCAATTAATCAGATAACTGCTGCTGCCAAGTAGCTTACAATACATTAATATTTTTTACAAATGGCGTAGCAGCATTCACACAAATCCAATTTAATAGAAAACATTGGTAACAGTTTGTTTTATGTGTCTGTAATTACCTAATAATGGCCTTGGTTAGTTATCTGGAAAAACTAAATTTCCTTGACAGAACTGCTCATTTTAAACTCACTTATTTATTATTCATTTACTTGTGGATATGTTGAATCGTATGCTGTATGTGAATTTCTCAGGTCTGCACATTAAGCTGAACTAAACAAGAACGGTGCCAAGTACCTGGAATCAACATGGTCATTGTTTTCTCTATAAGAAGTACCGAATCTATCTACATCCAGAAAGCCATAACCCTCCATACAGTCAATTAATAAAGGTGGACTAACCTGACAGCACAGTGGCAGCCGTCCTCAGATACTCATCCTCCTCCTCTTGCCCTCGGCTCCTCTCCCTGTGGCCTCGTCCTCCGGGACTCTCCAGACCTCTGCTCAGGTCGTAGTCGTGGTCCCACTCTAACGGGATGGAGTCCACGCTGGCCGGGGTGTCGCGTCCTGAGCGGTCTGCCCGGGTGAGGGCGGTCGTACCCGAGGCCGGACGGCTGGATGTCTGGGGCAGAGAGGAGTCGCCCCACTGCAGCTCAGAGAGGTCTCCACCTTCATCCATGTCCAGCTCTCTGTCTGAACCATCAAGCTCATCATCGGCCAGCTGGGAGAGAGGGACAGAAAAATGTTGATAGAAAGAAGGGAAGCAAGATGATGCAAAAAACACACAGAAAATAGAGGGTCAGACAGTGTAAAGGTCATAAAAGTTGAAAGTATGTGCAACTGAGAAGTGAGAACGCAGTTTGTGAGGTGAGTGTGGGTGCATGAAAATTTAACACGAGTGTGTATTCTGTTCCTTAGCAGCTGTCGTCATGAAATTATGTTGGACACATGTTTTCACCATGTCACAGGTGGTGAAGGAAGACAGCTGCAGTGTAAATCTTGCAGTGTGTTTACACTAAGACAACATCTAATCTCTGCACACAGTTCTCCTCACAGCAGGAAATACATTAAGTGGTAACTCGTGCTTCCAAAAGTATGTTACATGCTAGTACTTCTATTTGGGCTGTCTGGATGTGTTTTTGATGCAAATCTGTTCTGTGAGGCAGTAATTTGCATCATACATTTACTGAGAACACATATAGAGTGAACACTTCCTTTCTTTGCAAGAATCAGGCATAAATGTCTCTTATCAACTTATGTTTTAGCTTGAATTTCCACTCGAGGAATATTGTTTAATTAGATGATCAAGTATTTCTGCATTCTGCTTAAAGTGTAGTTTTACTCACAGGCAGTCGTGTGAGTTTCTTGTAGTATCTGTCGACTCGTCCGAAGACCTCCTGGCAGTATCGCTGCAGCTCCTCCAGCTCTTCCTCGATGACGGCTGCGTCCAGAGGTTCACTCTTGTCAATCAGAGCTTCACCCTGTCTGAACACCAGCTCAATCTTCCCAGTGTTCAGATAGATCTCCTGCTGGAACGCCTGAGAATGAGAAGAGAGTTCAAAGCTGAACTGCATCCAGCAATAATGCAGATTATGAAATATTCTATTGATAATTATGACGATTTAATTAATCATATACCCAATAAATTGTTTAAATCACAGGTTAACCAAGCTCAAAATTCAAGGTTTTCAAACTTAAAATCTTTGTATTGAATTGTATGTTTTGAATTTTACAAACAAATTTTAAACAATGATTTTATATCTGCTGTTTGATGAAAAAAATGACAAAATAATGGTTGCCATTATTATTTCCAAATCCACTTGTATGATTGCAAGAATTTATCAACCTAAAAAGTCATTCTGCCCATACTTTGAACATTAGTTACAATATCAATCCAGTCAGAGGTTCAGTCAGTAACCTTTTTCATGTTATGGCTTTCTTGCTGGCTGCTAATAACATCTTTAATAGACATTTGTCTTGCACTAATAAATGAGCTGCAATATTGCCCAAAAGGATTCTCAAGAAAGAGCAGTCCATTCTGTTGCCAAAAATGTTTTGCATTGCTCGTATTATCTCCTGCCAGTACGATCGAATGGCTGGGCAGCTCAAAATATATGGAAATGTTCTCCCAGCTGTTCTCCACATTTCCTCCAACACATGTATTCTACTACTTGAGCAACAGCAGTTTCCCCACACCGACTATTACATTTTTGCCCCATCTTATTTTTTTTATAACAGATTAATTAACTGCAGCAAATGTGGTTATTGCATACTGAAGCAGATAGTACAAACAATGCAAGAAAAAGCTAAAAAAAATGGGGTAGATATTAAAAGATGTTTTGTATAAATACATTTTAAACTATGATTTATGCACTGTTGTTGCGTCTTAGTTGTGTCATGTATCATGTTGGCTTGTTGTGCCATCTAAGAACCAATATTCAAACATTGTGTCCATCTTACCCTGAGCTGTTTTATCTTGGCCTGTACGTCACACTCAGAGAAGTGCTCTATGTTGGTCAGCTGGAGGTCCATCTCAGTCAGCCACACCAGGATGCTGTCTCGTGCCGTCTCAAACTCCTCTCTCTGGCTGATGAAGTGCTGAAAGAACAGAGTGAGACATACAAGCAAACATGATTCCTTGTTTTTCTTTATCTTTTTAAATGAACAAGTTTGTTTCTAATGAATTATAGAACTGGATATTGGATAGAGACATTCATAAATACAACCTATGGCTGAATGGAATAACAGAATACAAATGGACTAATGGAGGGGAAATCAGTTGTTATATTAGACCCAAACGCCCTCAGTTGCATAACTGATTCTTGCAAACCTCGGTCATCTAAGACGATGTTACCTTGAGTCTGCGTAGGATGGAGGCCACCCTCCTCTGCAGGTTATCCCATCGTCTGTTTCCATCATGCACCATATCCTTGAGTCGGCAGGAGGAGTCAGTGCGGTTCTCCCGGGCCAGACGGCGGTACTGTTTGTTGATTAGCTCCAGCTGGGTCAGGCACTCCTGCACCTGACGCTGGAAGGCCTGCGACAAAAAAACAAACAAAAAAACACACAAATTAAAGTGTGACGGTATAATAAAACCCCAAACTACAGATGGCCCATAAAATCTGGTCTCTAAACCTATTTTCTGTTCTGCACTGAGAAATAAAAATGAATAAAGGGGACAATAATTAATAAGTACATGTTAAAGCTTAAAAATATGCAGAGTCAATCTAAGTTAAAATAAAATGAACTTTCCAATCAGGCACAAACAGTGCAGATCCCAATGGCCCAGGCCAGACAGTTAGCTAGCAGGAATGTGCACGTGCACAGTGATCGACTGCAGCAGCTGAGCAGACCGGAGCAGACGAGTTTGAGCAACATGACACTCTTTTCGCTTTTTTCTCTACCCTGCAGAGACAGTCTCTGTCCACAGATTTATTTTGCTCACATGGAGAAATCTCTGACAGGACACTTTAAAACATGCACATAGAGTATGAGGACGTGCATTTGTCTCTGTGTCTATTTAACTAAGATATGTATTTTCCTGCTAATGCAGCTATGTATAAAAGCACACATAGTGCAAGTGCAGCTGTATTTTACTCCACATTCTGATAATAAAGGTGAAATAGACACACCTCAAACTTTTTAAGCTCTTCTTTCGCGACCGTATACAGAACTCCAGAAGAGTTGGGCAGGGCTGCCGTCCTTTCTGAGGCCTTCAGCCAATCTTCAAACCTGGAGAAATCGTCCAGAAACTTCTGCCACAACCTCCATGTCTCCTCAATCCTTAAACATAAACACACGATTGTATGATTAGTAGTAGTATAATCAGCAGTATTATTGCATATTGTAGATGGCAATGGGATTTGGTTGGTACATCAAGTGCATTTGTATATATTTTTACATATCTAACATACTGGATTAGCCAAATCTCTGATAAGAACATATCAACTATGTATAATTAAATGTAATTTTACAGCTTTGAAAACTCGTTAAACACAAAATATAGCACCTAATAATGTTACAATGTGGCTCTTATCACCAGTGTGTGCATATGAAAATGAATGAATTTATTAAGAGGCACTAACTTGAGCCTCCTCTCCATGGACATGGCACAGATGTTCCTCCAGCGTCTGTCCAGCCCTCTGGTGGCCTGCTGGATGGAGTCACACTCTGTCTCTGTGGAGCAGGCGTCACAGTCGTGCAGCAGGACTTCACACAGGTTCAACACTGACGCCACACCTGTGCTGTGTTTCTCTATGTCTCTCTGCAGCTCCTACAAATCATTAAGAACAATTGATTTTTGCAGCACTTAAAGGTTGTGTGTGTGGTCTTGGCTTTGCTCCCCATGTGTTTCGTCTTCATGGTTTATTATAGAAAGCAAGCTCCTTTTATGCCATAAATTCATTCAGCAAATGTGTCCCCAAAAGAGGGAACATAGCCAGCCTGCTAAACTACAGCAAATGCATGTGTTAGCCAACTCTGTAGCTCTGCAGAGGAAGGAGGTCAGTCAGCTCTCAGCATCCAGTCCACATTTAGAGTGGCATCTTGGCAGCAGGAAGGATATCGATAGAATATAGGCTAGCTCTAAACAAACAGCCAGAGATGTATGTCTGAGTCATGCTGTGATTTCCTCATGTGGTTCAGTGTCACCCATTTTCCCACAACTTGGTTTGAGTCATATTGTTCTGATATAATTTAGTATTTACAGAAAAGTACATACTCACAAAATACATCTGTGCTTGTTTGTGTGTGCGTGAAGGTGCTTGTAGGTCTGGTAGTATGTGTGGAAGAGTACCACATGTTATTACCACATACCACATTGGTCAAACACTGCAATTTTTTTTTTTACTCCTAAACAGAGAATGTGCTGGTTCATTTCGCATTCCTCAGAGGCCAGCAAACACATCAATAAACAATTCTGCTTTGCATTTTTGTAGCCTAGAACTGCTTTGTGCGTGGTCCCACTTGCCTGCTGCTGGTTGAGTTTCCTCTGAATCTCCTGGTCGTCACAGGTGTCGTAGACGATGGGCCTGGACAGCTCTGTCTCGATGTGAGCCAGCCATGAACGTAGGCTGCTCATGTTTTTATCTAACTGCTGCACGGCCACTAGGGTCTCCCTCAACTTCTTCACCCTGGTAGAAGAAAACAGAGCCACAGATGGATTCGACACGTAAGGGATAAATATGTGGACAGAGTCTTGCTCAGTTAATATAACAGCAAGTTATAAAATATATACTGTTAACATAACTTGTAAATCACCAATTTCATTGATGGATCAAATAAAAGTATATCAGAGGTGATATCAGCTTTAAAGGCATGAAAAGCTGTTGAAATTCAAGAAAGTATCAAATGAAACATTTTCACCAATGTGTCTGATAGAAATATTTCTTATTACTGTATCTTTATGTAGACTATGTACATAACAACATCTGACCCAGAATAATGCAGAACAGGAAAATGCTTTAAATCACCAGAGAAACATATTGAACACATCTTTGGATCTGGTTGTAATTTTAAATCAAGAACAAAGAGTGCCATGTTTAAATAAACAGAGCAGAAGAGGAATGTGAGTGTAAATAGAATTATTTCAGATCTGAGCAGATATTATTTCAGGAAGTGATGAATCCTTACTTGACCCTACACAACAACTGGGAACCATTTTGGATCTGCAAACATCTGACGTTCCAAACTCTTACCACTGCAATCAATGATATGTGAAACACGTTTAAATTAGCCAGCAACCAACTCTAACAACAGTTTGTGCAGCCAGCTTAACATTCAACACCCACCCTGCAGAGCAATGCAACCCTCAATGTCTCAACAGACTTAAATAAGAATAAAAGCAGCGGCCATTCAATATTACACCATAATCTGATAACAATACACTATAACAATATAACACATTTAGCAGATCTGCTCTAATATCCCTTGCCATCCTGTAGCTCCAATGTGCTGTCTATCTGCTATGAGGCATCTCACAGTGCATCATACTGCAGATTACAATAACTATTGCACATAACTCTTTGACAGTTTCCATTATAGGGAAATATTTTGCATAGCATTGCACATAATCCACTGCAAACACCAGTCCTTAGTCTAACACAAACTGCAAATAATTAAAATTTGTGAGCATTTGTATTAACTTCTCACACAACTTCATTGCATAAGGTCAGGTTAATTCTGATGTCAATCAAACACTGATGCTACATTCCTTATTGTAGTGTCCTGTAAGGCAATCTCCACTTTATGCCGGGAACCCAGACTGCTAAGAAATTATTTTGACAAAGTATTAAACCAGATCTGCACTTAAACGTGAAGCTAAGCCAAAATAAATAAATATTACAGAAGGAAGATAGAGCCCTCTAAAACTCTAAACATACTTAAAACATTCTTATCTTGATGCTCTCGCACTCCACATAAATAATCAGAGAAAAGATTAGAAATGTGCCCTCATTTAAGTATCTCAACTCACAGTGTGTGTTATTCTACAGTAAAAGCTTGCTAAAAACACAATGTAACATAATCAATCTAAACTGCATTAAAAATGATCTTTGTATGATGCTGATTCACTCTTTTTCAAGACTGTAGACTGACACCGTTTACAGTGGAGTCTTAAAAAAAACAGCTTCAACATAAATTCTCAAGCTTGTCCTGCCTGTTGACATCACAGTCGCAATCCGGCAGATCCTGCTCGCTCGGGCATCCTGCCATATCATCCGTCCCTAAATCCAAAACCATGGGGGTGCAGAATTCCAAAACAAAATGTTAACGTCAGGAAGTGTTACGGTGTCGATCCAAACACTCTTCTCTTTCGTCTGCGTGCTCCACATGGGACTTTTTCTAAACTGTCTGTTAGTGGTGGGATGGCACAACTGTGGTTTATCAACTGTTGCTCTCCAAGGTTAAAAAAAAGAGAACCCCAAACAGGCATGAGTGTATACATATGTGTGTGTGTGTGTGTGCGTGTGCGTGTGTGTGCGTGTGTGTGTGTCTGTCTGAGAGAGTGTGAGTGCCTGAGAGTGACAAGTGCTGCTGTTTCTAAAAACAGACTTACAGTCAGAGGCATGTGCCACAGAGCTGGCCTGTGTCGGAGTATCATACACCAAATACACACAAAGGGAGTGTGAGCAGTGAGTACACTTTGACAGATTGTGCACAACGAGAAGAAAAGCTTTCCAATAAAACATGTTTGCAGGAAAACAATAATAGATCCTTGATTCCTCAGAAAATAAGATCTTCCGAAAGTGTTAATGAATGAATCCACAAAACAGAAACTCTAAAAGAAAGCACTACATCGTTTGGTATTCTGCTCTCTGTGGCAGTTAAACTCTCTCTCCTGCTGTTTTCCAGTCAAAGATGGATTTAAGAGACACAGAGAGTGCAGCTGTCTGTAGGAGCTAAGACACTGGCCTCTCTTTCTTCCCTCGTCCAGTATAGACCCAGAGGGCAACAGCCGGAAGACAGCAAGGGGGGTGGCTGGGATAGTTTGGGTCACTTTCAGTTAACAATATACAGAAACAGGATCTAGTGTTTTCCATATTGAATCAACACAAAAATGAGAAGAAATGCTATATTGCCAACTACTGCATTTTGGATTCACTCAGTCAGTACAAGACTAGTTCCAACAGAGTGCCAAAAAGGCAGATAGAGACAAAAGAAGAGTCAAAGAGGGATGAGGAATGTGACCTCTCTCTCTCCACTTGGAAGCCCCACAGACACCAGCAAGGAACTCAGGAAGTTCTTTAGTAGCATTGTGGGAAAATTAATTCCTGGTCATGTGTGCTGGAGTGTCATGAAGGATACCATGGCAACAAACCGAGGCCAATAATTCTTCACTAGGACACACATTTTTACACTTACAGACTTCTTCATGACCCTGGATTGTTTGGACCATAGTTCTGAAGCACTTTACGAGACAATGCAAAAAGTATTTGACTTAATATCTTCTCAGCATTTTGGGGGTTGCCTGAAAGTTTCCTCTCCACCTTCATAGAACCCACTCAAACTCTAATATCCAAAAACATACTCTGCCTGTTCTCAAGAGTCTTGCACACCCACCTGGCAGCAATGAGGTCCAGCAGGTGTTGCCAGCGCTCGCTGACTTTGCTGAGTTTGTGTTGGATCTCGGCAGCTTTGCTGTCTTGGCTGGCCCTGGCCAGGCGCTTGCCCATAACCTGCAGCTGCTGCTTGTTCTCCTGAGCGACACTGATCTCCTCCTGGTAGTCCTGGGAGAAAGACACCAAGCAGCTTAACACAGGCATGGGTCAGTGTGGTGCATAGTGCATGTGTGAGCTGCAAATGAGACCACATTTATTAGTCCAAGCGTAGATGAAGCAGCCTATGAGCAGCTTATCATGAAGCTGATTTCAAATTATACTATTTTGTAAAAAGGTTTTTAAGCAAGAAATCTTCACTGTCCCAATCATGTTATTGACAAATAACTCTTAAATATGGCTGGAACTAGTTAAGATATGTTAACATACAGTATTATATTCAAATATACACATAATTAAAAAAAAACAACTATAAAACGGTGTGTAATTATTGTAACACTTGTCTTCAAACTATAATAGTCTCAAGTTAGTTACTTATTTTGATCATAACAATAATCTTTTATTTATGTAAATAAGTAAATAATATAAGTGACCAAGGTGTGGAAATGTCACACACTTTCTATCTAATTTCTATGTCTGTGTATTTCAGGTATGATTCTTGTAAAGACAGTGTACTGAAATCACCTTGCGCAGCTTTTCAATCATCTCTTCAATGCTGATGTCTCCATTCTGCGAGACCTTGCTCTCCATCTGTGTGAGCCACTCACACAGCTCCTTGTTCTTCTCATTGAACACTGCCCACTCATTCAGCTTCTCGCTCACCTGCTGCCTGCGCAGGGAAAGCTGAGGGGACAAACGTGAGGACGGAGGGGGATTTGTGGGACAGAGGACAAGAGGAAGGGAAGATGTGAGAGAGAAGATGTGGAAAGAAATGCAGAGGGATGTTGAGAAAGAGTCAACAACAATTTGGTGGTTTAGTTGGAGAGAAAGAACAGAACTGAGGAGGATAAAGTCAAAGAAAGACAGAAAAAATTTGAGGTCTGATTCCACATTGTATGCTAAAATCAACCAGGGAAGGCTAAAAAATCATGCAACCAGAATATGTCCAGTCCAGTTAATTCTTCTAAACTTCACCTTCTCAATCTTAACCAAACATTCCATTCACAATAACACACAGCTCACAATAACACTGTTGGTCCAGTGATTCCTGAAGTGTTAGCCATGGATATAGAAAGTTAGCCACAGCTGAACTCTCACTATGTCAAATGTACCACAGCTGTTAAAACTCTCTATCCTCAGCAGGGGTCAGTTCTGTATGAAAATGTTAACTGAGGCTGACACTATTTAATTAAGATAAGGTCTCTCTTTATTTTACCACTTTATTTTCATGTCCTGCTGAGTCAGGAGCCAGGATGTAACAAAATCACAAATCAGTCTGAGATCACACAAAGCATTTTGAGTACCTATGAGGTAATTATATAAGCCTTTTTTAAAACACCCAAGAAAAAAAAAATCATAGTCATGGAAACCATGTGAATTCTACCTGGTGGCAGACCTCCTCCCACTGGCACTGTAGCAGCTGGAGGCGTTCCTGTAGGACTGTGATGTCATCTGCACTGACCACACCCTCCAAGGAATCCCTCAGCAGGAACAAGGAAGCGAGGTCATCGGTCCATCCCTCCACACTGCTTTCCAGCTCCTGCAATCACATGGCATGACAAGAAATGACAATCTGTTACACTCAGACGAGCCTGTTAAGAGTCTTCTACTCATAACAAACAGCCATAATTACACAGAGCAGAACCACTGAAGCTCACCTGCAGCTTCTGCACCCTCAGAAATATATAGATATTACAGCAAGGCATGAGAGAAACACACTCTCTTCTAAATGCTAGTAGCATAAATGACATTCAACAACATTAACATGTTATATTCAATGAAAATAAAACAAGGTTAAAGGCAGGATAAAGTGACAGACCCATCTAACCTTGCATCTCCTCTTCCTCCGTCATTGTGATGGTTCTGCTGCAGTGTAATCATTTGTGGACCCGGATAATGTCTCCATTACGCAACACACACAAAAGGAAGCACACACATACATATATACACCCCCACTGCCGACAGGGATGCTCTCACTCTCTCTCACTCTCTCATGCGCACGCACCCTCCTTTTCTCTCTCCCCACCCCCTCTCTGTACTCAGCTGATGCTCCTCTCACCTCCTTCTCCCTGAGGAGGACGTGTCAAGCATGAAACATGACTGCATACAGAGTCCAGTGGTCCAACACAAACTGCAGATAATTGTAATGTGATTTTTTTTTTTTTACACTAAAACAAACACAGAGCCTCCCTGTCCTAGCATTATTTCAGAATGAGCCATATTAATAATTTTTTTACTAATATAGGCTCTTTTCGAAAAACATAAAGTCTACAAAAATAACATGATTTTTCTAAATTAGCTAAGACTCGAAATGCTATGCCCCTGCAGGAGAATTATACAAAATTTATACCAAGAGACAATGAGACATCAGCTGATAGATAAAGACCTGCCAGTCTGTCTGTTTATCCTTGCAGCCAGATTAAAGGGAATAGAGAGTAGAGAAAAACCCAGTGGCATATTGCATAAATGCAAAGAATTTACCTGGAAGGAAGAACATTTTGATAATGTGTGTGTGACAAGTATTACGGTGTGTATTAGATTCTACTCACCTTGCATCTGATCTGCTCTGAGTGTAACTCCTCATGGTGGTCAGGCAGCGCCACCGACAGCTTCCTCTTGAAGGCCCTCAGCTTCTCCAATGACGCATTTATGCCCTTCTCACATCGCTCGCAGTTCTACATACACACCAACACAAAAACACACAGTATGATTTACAGCATAAAACACACACACACACACACACACACACACACACACACACACACACAGCCTGCAGATCTTTCCGTACTCAGGGATGTTGCAATAAATTCTTTCTGCAGCAGTAGCATCAGTATGGGTAAGCTGCAGAATACACAATCATAAACTGACAGGCATACACATCAACCAAAGGCTGAAGTCAAACCACATCAATTATCATGCTATACACACCCTACTCAGCTCTGACCTTCTCAAGCAATACCAGAGGAATAAGTGACACAGCAAAAATTTAGCCAGCCAAAGAGGAGAATTAACACAGCTTCATCACAAAAGAGGGAGGTTCTGCCCCAAAGGGAGCAGACTACAGCTATTTTTAGAGTCTGGAATAACAGTCCAGTTCGGGATAAAACAGGGTTATATTTGGTAAGAAATGTTGTGGCAAAGTGGCATACCTGAAGCAAGAGTCATGGAAAAGGAACAGTCAGGGTAGTGCTAGAATGGCTAAAGTAGCTGCTCTCTAAGCGTAAACCAAGGAGAGAGAGAGAGCAAGATTGTTGGAGAATAAGATTAAGAAAAAGAGAGGGGAGAACCAACAAAAGATTCAAATTCCCAGATGCATTATTTAAACTGCGTCACACAGTCTCATTCAAAGCAGGGCGCTACCATAGCCTGTACCACTCAGGATTCAGACAGCTCACTGCACAGTGTCTACACTCTACATGCGTTTGTTTATGTGAACGTGTGCCCTAAGCTGGTGTGTGAAAAGCATGAAGAGCAAGTTATCTGAGGACAGAAGTTAGTGTGTGCCATCTCTGTCCTTTGCTCCTTTTCAGAACTTGAGGTGCAGTGTTGCATAATTCACGTGATAACCTGGTTTCACTGTCCTGCATGCACAACCGGATGGACTCCGGTGCCCATCAGCACCCTTCACAGCAAGTTCACGCTACAGCATGGTAGAGACACAGCCTCTAGCTTAGCCTTTAACATGGATTGTGCTCAAATGAGGCATTAACATACCTGCAAACGTAAAGGATTTCCCATAATCCAGCACTGATCAGTAATTATTTCACCCTTAAAATTGCCTTGTTATAATGTTAAATGGTTCTAATGTTGCATGCCAATGAGTAGAGGAACCTAAGCATAGAGCAGTAAATGAAAATAATCAGGGTAAAAATTAAATATAAAGACACTACAGTCTGTTATGTTGTCATATGATTTTTATTATTTTGCGATGGCCTCACGAAAAGCCAAGAGAGCAACAAACCAAGAAAGAAAAAAAGTAATACTTGTACACTATTATTCCAGGCATAGTTTTGTCTGACCTTGAGTAAGCCATGCAGCTGCCTCCTCTGCTGGTCCAGGCGGTGGTGGGCGTGCCTCCACCTTTCCTGAATCTCCATCAGCTCTGTCTGCAGGGTGGATTCAGCCCCAGCATCAGCTGACAGCAGCAGGCTCCTGCCGGCCTCCACCGTCAGGATGTAGCTTCCCTGCTGCCTCTGGAGCACCCGCTCTCTCAGCTGGAGGAGCAGAGACAGGGACAGAGGGCAGAGGGGGTACAGGTTAACTAAGGTAGTCTAAGGTTGGAGGAGGGGTAAGGGTTTAGATTTTCTTGAGTCAATTTAGTGTTTAAAATATGAAATTTGACGTAGTAATAGTAGTTTGTATATCTGAAAACATTAAGCTGTGCAATATTTAAATGAGCTTAAAGTTTTATTCCAGTGACCTCAATTTTAGAGAAGATTAGAAATTTAAATAAGGTGATGGGTGATGAGTGAAGGAGCTCCTACATAGTGTTGTAACCTACCTGTATCTGATCTAATAGGTTTCTGGCCTGTTGCAGGGCGACCGGTTCTCCTGGTTGATGTACATCTGGATCATGGGCCACTTCTTGAAGCCACTGTAGCAGCTTTTCTGTCATCTCCCGGTAATTCTGCCACTGGCGGACTAGACTATCAATAATTCCCCGTCGCTGCTGGGCCCGCCTCACTACACCCTGCCACTGATTGCTTAGCAAGGCCAGCTTCACACTGAAGTCATCTCTGTTAGGGGGGCAAGTGAGAATAGCATGTAAGCTCCTCACAACTGATTACTTCTTTTTATCAGATAGACAAAATTGTTTATAGGATTGCGGGTTTACCTGTCGTCCATTGGTCCTTGGTCCAACATACGATGACCATCATTGATGATGGAGTAGAGAATCTGTTGCCTGCTAAACATCTCTGCCTGGAACAACTGCAAATACATATATTCATATTGATAGCAGCACTGTACATATAAAGACAGCCATTAGTGGGCATGTGCTTTTAATGCTCTGACCTCATGGTCTCTCTGCTGCTCCAGCAGACTCTGGTAGTTGCCTGAGATCTCAGCAGCCAATTTCTGTTCAGTCTGAGACAAGAAGTCCATCCAAGCCTCACACTTCTGGAGGAAACTCTGCTGCTGGAGCAACACTGCTTGCAGTTTACTGCAGAGGGACAGAGGGAAGATACTCAGAAGATGAACATATATGCAGATTAGTACCGATAAGCCACTACTCACTTTACTAAAGTAAATCTTTTTCATACTAATGTTGTTGTAAACTCATATTTATGTGAAGAACACATTTGCATATATATCTTCTTAGTCCTTTTTTTTTTTTTTTTTTTTTTACACTTTCTTTATTAATGAGTAAGGGCAGTATGGTAATCAGTGACTGCTCAGTGTTTACAGAACTACAACAAACAAGTGAAATCTGAAGTCTTTAGGTACCTGAACCTCTCAGTGAGGTGAGCAGAGTGAGTGGCCCAGGCTCTGTTCAGTCTTTGCAGCCGTTTAACATCTCTGTCACTGACTGGCAGTCTGTAAACCAACTCGTTGACACGTTCCAGGTCTGGAGACAGACTGCTCAGCTTCAGCAGGTGAACCTGGTCACACATTTTCAATGGGAGGAATTTATGCAGATGACCAGTCTTTTCTGTGAAGAAGCACCAGATGCCGAGCACAGATAACACAATAATAACCAAGAGAGCAGCATTTTTCATACCTTCAGTTTTTCCATACATGTCTGGACCACAGTGAGCTCCAATGAGCCGGCTGGGTCCGACTCCTTCAGCACTTCCTCAGCCTCCTCAGCCTTACTGATCAGTGTGCTTAATTGCTCTCTGAAACCCTCACAGGCCTGAGATTTGGACTACACACAGCCAGACAGACACAGTGGGAATACAGATGTGATGGTCCACTAATCATAGTCAAATAATGAATGAGATTGTTTATAGAAGCAGTGTGTGTCATTCTGCCCATGTCCACCAATGCCTGCTATCCTACCTGCAGTATTTCCTGCTGCCTGTGAAGGGCATGCTCCAGTGTTGCTAGGTGATGTGTGAGCGACAGGAGGTCAGACTGGATGGCTGCTGAGGAGGAGGCGTCAACTTGGCTCTTCAGCTGGTCCCCTAAAGCCTGCAGCTGCTGTAGGAACTGCTGTACTGAGGCCTGGTCACAGAGGCACGCCTGCAACAGTAAAGTCATCGGAGAGAGGTAGGTTAGAGACAGAATCGCTGAGTGTTGTCATGGTATTAACATGTGCACTAATTGCACAGGGACAACAGGACTGCATATTCAATGCATAAGACATAGTTGGCAAAGAAGATTTTGTAAGGGAACCCTTCACATATCCAAAATGTCAGCATTTATGAGAAACTGTCACATATTTTTATATTTTTGCGTTTATCCAGTGGGATGAAAGGGCTCATTTGCCAAAGATTAGTACATTTCTTCCAAACCAAAGAGAGCCATGTGATGAGGGTTAAAATGAGGGTTACTGTATGTGTAAAGCTTTCCAATTTCAGTTGTCAACCATTAGTGTTTAGCAACTTTTTATCAGTGATCATCTGCTTACAGTATTAAGACTATTAGGTGTGTCTCTAGATATCTCCCAGCATGGCCCTACAAGCCCAGCGTGACACCGGGGGACCCCTGTAGTGTAAATCAGGGGCCTGTCTTTCCCTTTGCAGTCTACTTTTCAAAAGGCTTTTGTTAGATTGTGCTGTGAATCTACATTCAAGCAGACAAAAGGGGAGGATGCAATTTGGTATTCTGCAGAGGGGGATAGAGGCTTTGTGAATTCTCATAGTGAGCTGACAAGCAGTTTCAGAACTTATTCACAATACCAAAGGTAACTGAGGGTAAGCAGGAAACAATAGATCTGTTTCCTGGACGATAACAACTACTAGAAGAAAATGTTTAAAGTTATGACTTATTAATTAACTACTGACCTAAAAAAAAATTCACATAATTGTATGCTGGACTCCCTGTGTTACATTGTCCATCTCTACTCACACTGCAGTCCTTTATCCAGGCGCTGCTCTCCTCCTCTGTGATCTCCCTGTCGGTGGCGCTCTTCAGCAGGCGATCAGCACGTTCCTCCTGTTTCTGAACCGCTGTCACACACTGGCCATACAATAACTTGTAGCGTTGCCACAACCCCAGCAGGGCTTTACTGCTCCTCAGCTGCTCTGAGATCTGCTCTAGCAGACGGTTCCACCTATAACAGAGGAGGAGAAACATGTGATTGCATACTGACCTCAGCTCAAAAGCTACTTTGTTGATGAGGATTATAGCTGCAGTTTGATTTGCTATCCCTACCTGATGTTGACGTCCCGGAGAGCTCTGTTGAGTGTTTCAGCCACAGACGGGTGGCACTCAGTTAGTAGTTGGTGTGTTACAGAGCCAAACTTCCTCAAGCTGCTCTCCTGTTTATCCATCTCCTCCTGTAGATTCTTAAAAACAGACACCCATTAAAAGTTAACTTCATCTTTTTAATGCTTGTTAAATATGGTCAACACATGCTGTTTAAATTTATTGACAACTGTCTTCTGAACACTATATAATTTCCGATTGTCAATGACCTTCAACAGTTGTAGCAGTAAAATACTTTGAATGACCCTATGCACCATCAACTGTTACAAAGTCTATTTTCTGCACTCCTCACCTCCAGACTCTCCACCTGCTGCTGAACTGCCTCTAGAGACCCATTAAGGAGGCGCAGTCTAGAAACAGAGTACCTCCCCTCCATCAGGTAACCATTAATCTCCTCTGAAGCGCGCCGGTATAGCGTCCATTGCTCCAGTACGGATCGCAGGCTCCCCTTCATCTGGCTTATCTGATTGGAAAGGTAGGAGAAGAAACGAGTAAGTGTCTTAAAGCACAACAGTAAAATTTAGACAGCAACCATAAGTTTAAGGGATCCAAGAAGCTAACCATGTGGTCTAAATGAGCCCAGGATCGGTTCAGTCCTTTGAGGGTCTCCTTCACAACAGAGCAGGCTGCTCCTTTTTCATGCCGGATGAGAGCATTTCCTCGTTCCTCTGCTTTCTCTAGATCCTTCTCTTTTTCCTTCACTAATTCCTCTAACTCCTGCAACAACAAAATCATTCTTTTTATTTTCAGAAACAAAGACAGTATTAAAAACTCAAATTGTTTGTGGCATACATAACAGTGCTGTATGTATTCATACCTGACAGTCTTTAAGTGCATTCTGCACCGATGCTACATCCTCTATCCTGTGTCTCTTCTTCAGTTTCTCCTCCTGCAGTGTGAGCCAGGTTTTCAAGGCCTGAACTCCATTTTCATGCTCCAACCAACCTTCCAAGAGTCCTTCCAAAAGCTGAATCTAAAATAAAAAACAATTCAGAACAGCAAACTAAAATATAAGCAGAAAATGTTTCAGGTCTAATTCTTGACCACACTGCCTGAAACATTACCTTTTCACCAATGAGCCCCTGAAGAATCTGCCAACGTCTGTTCATCGCTCCAAGCTTCTCAGCAAAGTCTGTTTTGTCACTGCGCTTTCCTTCAACATCATGACTGCTGATCTGCAGCACTGACTGGTTTACAAAGTCCACAGTCAACTGCTTACAGGTCAGATCTATGTGGAAACCCTGTGAAATACAAATGAGACATGACACGACTGTGATGTGGAAGAGGAAAGAGGGGTGGCAGAGAGCTGAAGCCTGTTAATTAACTTTTTGTAATAACATATCAAACACTTTTGCAGCTTGACCAGAATGGTAAAACTACTCTTTGGGTGTTAACAGAAAAAAACACAGTTTTGTACCTTATACTTCTGTAAGAAGTTCTGGACCACCTCTGAGCCTACAGCTCCCATGATTTTATCCTGGTCCTCCTCTATGATGTTCTCCATGAGAGAGATCCAGCTCATCAGCTCTGTGATGGCATGCCGTGATGCCAGCTTCTCCATTTGCAACTAAAGGATGACAGCAGGGAGGTTACAATCCCTATGTAATCAGCTATGTTATGGTAATGCTAATACCAATGAGCCCCATAAGAAATCACTTAAAAGATTGTGACTAAATTTGGCTACAGTTGACATTAAAATGTAACAGCTGCTGTTCTTAGACCTGGTGTAGCTTCTCTTGTACTACAGGAATACGAGTCAACAGCTCAGCCCACTGGGTGTCGATTTGGCCCAGCGCTGTCCTGAGACCAGCTGTGTCCACCCTTTTCAGTCGTAGAAGTTGGTTGCCTGTGCTTAGCACAGATGAACGCAAAGACGACTTAGCATCCACCTCTTTGGAAAACTCCTATCAGAAAGAGAGAGGAGAAGTCTGAATTCAACCATATATTCATTTGTAATATAGATGTTATTATTAGGTCTGTGGTACATTTTTGCTGCTCATTTGACATTCAAACTAACCAGGAAGGCATAGAGGTGGTCTCTGACAGTCTCCAGCTCCTGAGGCACTGTTACTGACTGGGTTGTCCAGAACTCCAGCCGGTCCAGAGCCGACTGCAACCAGTGGCTCAACTCTGCTGACTCACTCTGGTACCTGGAATTTATAACAGATACAAAATATACTTTATTTCTGACAGCTTCTGAAAGCTGTAGGGGATCAATTTCACTGTATTCAGCCTCCAAGACAAAAACTATTTGGCTGACTCACATAGCTACATAACTGATTTAGTATTTGAGTCTTGACACACTGGAAAACAAAACAAACTCAGACCATTGTTAGACCCTGACCTGCTCCAGTGTTTTAGCGTGGAATCGAGGCGATGCAGCTCCTTGTTGACTTTGGTGGTGGATGAGAGCCAGTGTTCTCCCAGCTGGGTCAGCTGGTTCTCCAAGTCTGAACAGCCAACAGAAAGAAGAAGCCTCTTGCCCTCCTCCAGGACCTGGTACAGCTGGGGCTGATGCTCCGTCAGGCTGGTCTTCAGACGCTAGAGGGCAGAAGGATAGTTGATTAATTAAGAATTCAATACTAGAACATTCTGCTTGACTACAGCTTCGCGTGTCCAGTCTGTACAAAGTTCCTTGCCTGGTAAAGACTGATTCTTTCAACAAGTCTTTCCTCTGTCTCCTCAACCAGGCCTACAGTGGGGATGCTACACTCCACAGCCTCCAGCTGTCTACATAGAGCCTGGTAGTCTTCCACAAGCCTGCTCCATGACTGTAAAAGAGAGGAGAAAGAAGAGAGTGGCTAAGATGTCATATTCTCAATGTTGTTTCATTCAACTGAACTGTACTGTTCATATTTGCTATCACTCTCCTTATTACTCATTCTCACCTCTAGTATGCCCTCCAGCTCCACCCCTCTCCTATGGGCCTGTTTGAGCACACTGTGGGCTAAGGCCATTGTCTCCTCCAGGGCCTGGCTTTCTCTCTGTGCCACCAGGCCAGACACTTTACTGTAGAATGTGTGGGTGAGGATCATATGGCACTCCAGACCTTGGAAAAACTCCTGTATTAATGGAAGACAATGTCAGAGAAAAAAGAATTTGGTCTCTAAATGAACAATTATACTACTTATTACCCCCCCCCCCCCCCCTTTTACCACCCTCCTTACTTTGTGTTTGTCCAGTAACATCTGGACCTCTATGACGGAAGCCACTGTCATCTTCTGATCAGCAGCCATCTTGTCCTGGGCAGTGTCCACCAGGTCTGTGAGGTCGTGAAGTGCAGCTTCATACTGAGCCTTGAGAGACAAGCCGTGGTTCAGGCTGCTACGTCTGGAGCCCACCATCAGCACCAGCTCCTCATATGCATCCTACACACAACCATCAACATGTCAGGCATTACATATTATGGTCCTAGGAATTTATGACCCTAGGAGAACCGGAGTAAGAGAAAAGGAAATAAGGTCCACAGAATGAAATTGATATTACCTGTAGTTTGAGAAGTTCTTGGTTGGAGATTTGGTCTGATCGGAGTCCATCTGCTCTGGTCTTCAGCTCAGTTACTCTTTGCTCAAACTCTCTCAGACTGTCCTCCACCTCTGACAGTGTCTACAAAAGATGCAACATCTTTAATGTCTTCTCAGAAGCTACTTCCATTTCACTGCAACTGTGGAGATTTCTGTATCTTATATTTTTTGAGCATCTTCCCTTGGTGGGTATCATACCTCTATCTGTTTGGATGCAGGTCTGTCCACAGTTCCAGCCATTTTCTGTAGTAACTGGTGTTTACTTTCACTCAGAGCTGTGAACAGCATCCTCAGTTCATTCTGGAAAAGGACAATGTAAACAACTTTCACACTAAGTAAGGCAAGCTAAGTAACTGCTGAAAATATGCATATAGGTGGTTCTGCTGCTTTGCCATTGTACCTGGAAGGTTGAGTGTTCCTGCAGTCTGTCCTTCATGCTGTCACAGTGTTGTTCCAGGGTGGAGTCCAGTAGCCCCATCCTCTCCTGCAGGCCCTCCAGTGTGTCCTCCATCAGGGCTTGCTCCTCTCCTCCACACAGTCGGCCCGCTCCTCCACCCAGAAGGTCTCTGCACAGGTTTACCTCCCTGGTCATCTCCTTCATCTGTTTATTCAGACCCTGAACAGAAGAGTTGAGGTCACTAATATTGCTAGTATGTTCCATCCAGTTGATTTTTAATTGTGTTGTGTTAACCTTTTGTGTCTTTAACATCATGTGTTAGCAGTGTCTTTAGTACCTCTAGATTTGTAAGTTGTGTCTCCGTATCTTCAGACAGCAGCACAGGACCAGAGAGCAGCTGATTCTCAGCAGCATCCAACCAGGAGGAGGCTGCTGAAACTGCAGCATACAGGTCCTGCTGGACTGTTGTTCTTTTTAGAGACCCGACCAGCTTACTGTCACCACCCACTGCCTGTGAGGAAGAACAAAGAACACTGACTCAGTACATTGGAAGCTGTCAGTAAGTATAATTTTGTCCTTTATTAAAGACACGTTAATCCCTGGGAAAATAAAGATAATGAGGGTTTAAAATTAGAAAGAAAATCTGTGCTTTACCTCTTGTGCAATTATTTCCAGAGTCTGGCTGCAGGCCTCAAACAAAGCTCTGGGAGAGTGAGAGTCCTGGTTAGCAGACTCGCCTCTAAACACCACACTGGGACTGGACAGACGGGATCGGAGAAGGACCTGCACATGAGAATAGAGAATGAGATGTAAGAAACAAAGGTCTGACAAACATAGCAATAAATAAAAGTTTATTATAGCAATAAAAGTGTGAAATTAGATTGAGACAAAGATAAGGTACCAACAGAATGCACATTAGCCTTTAGTGATGAGTTTAAGACAACTCTAAACATCCAAATAAATAAACACAAACAACATTTATTAATAAACAGAGAAAATCATAAATCCACAATGTATGTCATGCGTACTGGGCTAAGTTGGTCCTGTTCCAGGGAGTTGAGGGACAGCTGCAGCTTCGTGCTCTGATCTTTATTCAGGTTTTCCCAGCGCTGTCTCAGCTGGTCCAAAGGAGACATGGTGTCAGTCTCCAACAACAGTCCTCCTGGGATGGACACCTCACTATGGGAGGGAGAGGGGGGTGTATTTGTATTAAATGTATTTAGTATTTAAAAAACTCAAATCACAGAAATGTTTTTTGATTCTGTGGAAGAGACAACATAGTGAGCGTGAGAAGGAAAAGTACCTGTCCCCGTTGGGTGTAGTCTGTTGGCTGAGTAACTCTTCTCCAACATTGGCTACAGACTGGAGCAGCCTCCTCTGTTCTGCTACTTGCTCCTGTAGCTCCTAGGAAGTCACCATACAGCATTTAGGCCATTACGTGTAGGAGTTATATTAGATTTATCAAAAAGAAGTATCCGCTTCCCAGTCAAAGTGGTGCAAAAGTTCAGCTTCCTCTTACCCTCTGTCGAAGAATGTTGTCATGGTGCTGTTGTGTGCGTGTGGATCTAGCCTGGGACAGCCAATCCTGAACATTAGGACTCTGGGACAGAGATGAGTCTGGCTCACTGTCCTCCTGCTCCTGCAATGAACCCTGGACAAAAGACAGAGGGACTTCAATAGTAAATTAAATGTTCAAAAAAATTTAAAAAGAGAGAAAAGGACAGGAAAAAATATTTTCTTTCTGCTTGTGAGTTTAAGACCAGAAAAAGAAATACAGCACCGCCAGTCCATTTCAGTTTAACACACAATATGTCATTTCTGCCACTTTGGGTTCTCTCAATCAAAACAAGAAAAAAAAGTAGTTTGCTGATGTTGTGAAGTAGCATGGAATGATAGAAGTTGTTTTCATTGTTAAACAACCACCATTGCCGATGAAAATCTATCTGACGTGACTCAGGCAAAAATGTTAACGGACGAGATGTTTTAAAGTTCTATTTATGTTTAGTCACCTTCGCCAGTTTGCTGCCAACATTTCAAATAGACTCTAGCAAATAAGCTGTTGTACTTCCTATGTGTGTGAATAAATTAATTTTATTATTTACTAGGGCAGATTGAAGGAGGCCAGCAACAAGGGATTTCCTTTAAGGGGAAATAATTTTCAATGGAACTGAAGAGATTTAAGAAGACAATTTAGTTGCATGTTACATCTGTTGCAGTACATTTAGTGTTACTATGTGATGAGGTAGCATCCTTTTGTCTGTTGTTTGAGGCCCATTGTGCGACACACAGGCTCTTGTTGTTCCATTGTGGAAAACAGTGGACTTTTATAAAGGAGCATGACATGACCTTTGGTATTTGCACAATACTACCATTGATACGCTTACAAATTGTCACATAATGCAGCACAGCACAACAAAAATGACAGAGAGGCATGGAGAAAGCTGGGAAATGGAAAAATATGTGGGAATGCATAATGCATAGGGAAAGGGAACTGAAGGCATGAAGGCAACGTAGATGGTGGTTAAACAAAACACACATGACCCCTGACCTCACCTGTATGTCAACTTGTTTGTCCTGCAGCATTTGCTGCAGCTCCATCAGGCTGTCTTTGAGAGAGTGCAGTTTAAGTGTGAGTTGCTCCGCCTCTCCCTTGGTCTCGGCCCGACCCTCCAACAACAGGCTCTCGCTGTGGACGGACAGCTCTGACAGATACGACACCTTCTGCTCTATCTCAAACAGCATGTTCTGAGAAGGCAAGAGTTGACTTATCATTAGGAAGTAAATATACATTGCACAAAGAAAAATGACACATTTAACAAGTCTGCGTTTAGATCATTGACATAAATAAAGGTGGAAGATGGTCTCCACTTACTCCCACTGTACAAAAATGAAGCCAAAATATCCCGGATACGAGCGCTGTAGATTAAAATCCAATTATTCTTTACTATGCTACAGATTCTACAGGCCTAACTTATGTATCACTCTATATTTCAATTGTTCAACAGCATGTACCGTATACATGGAGCATTCTTGGCTCACTGTTTCTGTCCCTCTTGGTCTTACTCTCCTTAAGATCCGCTTACAGTTTCATCAATTCTCATACTACTCATTTTCAAGCTTATTCTGTTTCCCTTCAAAAACTTTTCAACATATCCAACTCACTCTCTTACATTTCTTAACAAGAGAAAGAACAGGAAAAAGGCCACCTTTTTGGGTACAGGCTGTGTGTGAAAAGTGAAAAGATTGAATGGAGGTGGGAAAGAGGGGGATTAAGGTTGCAGCCCTTTCTTTCACACAAGGATACATGGGCCCTCGACAGGGATGGGGAGGTACTTCTCCACAGAGACAATACAGACTGCTGCCAAATCTTTTCCTTCTTTCCAGTGCTGTCATTGTGTCATTCACTGGGAAGGATGGCAAGCCTCTATCTATGCTGCTTCCACTGAGTTAATTTTCTTCTAGTGTGCAAATGCTTAAATAAACAGTTTTTGTGTGGTTGTGTGGTTGTTTAGTGAATAGTTAACAACAACTAACAAAGGTAAATCAGCCAAATAAAACTGAGGTACAAAAATAATGAGAATATAAGTGCAGGCCTGATTCATCTGATAAACAACCTTTAAAAGACTAACCCTAACCTATTATTTTTTTAACATTATCTAACCAGACTTTTATATTTGATACTCTTCCTCTTCTTTCCATTCCTTGATTTTTATGCTCCACTTCAATTGCTTCCCTTTCTCTTGGCACTATTCCTTACTTCATCTCTCTAACCTCATATCCTTTCTCAGACCTTGCCCAGACCATTGGATCTATATTGCAATAATCTACGCTAGCAGTTTTTACCCCCTGGAGATGAGGATCCTCATAGGTCGGAACTTTAGACCTGAGCTCCACAGGAGCCATATGTGAGCTGTAATCAGCTTACTGTCTCTCAGCTGCTACAAACACACACACTTTAAACACCGTTTTTGTTTGCCGGAGCCACAGAACTAAAATATTACTGCTGAGAAGCCAATTATGGTGTATAATCGGATGAATGTTTAAACATTTATTTATATCAGCTTCGGTTTTCCAAAATAGTTCTAGATATGCTTCCACAGAAATTACCTTAACTGACTCATTTAAAATGAATAGCCACTGTCAGAACTGCATCAAAGACCCAAATAAAATATTTACTTCAGTATTTACACGACTGTGGATCAGTGACCACTGCTGCAATGTAGCTAAGGCTGCTAATTACCCCACAGATGAAGTTAATGTTACCATAGAAATGGTAAGTGGGGCAACAACACAGGTTGGGGAAAGAATGTTTGAAGACTAATGAGGAGGGTAATCAGAGCGAGATACAGGGTCAGACTCTAATCCTAATCTCAAAGTCCTATATCTTAAAAAATGTGTCACTTTATTTGACAGTGGAGACCTCCTATTTTGTTTTGTTTTGAAATAGTCTAATATTCAGTTTTTTGAGGGTGAACCGAACAGTTCATGCATCACTAAAATAGCAAGAGTGATATAATACCAAAGGAATGGATACAAGGATAAGCGTTATTTATGGAATAGTGAAACAGCCAGATACTTTAGCCTTTGTTAGCTCCCTCTCAATAAAACAATAGCATACAGACTTTCATACTGCACCTATGGCAGTACTAGGAATTCAAAAGTTTTTCTTAACTGTATCAGTTGAGGGAAACCTTAAAAATCTGCACATATCAGGAGAGCAGCAAGCCGCATCAGCATGGGCAAAATCCTTGGAAATTTTAATAAACCCAGCTCAAAATCTTTCAGTACTTAGTCTACCAGTCAGTCCAGCCTTTGATGACAGCAGGAAAGTAAACCTCACCTGACAGTCAATGAGCTGCTCCTCCATGTCCAGGTCTTCGTTTATGGGCTGAAGAGCAGAGCTCAGAGTGGCACGAGTGCTGAGCAACCAGTGGTCGAGCTCCTCAGCCTCACTGTGGTAACGCTGCAGCGCCTGTTCCTGTCGCTGTCCTTCTAGCTGTTCACTTAGTCTCTCCTGCAACGGCCAAGATGACAGACATGCTAGATTCAGTGTGTGAAGCTAAGCGTAACTAAGAATAAAATTGCAAATTGGGAAAATGTGCAAATTTGGGAGATGTAAATGAATATCATCTTTCGAGCACCCACCTCCAGCAGCTGCCGTTTCCCAGAAGCCTTCATTCGAATGGTGGCCATCCTCTCTCCCAGCACGGTGAGAGTAGACTGGAGAGCCAGTTGGTCACCAGCCTCGCCATCGCTGTCGCTGTCTGCCAGCTCCTCGGAGAAACACGTCTGTAACTCACCGATCTCATCCTGCAGCATCAGGATCTCATCCATCACAGCCTGGAAACAGATCAGGAAAGTGTGAAAGGTGAAATAAAGACAGTGGTTTGAAAAATAAAAGAGCAATTTGAAGAAGATTAAAATATTAAAGGGAAAGAAGAGACTGACAAGAAGATGGCGAGAGACGGCAGTGAAAGAGAGTTAGTCCAAACTGCCTGACAGTAGTGTTACAAAAAAAACTGTCGGCCTTCGCTGTTAAACTGGCACAGCAACGGAGAGCAGTGCCATGCAGTCTGTGCAACCATTGCACAGGCTACTGCAATATTAAACGTGTCAATCATTCTTTGTTTTCTCTGAGCAGGCTTGTCTTTTGTCAGCTTTGCCTTTTTGGAGATGTCTTCTGTCTGCCTTTCAAATTTTCACTAACATGTAATGCTACTGTCAATGTCCTTGTCTGTACTGCACCCCACTCTCTCCTTCTCTATCACAAACACAACTTCCTCAGTATCTCCAGACCTCTCTGTCCCCCCTCTTTCTCACCTGGTGTGCAGCCATCTGGCTCTCTGGGCTCTTGTTAGGCTCCAGGCCCTCATTGAGTGCTCCCTCAATGGACTCCATTTTAGTGGAAATGGACTGGAGGGACTCCTGATAATGCTGCTGCCGCTCCAGAGCTTCATACAAACTCTTCTGCTTCTCGCTGATCTGTGTTTGGAGAGAAGGGGTGGGAAAGAAAAAAAATTAAGTTAAGTAGAAAGATGTTAAGTGGAGAGGAAGAGTTAGGGGAAGAAGTTCACTGTACCATCATTTGTCTTACGTTTTATGGTAGCTAAGATGGTTGGAGGTACATCTTTATTTTTCAATTTAAAAGCAGTTCAGGTTTTAGTCCCAATTTTGGCATTAGTGTGGTATTGCTAGATACACTGCTCCCTGATTTTGTTACAACTGTCCAATGGTGTCCTAAATTCTAAATGTCGCTGATGATGTGACGTACCACATTTTTGAGTGTTTCCCAGGATCTCTGCAGGTCATCCAGGTTAGCAGCACTGGTCTCAACAGAGGGGTCATACAGCTCCTGGAGGGGCGCTCGGCTTAGCGAGCCATGACCCTGTTGCACAACAACACAGTGAGTGTAGGTTTCAACAATGTATGCTTGCTTGGTGTTTTTGACGTTCACTGAAGAGGGTGTGCTGGTATGTCCACAAACATGATGTAAACAATGAATATGAATTTCCACGTTTGGGGGAGTAATGCATTATGCACACATTTCCCTTGAAGTTTAAACTGAAATAGCAACTAAACTCAGTATGCCATGGGTTAATGGTTATGGGAGTTCTAGTAAATCAGTCCACCCAAAAGCTCACATACTTCCACAGAAAGGATATGGACCAAAATTTTGATCTGTTTTGTTCGTTGTGGGAGGTTTGCACTACAGCAGCATTTGTCTGAGGTCCCACGAGATTAGTTTAAACTCTCTTCCATTTCCATCACTTTCCAGTTGCCTTTGACTTAGCGTTCTTTCAACAACTTGACTCACTGACACATGACAGGACAGAAATATGTATCTACATTTCACAATAATAGCTAAAAAAGTATCTATGACCTTTGCTTTTTCTCCCACAACAACAGCGCACTGCTGTTTCACTGCTGCATCATTTTAAGTCTTGGATTTCACATAAAAGCTACTTTATGCTGACTATATTTAGAAAATGGCACTTTCTCACTCTCATCTCAGCAAAAAAAGCAAGTGGCAAGCACATTTTCTTCAGCAAAGTAAATCTGAAAACATAATGCTGGTAAACAGAGAAAGCAGGGGCAGCACAGCAACTCTCCAGCTGTTTCAAACACCCATTGTGTTGATAGTGGTGATGATGGGGAGGTTAGTGTTTGATGGTGGGGCTCAGGTGGTGATGATGAGATGGGATGAGGTGCAGAGTTGGCACGTCCATCTTTCATCCAAATTTGTTTAATTTAAAATTTTAATAAGTGTATAAGAGTAATTGAAACAAACATCAGCGTATCATAATTCCAATCCAAACTCACTTGCTTCTTGAAATTAAATGCATAAAAAAGACATGAGCACCTGTATCCAGCAAACATCTTTAAGACACGATTGTCTGCAATGGAAAACAGTCGAATAATCTCAACCCAGTATCAAATTGTTTTGAGTCATTTTAAATAGAAGGTGTTAAGGTTAAATATTTGTTTGATGACTCATTAAGATGGACAATTTGCTGCACAGGTTAAGGTGGTGGTGCTGTTAGACTGAGTTTTCAGGTGTAAAATGTAAAATGGGATAGAAGCTAGGCAGGTAACGCTGGAGGGCTTTGAAGTACCTGGTTAAGAGGAGCATCAGCGTTAGCCCCTGGGGAGGGGGAGCGGCAGGCAGGGGGAGAGGAGACCTCACTGTTGGTGCCCTCCTCCCCTGACTCCTCGGTCACAGGGGAGAGCAGTGTGTGGCAGCGGCCAGCTGTCATCTGACCACATACACATCGCACATCAAACACACACATCAAAAGTAGCAGGTGGCGGAAAAAGGGGGGGAGACCAAAGAGGAAACCAGCCACCCAGACCAAAGAAGTGAGGAAACAGAAAGAGAGAAAAATGAAGAGAGAGAGAGAAAGAGAGAGCATAAAAATTAATGAGGGAGTGGAGGTTAGGCAGATTGCAGTCAGCATTACTGACAAATTAGATAGTGAGTAATCTATTATTGCTATGGACATTAAACTCTGCAACGCATTTGCCATAGCACAGTATTAAATTGACATAATCTACCGTAGCATTGCTCTGTGCTAGCAAATTGACAAGCACTGGATTCTACTGGCAATGAAAAGATTTTTTACAGGATACATCAGGGGAAAGGAATGACCATTACCAGGAAGCTGAAAATCGCACATACAGTACGTACACACATCAACACGCGCTGACACTGCTCACACCACACACACAGACAGACTCATACATACTGTAGAGTTGCAGTTTCAGAACCACTATCACTTCCTTTCCACCACAGACACATTTTAACGTTTTCTCAGATCTTAGACAGTATACTACTACAGTATGTTTTACCAGGAGTATTTCTCTCCAGAAACCAGAAAAGAACAACTATCCATCCATCCATCCATTATCTATCACCGCTTATCCTATGCAGGGTTGCGGGGGGGCTGGAGCCTATCCCAGCTGTCATTGGGCAAGACACCCTGGACAGGTCGCCAGTTCATCACAGGGCTGAAAAGAACAACTAATACAGTCTATTTAAAAGCACAACTAAAAAGACATTACAGGTGTGTTTAAAGTGAAAGAACACTATATTAACAATAAGAAGTCCTGGGAAATCCAATGGAAGATCAAGGTACAAACTAAGCATAGCTAACAGAGACAGCAGCAGCAGCAGCTGTCCCAGAAGTAGCACAACTGACTGAGTTCCTGAATGCTTCAGTAGAGAGGCAGAGCTGAAATTTGAGCCAAGGCCTACTGGGCTGCTTTTTGGCAGTTAATGCAGAACTTGGCCGACTGACTCGGGACCTTGTTATGTTCGGAGGACTTTTCCCGGGATTAATGATGCAATGCAATGCAATGAAGAGCATCAGCACATGTGTGAGAAACTCAGTAGGTGTTTATAGTGGGGTTAGTTAGAACCTGAACAGTACTGTCACAACACTGTGGTAACAACGACACAGTACTAAAGCAGTCTTAGCAACCTGCCATACACAGACTTATTATGTACTGCTCACACACACATACACACACAGTCATTCAGTAATATCCTGTTTCCTGGCCTGCTGAGACGAAACAACACAAACAGGAGTGACATTGCAAGGAAGCAAAGAAATCTGAATCAGAAATAAGAAAGGAAAGAGCAGAGGAAGAAAAGGCAGTGAGGCATTTTGAGCAAACACAAATGAATGATCAAGCCCAGGATGAAGTACTGTAGCAGCCAGACAGATGTAGGCCAATATGAAGCAAAGTGAAGTGACACAGCACAGTATCAGCACAGTAATACACAAGGTGTAGGGAGGATAAGGACAAAAAAAAATGCTTGGGTTATGCGAAACAAAAAATGAGACACAGAAAGAAATAGAAGCAGAGGAACAGGGTAATATTAGAGAGAAAAAACCTATTCTGAACTTAAAACTTGAAATTAAATGTCATCCCAGGTGCCCACATTTTGGCATTTTTTTTATATTGTTGGTAACTTGGAACTGAATTATACAGATATAACTTTGTACACTGTTGCAAAAAAAAAGAGGACTGAAGTTAAATATGGAATCAGAACTGTCATCCTCTAATTTGGGATAACTTTAAGCTACATTAGAACCCCAAAAGGACCCCCGAGGTTCCCTGAATTCCACTTTGAGAACCACTGGTCTGGACAGAAACGGAGAAGAGATGTGTGTAAGTATCTGGATGATTGTGTATGTGTCCAAAAAAGGCTTTGCCACTCACCATGACAACAGAGGGGTGTGCTGCAAGCTGCTTGGAGGCGGTTGGCACAGCACTGGGCAGCTCCTCATCACTCAGCTCATCCATGCCATCCGAAAGGCCCTCCACCTCACTGACCGTCAGCAGCATGGTGGCGTGTTTGGCCTTCACAGTTAGCATCTTACACTTGGAGTGGAGCGAGGCGATCTGCTCCTGGTAGCCACGGATCTTCTGGGCAAGCTCCTGTCAAAACATTCCCCCCCCAAACAGAAAACACCACCACCCCCAGGGTCAGGAGAGTGTGGTTCAGTCCAAAATGGAAGATCAATAGTTCCTGGTTAAACTGGATCCTGAAGAAATTTGATGGTTGAGTTGGTTCAGCGTTGAATATGGTGCCGGAGTGGAAGCATTCTTTTCTCCCCCCAGTCTCTGGTTTTTGGCTTCACAGTGTGTAAGCATAGAAAGAGAATAGAGCTGCCTCACTCTCTTTTTTTCTCTCTCTCTCTCTCTCTCTCTCCCCCTTCTATATCTCTGAGCCAATCAGAACAGCACAGAGGCGGGTGACTCAGAAAAGTGGTGAAGCCAACAGACAGGATGCTTGGTTGAGAGAGAGAGAGAGAGAGAGAGAGAGAGAGAGAGAGAGAGAGAGAGAGAGAGAGAGACACTTGCAGAAATAGTTCAAAATCCCTCAGACACTCCCTCTTGTACACACACACAAATGGGTAAGGAAAAACAGGAAGTGATCTCACTGTCTGCACCCTCCCTTCCTGCCACTTCCCTCATTCACCAATCCTCTAGGCGGATTCATTTCGACAAAAGAAAGCTGTAAGGAGAGAGGGGGTGTTTAGGGAGGAAGAATGACATAGATGGTGTCAAATTACAGCTATGGTTTGAGCCAGGTTCAGCTCCTCCTTCTCTCCTCCTCCTCCTCCTCCTCCTCCTTCTACTCCCTCTGCCCCGCAGATGGTCAATGCACTGATAATCAGGTCATGTGACTAACTGGGCCAGTTGTGTTGAAGCTATGTATGCTCAGCTTAGAGATCAAACTCAGATATAACCAGAATGCCATGACAAGTCATTCTGCGGCACTGGAGAAACTGCAGTATATTCCCTGCCAAGCACTGGGGGTAGATAAAATCTGCCAGAGTTAAAATGTAATTTTTTAAAAACTGTGTTGCGTCTGGGGAGATTTGATCTGTTTCTCTGCCGGTCTTCACCACTCTCAGTCTGCCACCCCACTCTTTCTCACTCTCTGCATGGGAGATCAAACACACTTACTCAGCAAAATGGAACTACAACCAACAGCACAGGGCTTAAGTATCTAACAACAATCTAACAAGCCATACTACATCAAAAAGGAAACTATGTAGATTATATTTACATGTACCATCAGATAAAGGAGGAATGAGCATGAGTTGGGCTTGTAGAGGCACAACACAATATTCTCCCACAGTTGCTGTAGGTGCTGGCTTTGCACTGATAACACAAAGTTAAAAGGGAATTTAATAAAAAGCAGTGTTTATTCTGAGGTTTCTGGTGGTTTTATGTGAACACCAAGTCTGTGTTTTGCATTTAGAATAAAAAAAGATGAAAAAAAAACACGTATTGAGTAAGGACAGAAAATATGTATAAAACGTAGAAAAGTGATGATTTTGATGTCTTCAGTTGTTATAATGGCTCAGTGACTATATTACTTACACACAGTCTGATTCAGTCATAAGTGTTTCTTACATCTACTCTAAGATATACAGTATATTTTCTGCTGAATCAACTTCTCTTTTTATCCTGTTTTACTCTGTTAGAAAGTACAGCAAATATATAATATTATATATTTACGTCGGTTGCTGTTATTTGACAGGCTGTTTTGTCGTGACAAGCGGTGCATTCAGCGAATAAGAACTATTTCAGTGAATAAGGACGAATCTTAAAACGTTCAGGCTGGGTCACTTAGCTTCCATAACAAAAAAATTATCTTCATGCTACAGCATACAGTGATATTTTAGATGATAGTTTACTTCCAACCTTTATGCCCAACATCAGTGCCAGAATTCATGAATACTATTCATGCGATGAGTGGTAGAAAATCCCTGCAGCCAGGTTAAAAAAATCGTATTTACTGTCAGAAGAGTGAAGGCTGTTAGAGCAGCAAATTTCCACAAGCTTTATTCATCTATCTATTTTGATCAATATATGAGAGACAAAGTGTGTCTTTTCTTACCTCATGGTGGTGTATTTGAGCCTGTAGTTCCTGTATGTTATTGGTGGAGACAGGCCGGTCTTGAATGATGCGATGAGCCTCTTCTATTAATCTCTGGAGGTTCTTCACTTCCTGTTCATACTGCTCATACTGCACCACAGCCTCCTGGGAAAGAGAAACGTAACATGGTAAAGTGGAAGCAGCATCTTTTGTAAAACAATCGCAAAATGTGATATATATTATCAATCTCTGATAGGAAATTATCATTTCACTTGCCTCCTACTCAAGGGAGATCAAAGGTGAGTGTCACCTACTGATGTCACTGAGCCTTTTAACATGCATATTCTAATGTGGCATTTCCGAGAACAGTATAGACATACAGTATTTTCAAATATGTCAAATCCTTCAACATATCATCTGGGATCAGCTGATATTGCGATAAGGAAAGTTAAACACCTCTTCCACACATTGTGGGCTTGGTTTAAGTCTGTGTAAGGCTAAATTTCCATTGTAACATTCATAATGTTGTGGTTAGTGTGGTTAGTTAATCTCAAATATAACCATGAGCCACTTCATTGTTTCAAATCTTCATGTGGTTTGGTTAAAAATGGTAATACTTTAGGTGTTTGTGCTCTAGACAGTCTCAGAAGGTCACTTGTTCTTCCTCTAAAGGCTAATCTGAACTACAATGAGCTTAAAAGCAGAATCAGCCCAGAACTAAAGGATTGGAGGATAATACTGGTCTGATGGGGGCTCAAAGAAAACAACAGACATTCCTGAGAAGGCCAGCTAGGAAACTTCCTATTCCAGCAAGTAATGAGAGTTTCTTATATTTTATGTGTATATGTGCGCATGTATATACTGTATGTGTGTCTTCTCATGTTTTGTAAAGCACTTTGGTCAACAAATGTTGTTTTAAATGTGCTATAGAAATAAATTTTGACTTGACTTTGACTTGACTTACTGGTATGGTTGTGTTTGTGTATGCATGCTTGTATGTATATGTTTATGTTTTATTACTTACCTCTTGCAATTATCCCTAATGTTGCTTATGTTTCTGAATCTCCTGAACTTGGAAAGCACTTTGGGCTTATTGCTTGAAAAGTACTTTATAAATAAAATTAGGACTATACAGCGATCAGCCACAACATTAAAACCACTGACAGTTGAAATTAATAACATTGACCATCTCGCTACAGTGCAATATTCTGCTGGGAAACCCTGGATCCTAGCATTCATGTGGATGCCAATTGACACAAACCATCCGCCCAAACACCCTTGCAGATCTAGCACCCACCCCCACACCACAAAAACTGCTCAGGAACAGCCTGAGGAACGTGACAAAGAGCTTAAAGCATCCACCTGGCCTCAAAATAAATTCCCCAGATCTAAATCTGATTGAGCCACATGGGACGTGCCTGAAAACTTATGATCCATGGAGTGCTGTTGGCATGAGGGGGTTTACTTCATCTGAAACAATGTTTGGGTGGGTTTTATGGGTCAAAGAACATCCACATGAATACCAGGACCCAGGGTTTTCCACTAGAACGTTGTACTGTAGCCATGATCAATGTCATTCACTCGATCTGTCAGTGGTTTTAATGTTGTGGCTGATCGGTGTATAACTCTTCTTTTAAGAGGATTTTCAGTTTGATGTTATGACAGATAAATTTGGTATTGTTAGGGGAAAACTAACAAATAAAATGAAAATAATAGCTGTCAACAACAGTTATTTGTTATAAAATTTTACCTAATATGTGACAGCTGATCAACAGGATTTGCAATGTGAGGGCTGCCCTCTACCTGCAGGATGTTGCACTGCTGGATGGTGGTATGCTGCAGTTGGCTGGCCTCTTGCTGCAGAGTCTGAGCTGTGCGGCAGATTGGCAGGCTGGTCAGTACCTCCTCTGGTAGCCGGAGGGCGCTCTGACACTGCTGTACCGCCACCACCTGCTGCTTGAAGCCCTCCATTTCCACCAAGAGACGCTTATGAAGAAATGAAGGGGGATGTTAGAGAGTAAGGACTAATTGTTGGGTGTGTGATGAAGCTACTTATGTGTTTGCATGTAGGCAGATGCAGATGTTATTTGTGGATGTCATATTGCAGCTGTAGGCATGTCTGTTTGTACAGTATTCTCTCTTTTAAAATCTCTAACACGTAAATTGTGTTTAAATGCTGATTATAATGCAATAAGGCAGATTTTAAATGTGTGTTCACCTGTCTCTGTGTGAGCTGCTCTCTGAGACTGAGCCTGTTGAGGTCTGGGGAGGCAAGTGTGACCTGGATCTGGTCTACAGCAGCATGGAGGTTCTTCACCTCTGCCTCCAAATGCAACATATCCTGTGGAGAGATATAATTAGATAGTCTCTAGTAAGAGCAGCTAATATTCTATAAATCATAAACAGGAGGTAAAAATGGATTTTCAAAAAATGTTTGTTGTTTTATTTTCAGTTTAATTTGAGCTATAAATAAAAAGGCAGGTATCTCTTTAAAACAAAATTCCTCACTTGCAATTTCCACTTGACTTATATGTATTTCATGTGAAAGGAAATTAAGTTACCAGTCACTAGGAATAAACGCTGTGCCATGTCTACACTCTTGACACAGAAAAATTCACAGGAGGAACTGTGAACAAATATCCAAACACACGATGTTATTAGCAACAATCAGCAACAGACTATCATCTGGGTACAAGCTGTATGGCAATCAGATTAGTGCAAGAGATTAGTGCTGCAAAAACTAAAACAGCGTATTCCACTATGATGGTGTAATACTCAGTGAATGACCACAAGGGGACACTGTTGGGTTACAGCTCTGGTGTATTTGACTTACTCCAATTGATTGTGCATTTCTTGTTGTGCAACAAAATGTTTGGATTATTGAAATAAAATTAGCTACATTAACCACAAGACCATTAGCTGCAAGACAATTTGATCAGAGTGCCCTAAAGCGATTTGGAAGTGTAGGATTATTGATTCCTGTGATGCTTTCCTGACAGTAATGGTCACTTACCTTTACTGCATCCTGCAGACTCTGGAGGCGAGACTTGGCAGTTTGCTGAAGCTCCTCTGTGCATCTGCTGAGGTATTTCACCTGCTGGATCCACCCCTCCGTCTGCAGAACTTCCCCCAGCTGCCCCTCCCTCTCCCCCATGGCCTCCAAGTCGCCATGGAGACCCCGACACTCCCGCAGCAATGCCTGTCATGATAGGAACGTAAATTAGTAGTCAAAGAGAGGAGCCTTTTTTTGTCGTGCAATTGTACTAATTAATGCCGGCCAACACACTGTACAGTACGTGACATTTCACTGAGAAATCAAACAAGTCTGCGAATCTAATTAGCTGTAAATTTGTGGGGGTGTCTTCAGCTTAACAAGGTCGATGCAGGAAATAATATTTATTTTTGTGGAAAAATAAAAATTAAATGTAATGTACAAGAACCAAATTTTAGCAGCAGTTTTCAGACACCTTAAAGCCATTCCTACTCCCTGCTGTGTGACTCATTAATACTCACCTGATGTGCTCGAATTTGCTCCTGCAGCTGGGATGCAGAGCTCCACACGATACTACCAGTGACCAGAGCCTCTGCTTTTTCTGTCCAGCCCAAAATAAAGTCCTTCATGCCCTGATATTCCTCCATCTGTCTCTCTGCCTGCTCCCAAGAGAAACAACAAGACAGGAAAGGCAGAAGAATTAATGCAGATGAAAACGAATATAACGCCAAAAACACTCAAACAAAATATGATATTGATATTGGCCACAAAACTCTGACCCTTAATATAAAAGACACAAGTATTTGTTGTTCCTACATGCAATCAATATGGGGAACTTTGTCTTTAGGGAGGTCTACATGACATGTTGAACTGAAGGGACATCTCACCTTCTTCAGTCTGTTGGCTCTGTCCTGGACCTGCTGCGTGGTGTGGCGCTGCAGCTCTGTCAATTTGGCCACAGCATCACCGAGCTGCTTACACAGCAGAGGGTTCTGCTCCCCAAACTCCTGCACTGATACTCCTAACTCTGCCAGAGTGCGACTGCAGCATTCACACTCTTCACAAAGAGCCTGCAAGACAAGAGAGGAGAGTAAGAACATGAGGCAAATAAAGTAAGAGAAGTGGAGAAAGGTCAAAGGACAAGGGAAGCTTAAGTGTGTGTTAAAACTGAAAAGTGAGGTTTAAGGGAACAGTTAAACATTTTGGGATATACTCTAATTTGTTTTCTTGCCGAGAGATAGATAAAAAGATTGTCAGTCAGCAGCAGGTTAGCTTAGAATAAAGACTGGAAACAAGGGGAAACAGCCTAGCTCTGTCAAAATGTGTAAAGTGTAAAGACAAGTTGTGGTTTTACATGAGAGCAGTGATTAATTTTCTTGTGTGAGCTTTAGAAGTACTGGTACAAATTATTCCTTTAACTACACACACTCCAGGCTGTGTGGGTCTACATATGGGCAGAGGAGAAAAAAGTTGGAGCGACAAGAAGGAGGAGAGGAGGGAAGGGGTTCACACTCCCATCTGAAATGCTCCTCTCAGAAGTGGGTCAATGCTGAAGGAAGAATTTAGTTCATGCCATTCCAACTCTCACACTCTCATTAACCTCAACATCTGCAAAATGAATGGCCAATTTAACAGGGGTTAATTGCTTATTAATTAGTCAATCTGTCTGGTTGATTACTTTGGTCTCTTCTTTGGCCTCCTCCAGGTTAGAACCCTTGTCCTCCAATTTCAGAGCGATGGTCTTCAGCTTCGCCTCGATGTCCTGGAGTCTGGAGCTGAAGTCCTCTTTCACGTCTCTGGTTTGCTGCACCTCCCTTTCCCTCGCCTGGACCTAAAGCAGATGGCAAAAACACATTTCACTATATTGTCTCTATATTTCACATACTCGTAAGCCTGCGGATATTTCACCATGCATTCTCTGGAACCTATAGAGGTGTGTGCCAGCCATACACTGTTACGTACTTTAAATAAACTACACATTTGCATGCCAGAAAATATTTTGATTGTTTGAAAGTGTGGTTGCTGCTTAATTATTTTTTTTCATTAAAAAAATAAACACAATGCAATTGTGTCCTTAACATTATAAATAATACATTCAACATTCAATAACATTCAATAAACTGTTAAACTGTAGCTGATAGAGGTCACCTGGTCTTCAGCAGAGCCCAAAGCCAGAGCCACTTCAGCCAGCTGCATGCTCAGCTCAGAGGGCAGACCAGCCTGCAGGTCCTGGTACTTTGACTGCTGCAACTCTGTCATGCGCTCCACACTCTGACGCCTGCTGATGACCTCACCATGTGCAGTCTGCAACACAAAACATCGCATGACGGGCTTCAAATCTCATTCTTTTCTGTTATGACATGATACTGCTTTTATGTCCAAAGAAGACAGAAAATCCAGAGTTCGGTATTTAGTTAACAAGGGAATGTGGGCTTGTACTTGTAGTGGCCTACCTCTAGCTCTTGTAGCAGTGAATCCAGGTCTGCAGTGGGGCTCAGCAGTAAGCCACGGGTATCTTGGATCCAGCCTTTGACCAAGCCCAGCTCCTTCTCAACCTCCTCTCTCTCCCTCAACTCTTGATGTACCTGAGTCCTGCTGGCTCGTACCCGTAACACAAGGCTAGACAAGACACAGTGGTAAAAATCATACAAAATGTTTAAATCTAAATGGTGTACTAATATTTATTTTTTTGTCGCCATTCTTAAAAAATCATATGTAAAAAGCATAGTTTAAAAATAAAAATGAATGACACTGCTTGTATTGCTTTCCACAAAAACATTGTTTGATCATACATGTTTAAAGCATGGACCAATAGATTTTTTAGAATAAAAAGAACAAAGCATATGATAAAAAGAGTCAACACAACAGGACCTGAAGTCCTAAGAGAGTCTTTTATTCTCTTCAACTGACAGGCTGCAAAACAACTTGAATAGCAGCACTGAGTCGCTCACCTGTCATATTGCTCCTGCATGCTTCTGATCTCTTGTAGGCACGGTGTCTCCTCATGTTCAGTCTCTGTCTTTTTCTCCATCGCCTCCTCCTCCTCTCCCCTGAGGCTGCGAGTATGTTGCCCCAGCAGAGCCAGAATGGACTGCTCCCTCTCCACCTCCAGGCTGAAGGAGTCATGGTACTCCAGGAGGCTCTGAAGCGCCGCCCTGGTGGCAGCCTTCTCAACAGTGCTGTCTGGGACACGACTGTGGAGGTCTTGAGACACAGAGCGCACCTTCTCCATCTGACGGAAGTTCGTGTTCAAAGATTCAGGTCCAGTTGATGCAGCAGATAAAGAGTTTCATGTGAAATACTGGATACTTTAACCTCATCAAGCCTCTAAAAACCCCTCAAATAAAACAACTTGAGAGCAAAAGATTACCTGTGACATTTCTTCATTTCATAAATAATCTTTCAATTTTTTAAATACAGCTCAAACTATTCTCTGTGATAGTCAAAGGCAGAAACAAGAGTCTAGAGATTAAAGTACAGCGAATGACATCATGTCCAGTAGAACAAATGGGCCATAGAAAACTTTGTGGACAACAGAAAACATTCTACATATGAGGAAGTGACCGCCTTTCCTTACAGTTTGACCTAATTTATCTTTTAGGAACAGTGCGGTGGGAATTCTTGGGAGCTGACATCGTTCACACTTGAAATAGGTCGGAAGGCGGGAAACACTTCATGACACAGTGTTTTGGCAAGAGGAAACAACTGGCCTGAAGCCTGGAGTTACATCATAGCACACCAACTGGTATTCAGTTGTTACTGTGTTTGACCTAAATCTCTGGATGCATAACAATTTTCAAGCACGCTGATGGTTTGTTTTACTCATGGTGTGTGATCCATTACATATACAGTTTGTTCATGAGCAGGCAGAGCACACACTCACACTGGGAGCCATGTATAACATCACCAACAAATACATTCCCTCTTACCTTCTCAGTGAAGTTCCTCCATTCCCTCACAGTGTCCTCCAATGCCCTCTCCTGGGCTCGGGCCACACTGCGAAGCCTGGTCCACCGTTGCCACAGTGACGACACAGAGTGGCTGGTGACAGCTTTGCTGGCCTCAGAGATGATCTGCTCCAACTCTGTTGCATTCTCTTTCAAAGCATTTAGTGGCAACTCTAGCAGGTTGATGTGAGCCACCAGAGACTACAGTCAAAAGACAGCAGACATGGACAAGTCATTTAATAAATGCAGCCTTCTGAAAGATTCATACTGTGGAAAACTAAAACTCTCCAGACACACAATTGAACGAAGAATAATCATACATAAACACTCCACAGTTTAAATATTAATAAGCATCTGCTGCTATGACTAGCTATGACAACAAATGTTGGAATTTAAGATAACATAACAGCCACATGGGACACAGCACATGCAAGTTAGACAATTTCTATAAACATCAGATAACCTTTTTCTACACTCTCTATGATTTATGAGTGTAAGACAGTGTCTGACCTTGTATCTGTGACATTTTTCCTCTGCATGCTGGATACCAACAGCTTTAGCTGTAGTGACCATGGCCATCTTGCTTTCGGCATCATACATCTGTTCAACCAGTGTCCCCTTCTCGTGTTGGAAGGAGGTCCATAGGGCTGCACAACTGAGACAAAAAATAACATACAGACTACTATTGAGGACAATTTATTATTAAAATATTAATCATATGGACTACACATACCAGCTGTGTATATATAGGTTAATTGGCGATCACTAATACACACCTCTGAAGCACCTCTCTGTAAGCATGCAGTTGCTGTTTGACCTCTGTCTTTCTCAGCTGCATTGCCTCAACTTTTTCTCTAAGTTCACTCATCGCTCCTGCTTCCATAAAATCCTCCAGCAGAGGATCCAAAGACCTCAGCTCCTCTACACCAGCTGTGAAGTTTTTTTCCTGGGCTGAAATTTCTTCTAGGTCCCGCACACAATCTGTCTGGTTCTCAAGCTCCACTCCCAAGCTGGCCCTCTGGAGCACAGATGCAGCAGAGTCCAGCCATGTGTGCATGGACTGCAGAGATAAGTGGCGCCTCTGGACCAGGGAAAGAGCTTCATCCACAGCCAGCTAGAATATGCAAAAGGTGATTTCATTAACTTCTGTTCTTGCTTCTTTCTACAAGAATTTCTTCACACAAATGAAGTTAGAAATGCATGCCTAAATAATAAAAGTGCACTATGCATGCAGATGTTTAACCATTTCCTGTTACAGCGCATTACTTCTACTTTTATTTTTAACCGCAGTAATATGAACAGTAAAAGTGATTTCAAGTGTTTATACAACTTCGTCTCAATATGTCCTCCGTGTGGAAAGAAGTGAGTGGTATTTACACTTTTTCTCTGTAAAACTGAGAACAGGCTCTGCTCCTGTATGTCATAACTTTTACTTATTCAACATAATAGAATCTTTGGGATATGGTATTTCAATACATCAAATCCCCACAACAGTTATAAATTAATAACATAAGTACTTATTCAAACTTCAATCTCTAAAACTATTTTTTAAATGTTTCAGCTTCCCTTGGCTTATTAATATTGATAGTATGGGCAAACAGGAGAGACTAAGAATATTCAGTAGATTCGAGCCATGAATGATTCCTGACAAGTTCAGGATGTGAACTTGTCTAAGGCAGTGATTTCCATTCAGTTTTGAAAAATAAACGTTTAAGAAATGATTGCAATTTCTGAATAACATTCACACATACCTTTTTTTTGCTAATTCCTTGTTGAACTTCACTTCCCAGACTTGCCAGCCCCTGTAGTTTCTCTTCTACATATGCAGGAACAGTTTCTTTTCTACTACAATACCTTTGCTTTACTCTGTTACACAAGGCATCTCCTATCCTCAATCTACTTTTCACTTCCTCGTTAACAATCTTCAGTTTGCACATTTCCTCATATAACCTCCCAGTTTTGACCTCTGAAAAAGTCAATGGCTCTTCCAATTTGTCCTTGAGAGTCATCAGCCATTCCAAAATTTTCTCAGTCTCTTTCGTGAAATCTTCATTCTTTGTGGACTTTGTTTGACTTTCTTCAACAAAACATTTAACTTCAAACCGGAAAGACTGCAATGATTCAAGCTGCAGTGCAGTTTCTTGAAAGGCGGCAGGATCAAACTTCAGACCAAGGCCTTCAGTTTGTTGGCTACATTCTTCAGCCTGAGAGCTCACACAATCCAGACTTTCAAGCAGCGAATACAAACTTGTGATTTTATCCATAACACCAAGTTCTGTGTCTAGTTTAAGTCTGGCCAGCTTCTCTTTCACAGACTTAAACTCTGAATCCAACTTGGTGAATACTCTGTTGTGTTCAGCTAGTGTTTTCAAGCAATCGTCTAAATGTTTAATTTTCTGATCGTTTATCCTTTTCAGCGTGTTGTGGAGACTCACCAGCTGCTGTGTCTCTTCAGCTCTGTATTGCTGACCCCTACTGAGAAACCCCTCATTTTTGCCATGCAGTTCTCTCACAGCAGGACTAATATGGAATAAACTTTTATCAATATTTCTGTGTTCATTAATTAGACGAACGAGTTCCTCCTCTCTATTACTGATAGTCTTCTTCTCCAGATTGTCAAACTGCTCCTGAAGCTCCTCCAGTGCATTACGTATAATATCAAAGAAAGTGCTGAATTCTTTTTGTTCTAAGATTATTTGTTGGACTCTGTCTTTTTTCTCTTTGGCTAGAGCTAGGATGGCATTATACTGCTGAGGCAGGGCATTGAGCCTCTCATCTAGGTAGCAATGATCAATCTCGTTCAGAGTAGGGAGAATCTCCTGGCCTATTCTTTGGACAATAAGAAGAAGGTTCTCATACTCTGAAGATTGTTTCAGGACATTCTGAAAGTTAGACAGTTCTGTTTGCAACTCCGAACTATCGTCGCTTTTGCTTAAATTGATTTCAGGGAAGGTGATGGCATCTGCTTGTCTCAACCAATGGCAAGTTTTATCCAGGTCAACCTGGAAGTACTTCCTGGAGGTCAAGGCTTTCTCTAAGTCTGTGAGACGCTGGGTTGTTCTCTGGAGAGTGGTTTCAAACGCTGCCTGTAGATTTTCAAGTCTCGCCAAGGTTTCTGCTCTCTCTTTGTCAGTTGCATCTCTTTCTAGCTCTCGCCCTTGTACCCAGAGAGACGCCAGCTCTCTCTGGTAGGCACGTAAACCACGCTGGATGCCCCGACAAGCAGAAACCTGTTTGGTGAGGTCCTCAGGGAGAAGTGCTATGTGGTCATCTATCAAAGCCTTCCTCTCCTGTTGCTGTACCCAAGACAGTGCTCTCCCCAAGCCTTGAAGGAACTGTGTCCGCTCTGTAAAGGCCTAGAGAGGAAAAATTTAAGTCTAATCAGTAACAACATGGGGTTATTTCACAGTTTGTTTCTTGTACTAGCTGGTTTATGGTTTTCACTAAACTGAACAGATGAGAATAAAGTTTAGTCCTTGAGGACATAATTTGACTTGCATCCAATACAAAAATCCAGCTGTTTACCTTACTGAGGTACTTTCTCCTTTGGGCCACCCGAGCTCCCAGAGCCTCCACCTCAGTCTGGGCTTGTTCAACAAGCTCCTGTAGGCCTCTCTTCTCACTCAGCCCCAGTCTGGAAGCCACAGCCTGGGCCTCGCTCACTGCATGACCCAGCAGCTGTTGACGGGCCTCCAGTTCTACACACACACTCAGATGGTCAAACAGGAAATTCTGGGCCAGGTCAGGGGGCGGGCTGGTTTTCAGCGCAGAGGTAAGAGCAGGCTGCTGCTCCTCCACCCACTCGCGGGCATCCTTCAGCTGGCTTTCAACCCGGGCAAGATCCTCTAGTGTCTGCGCAGAGTCCTGAATCTTCTGTTGTATCAGGGTTTCAAGTTGGGACCAGCACTGCTCCAGATGACCCACCTGGTGAAAAGCGGAACATTGTGTAAAGCTGGACCCAGTACTTATACTCTATGCTACTATAAGCTGAAGAACTACAAGAATGGGGCTCCACCTGTTGCTTGACCAGCTCCTTGTCTAGTAGGCTAAGTTGAGGCAGGATAGCTTGTTTCTGGTCTCTAAGGTCTTCTAGAGTTGTTCTTTGCTCCTCTAGGTCACTGGAAAGCTTCCTCAGAGCCTCTAGATGCTCACTTGTGCTCTCTGTGTCAGCCCTATAGGTACACACAGGCATAGGTTAAGGGACATGTGGTCTATACAGTAGTATACCAATAAAGATATACAGTAATTATCTTGGCTTAGATACAGACAAAGGAGTAATTGTAACACCAGAGGAAGTGTATCTGTACACAGTCAATACGATATATACAGTCTTGTCAATAGATAAATATATTCAACTGGAAATTTATGCACAGTATGTTTAAAAATCACCACAAAAATAGAAACATCACAGCCTCCAAAGAAATGCTTGATACCTGGCAAGGTAGTCCCATTCCCTGGATACTTGCTGGAAGAGTTCCTCCACAGCGACAACAATCTCCTGGTACTCCCCACTTCGCTGCATGTCCTCCCCCCGCTGCGCCTCCAGTTCTTCTGCCCGCTGGCCCAGGTCCATCCAGCTTCTCCTCAGTCTCCTTATCTCTTCGAGGGCAAGACAGACCTGTCCATCTGTCAACCTACCAATGGCTTCATTCAAATGGTTTACCTCGGACTGTCTCTCCCTAATCTGCTGAAGGAATTCCTGCAGGAAATATAGCGGATATTCACAGTCACACTGCACTCAAGTTTGAGTTGATTTACTTGATCAATTTAACATTTTGTCTAGACAGTGACATCTACAAATTTTTACAACAATAGAGAGTTGTTGTAGAATAATCTCATAAAACAAAAAATCATTTATCATCAGCATACAAACCGAACACAGACCTGTGCCTTATCTAGCTGATTCTGTGCAATCTTGGGCTCCAGCTCTGCAGGTCTTCTGATGAGGTTCTGAAATTGTTGCTCTGTCTCTCTCAGCTGCACCTCCAGATCTGCCTTCTGCTCCTCAGTGTCCCTCCAGCTGTCTGCTACCTCCTCACAAAGCAGCATACGCTCCTCAATCTAGACACAAAAAAACTCAGTAGAATCAATTCATGATCAAATATTTTGTCAGAGTGTTTAATTTTAAAATCTGAACAGCTGACTATTACAGCTGCAAACACGGACCCTAAAACTGTCTATATTTTGTTTAAAGGCTTGTTAAAGCTAAATGACCTGCAGTTTGATCTGCTGGATAGCCGCTGCAGTGTCCCTGACCCTCGCCTCAGACAGGTCACATGCTGAGCACACAAGCTGGAGGTAAGTGCTGGCCTGTTCCTGGAGAGCCCGCTCCTGCTTCACCTGCCAAAGAAAGAGTCTGTTAACACTCCTACAATTTTATTGACTGATCATATTATCCCTTTTGGACAATCTGAAAAACTACATGTACTTTTCCCACATTTTAGTCCCCATCCAAAAACATGCTATCAAGCAAACTGCCTGTGAGAATGCTATTTGATGTATATGAATACTATTAACTCAGACATCTGCTTATAATTTCAGGACGAAACAATGTTTAAAAGAAGTCAAGGCAAGCCTCTAATCAGTTATGATGTCCACTGTGTCCTGTGTTAAGGAATGGATAATAGCTTACTGACCTGATGTAGTGCCTCCTCCAGGCTGAGAGGATGATGCGCAGGAGGCTCCGTTTCCTCTGAGACTGAGGTCAACCAGGTCTGGCACTGCTGCAATGTATCTTGGAGACTCACATGTCTCTGTAACTCATGGTCCAGACTCTGATACACCTGTAAGACACGACAGATCATTTTCAGTGCTATGCGTATTCACAAACATTCTGGGAATCATCTGAGAGACAGTTAAATCAATATAATTTGGTCTCTAATGAATAATATTTTAGGGAATGAATATCGCTGTTGAATAAATTGTAAGCCACACTTTAAAAGAAGCCTACAAATTGTTTGAAAGGCCTACTCGCGCAGTAGTTTATTTACCAGGCCGGTAAATTTTGCACTTAATGACCGTAAAATCATTTTAAGAGGAAAATTTGACCCATTGTTACAGCGTGGGAGAATATAGTGCAGCAGATACACCTTATTTCCTGTGGTTGTGCCACCACTGAGGAGTGTGAAAAGTGGTGGTATGTGTTGCAGGAGTGGAGAAGAGGACTGTGAAAGTGCTGTAATTGTTTGTGTGAGCACTTTGCTGACGGAAGGTTGAGACAGACCCAAGTTATCACTGCTGCTGCACTGCTGCATTTTTCCAGTTACCAAATATCTTATAGTGTTGTGGTCACTTTCATTTCTGGGGTTATAGCTGTATTATGTGGTGGGAGATGTGAGTGCATCTCTGATGAGATAACCCTCCTCCCAACTCCAAATAGTTTTTTCTTAGGAGCTCTCTTAAGGGCTAAGATGCTTTGTGAATAACTTTTATCTTTACCAGCATCTAGTCTTAACTTTAAGTGGAAATTAAAAGAAAAAGTCATAATTCTAAGACTTTTCTTAGAATTTCACCCCTCTGAGCAAGTCTTTGTACTAGGAAGGTTTATGAACATGGCCATTCGACTGAACACTAAAAATCACTTCAAACTAAAGTGAGGACAAAATGTTTCTATTAACAACAGTAAAACATACACATGTAATGACATGCATATAAAGTGAAAAAATGGAAAACATTGTAGGTAGAGACTGCTCGACTGTGTAACTTTGAAGCCAGTATAGCATGGTCAAACACAAAGACACATTAAATGATAAAACCTGTACAAGTAGGCAGTTATTCAGTGCCGTATTTGACAGGTGTTGAATGTGGAGGAGTCCATGCCCTCCTGGGGAGAGCGAAACAGCAAGGTCTGATTGACAGTGTTAATATGAGAGCCTGAAAGAGGAAAGGAAGGGGGGCAATGTATTGGCAACGTGCCCAGTGTATTTGGCAAAGGCTGGAAGTTTGGCATGGTGGCAAATGGCAGGCAGGATATTAGAGCTGTGTTGTGCTGGGACACAGTTGGCAGCCATCGTAACACTGGAGGCGCAGTTGTAGAGACGCCAGCAGCGTAGTGGTAAAGTGTGGCTGGATCACACAATGCCAGATTGGATGTGTGAGTGTTGGAGGAGGTGGTGTCTTGGGAGGTGAGCTATGATGACAGAGTAGAAGTTGCCAAAATGACAGAGTGGGGCTGGATTAGAGGACTCGCCAAATCCACTGAATAGTGGCGTGTGACCATTTTTTGGCTCAGGCATGAAAAAGTGGAGTTGACAGGGGTTATACAGAGATTAATATGGAGAGATTGAGTTAGTGATTTTTGCTGGTGGGGTCTGTCTGAGTATGGCTGCTGTTGAGCTCCACTTTGGCAGCCTTAATTGGTTGTGCCCCCTACGCTGGCAGTGAAGGGCTGTCTTAAGAGACGGGTTTAAGTGTCAGAATGGGTTAGGATTAAGTGGATTCTGAGGCTGCTGGAATATTAACAGCACTGATATGTGAGGAGTGTGTGTGTTTGCATGCATGTGTGGTCACATCCATGGATGTATATACAAATATGTGCATCCAATGCACCAATGTGTTTTAAATGTCTTACATTATAAATGTGTAAGAACCATTTCACGACTTCAAAAACAGAATACATGTCTTTCAAATCTTTCCACCCATCCCTCCACTTCATCTGTCCTTCCCTCCCTCTTTCCATCTCCTCCTCCTCACTCACTCTCTGTGCTGTGCTACAGATGGCAGAATAGCTGTCTCTGGTGCCTTGCTGGTGAGCCTGGACCTGCTGCCTTAGCCTGCTCTGCACACGGTCACTGCAGCCTTGTACCAGGTGGGCTCCTTGCTCCTTCAGGCCTGCCAAGCGATCCTCAAAGCCCGCGATTTCCTCCATGATGGCCTGTGGAGGACAAAATAACAAGTAGGATCATGTAGAAAGATGACACGGGAGGTCATCGCAGACTGATGCCACACATAATAGACAAGCCTAAAGGATGAGCTTGAAAGAAGATGGAAGGAAGAACAAAAGAGAATTAGCTCAAATCAAAATCAAGCCGGAAATATAAACATGTGCACACATGCAATAACAGTTGTAGTCTATCATTATGGATTCCAACATTATGTTAACCAACATAACTTTTTCAAGTGTAGTGTGTCACAACTTTGATCTGAATAATGAATAGCTAAAACTTCAGGTACTGTATGTGAAACATGTCACTCTGAAAAAAAAAACATTAACAGCAAAAGTGATACTAATGATTAATATTATACTATACTATACTATACTGTAATGTTTATTGAGCAAAAACGTAGCCATAGCATACTAACAGCCACAGTGAAATCTTCAGCAATTATGCTATAGACACCTGCCAAACAAAGGTGAGTTTTACTGGATGTAAGAGGTGTTCATTCAGTATAATAACACCAACAATGAGATAACACTTCATAAATCCAACAGCTCAGCAAATACAGAGTATCTGATGTTTTAAAATTTGGAATTTACTTGAGGATCAAAGTAGCATTTCTGCGCCCTAATGAAGACTCACTGCTCAAGCTGTATCATATGCTATAAACAGCAAAAAAAATCAAGTAATGTGATTGGTCACCTTGTGCCTGGCCAGCTGTTGAGTGGCTGCCTCCAGGCTGCCACCAACAGTGGGATCAGGAGTCACCATCCTGCTGGACATCTGGAGGAGCCAGCGCTCTACTTCCTGGAGCTCATTGTGGTAAGCTTCCTGTTCTTTCACCTGGCCTTCCAGATTCTCTACATGGGCCTGGAGCACATAGAGAGACAGATTATAACTATAATATTACAAAAAGTCTATGCAGCAAACCATTACAACCACCTTCCTGATCAAAAGTTATATGTCTTTAATCTAGGTCTGATTTATTTTGATGATTAAACGTCCTTCTTAAACCTGTATTGTCAGTATTGGTAAGTTACATATACAGTAATCAATAGTTGAAATGGTTAAGAGATCTTCTGCTAAGTCTCTCACATTTAAAGAGCATTTACTTTTTCATCTCTGTACATCATAATTACTGTTATCTGAGCACAGGTTCTCACCAGGGCAGTATTACAGAGTTCAGTGTAGTCTTTTTTCAGTCTGTTCATTTTATCTCTGATGGACGGGTAGTGGACAGAGGCCAGCAGAGCGTCTCCTTTCTCCACCACTGACCTGATGGATCCATCATGGGACTGAACCATCTGCAACAGAGCCTGGGGACACAGACAGATGTGTATCAGACCATTCTGAATCAGACCATTGTGAGTATGTTATGTGGTGTCACTTAAATCATTGCTCAATATTAAAGGCCTACAGCAGTGTTTTGTTTAGCTAATTTGCAACCAATTGGTTCTACTATACAGTCAATCATTTTCCAAAGCACACCATAGGCATTTATACACATAAAAAGCAACAGTATACTGTGGAAAATGAAAAGCATTTATGTAAAGTATACACAAAGACATGCAAGGACATTCATGTGGTCCATTAAGGTAATAATATTCAGTAAGGACCCACCAAAGTGCAAAATTACTGAGCGCAGCAGTAATGCATGCTCTGCACAGTCACAATTTCAAATTAAATACAGTACAGGTAGATAGAAAGATTGAGAAATTACATATTTGCTGCTCTACCTTATACTTAGCCAGCAGTGCTCTCCGTTGGTATAGTTCAGCCTTTGGCTCCACCGGGGTGCTGAGCAAAGCCCTGGTCTCCACCAGCCACTGGGCCTGAGCTTTATACCGGTCGTGGAACTCCTTAGCTAGCAGTAATGCCCGCTGTAAGAAGCTGTGCTTCTGCCTCAGCCCACCTGCGAGCTCCTCCAGCTGGGCAAGACGAGCCTCCACCTCCCCTCCTAAACTCTCTGCTCCAGCCTCATTCAGGAAGCCTGCTGCCTGCTCTGCCCGCTCCCTCAGCGATTTCAGGAAGCTGTGCCCATGTTGGAGCTCAGACTGGAGAGTCTGGGTCAAAGAGAGAGCAGACATACAGTTGTACAAGTCAGCTTGGATGTCACAACAGTGTTATCACCCTTACTTTATACTAAAAGATCTTCAGCTATGGCATTTTATACACTGCTGAGTTAAAGAACAAAGACATCTTCTTAGTACTGGTGCATCAAAATTGTAGCACATATGCTCTAGGATAAGGAAATTCTGCCATCATAGTTTCCATGACTTTAAGGTTAACACTCAAACACTGTATCCCTGATTTCTTTGTCCTCCACTTCCTTGGTTACCCCAGTAACCCTGACCAGCCTGGCTGTGTGTTTGAAAGGCTTTGAACCCATCAGGTAGGCTGACACCTGCATGGTGAGATTTGGAGAAGACTTGGAGGTCATGGTGTGGAGAAACCACAGTGAATAATATGAAAGGAGGACCCAATTATGAGGACTCTTAACAGGCAGCAGTAGCTTCAGGGGTTTCCAGGGCAACCACAACACACACCACACACACACACCCACACAGACCTCCACTCGATAGGACGCTATCTAGCTTTCATCAACAGTCTATTATTGCTTGAGTGGAGAGTGGCTACACACTGCAACAACCCCAGACCTCCAGCTACTGCTGTTGATAATATAATATAACGAGACCTATGTCTGAGTGCACACGTACATGGTTGCTACTTAATATGAAGCTCCAGGCATGTCCATCATTCTAGTAACAATGCCGATGTCCCTGCCTTATGATATATATACTCTATATATCTTAATTCCTACAAATCTGTGTGGTTAACATGTGAGCTTAAACAAGAAATCATGTGGTAATTGCCATTTGCAGTAGATTGAGTTCAACATTACTCATTATCTTAGGTGATAACTTGTCTTGCATTTGATACATTCTGATTAAGAAAAACAATGATGATATTGTTATAGTCTCCGGTGACTTACTCATACCCCCGTGGTTGTTTCTGTTTTGTTTATTTCCTCTTTCTTTTCTCTTTTTGTTTGTTTTGTTTTCTCTAGTTTAACACTGCTGTTATATAGCCTGTATGTGTGTTACTTTGACATGTCGTATGCAACTCCATTTACCTTTTTCCATAGTGTATTTCCTATTGGTGTACTTATTCATTGCATCGATGCTGTTTATATTCTGTTTGCATAAAATCTTGGAAAAATAAAGTTTAAAAAAACAAACATTACTCATTATCTCCACTTCATATCAACACAACAGCTCTCATCTCGTACCACACATTGAGTATCCTTCTTAGCAACACTCTGTTTGTCATCATGCTGAATTAAACTTGTAAGATTTTGTTGAACCTGGCAGTTAGTAAGCATTGCATAAACAATTGCAAAACACCTTATTTTTCCAGCAAGGACAAAATAATAATTCCGTTGTCTTGGCTGAATAGAACATTCACAGTTTGGTCTAACAATCTGTCTTTGGAAGAAATTAGTCACTAACGGAAGGCTGAAAACAAGCTTAGCCTCAAATCATTGAATGATGCTAATACTACATATAATACAGTAGTAGACTGTCTGGTGAACATGATATATCAGGTCCTGAGCACAGCGTGAACTGTCTTGTACCATGTCAGCCCCAATTATCCATGTCAAGTGTCTTGTATATGATGAGCACTAGCAATTCTGTTTCTTATTCAGAATCGGTTCTCAGCCTCTATTATCTACTGTAATACATCTACTGTGGCACTGACAACCATGTTCATCAGTTATATTATCTACTAACAGAGGTAGGACACGACTAAGGCGACCCTGTGAGCAGCAGTTAGCTCTGCTGTCATTGTCTCTCTGATTTGAATGTACAGAAGCATCATATTGTATTGACCACAGACGGAGATCTTGTTAAACAGGTTGAGCCAGAACTGTAAAACAACAACATTTTTATTCTAGTGCCATTTGTAATGTCTTACCATGACATATTATCACAACACTTTAATTGTCAGAGCTCTTAATGAAGTTACAGCACATTTCTAGCTAACCCGGGCCAGTGCTACCGTGTGATTGTATGGCTTCTGCAGTTACAACTCAGTATAAAATGTCTAAATCTAGTCTAAGTCTAAATCCAACCAATGGCCCTTGACACAGCTATTGACTGCTAGTCTTTGTGTCAATGCATAATCATCCCAGCTCACTCAAAAGCCCTGTAGCTCTCGCCACAGGAGAATGAGTAAGTGATGGAGCACTCGCGTGTTATCTGCAGTGCTGGAAGGACACATGTGGTGACAGCATGTCTTCAGTCCCTATGCAGAGACACAGTATCGATCCCAGACAGGGATTACAGCAAAGCCCACACCAGATGATGTATTGTAAATGTCAATGTGTGTGTCTGTAAATGTGTTTCTGGATATATGTGTGTGTGTGTGTGTGTGTGTGTGTGTGTGTGTGTGTGTGTGTGTG
>JBBPCS010000238.1:8209625-8236682 GCA_037974645.1 Hollardia meadi
TGTGTGTGTGTGTGTGTGTGTGTGTGTGTGTGTGTGTGTGTGTGTGTGTGTGTGTGTGTGTGTGTGTGTGTCCCTCTAAACGAATGAAAGGAAAATACAGAGACTGTCTGACATCCTGACACTAGCAGGAAGCATGCTCCAAAGCGAGGAGACCCAGAGGGAAATATTCTGTCCTTTGCTGTTTTCTTACAAATGCCTGGTGTGAGCAGAGGGTATGTACAAGTAAGAAAGGTGAGGCCCCGGGGTGCTTCATAACTTTCATTTTTAAAGGCAAAATCTTTTTGCTTTTGGCTTGGATATTGTTGTGGCTGGGTTTTGAGTGAGTAAACTGGTGCACTGTTTTGGAAACTGAATTGATGTGATTGACAGTCAAAGGAGAAATCTGAATTAAAGACAGCACAAAGATATTTTGACAGGATTCATTTAAAGCTCCTTTAAAGGATTCATTTAGCTCTTTGCTTTTTAGGGCCTAAAATTAATACTGATATAAAGATGAAAAGCTGCTTATTCTTCTTCTTGTTGTCCAAAATATTGAACAGAAAGAAAATATAAATAATAAAGTAACTGTGTGGAATGCAGTATAGCCAGGGGATTTTGCTGATGTTTGTTACTGTATGTGCGTACCAGTGAAAGAGAAAAAGATATTTGTAGAGAATAATATTAAAGTGAAAACAAAACTTCAGAGTTGGCCTGAAAATTGAAGCAACATTACTTTGTGTTTCACATACAGACTGTGCTGTTAATAATATAGTGTGCTGTCTTCCTTTTGAGCTTGAAACCACTGACACTGGAGAGCACAAATCTTATATTTCATAACAAAAACCTTGTCTCTCTCTGACCTGGAGTTTCTTCAGCTGAGTCTCCTTGATGGCTCTGTCTGACCTCCGATGACGTCTGATGTTTGCCACCTTCTCCATCTCCTCCAGCCACTGGGCCAGGCTCAGGAACCTTTGGCCAACCTGCTTCAGCTTGGTCAGTGTGGAGCTCAGCTGGGTCTGCGTCTCCTCCAGACGGCCCTGGTAGGCCCCCCACTCTCGCTGAGCAGTGTCTAGCGCTCGGTCCTCGATCTGAGGTATACCCCAGGGGATTACTTTCTCTCTGCTGGTCAGCACAGAGGAGAGCAAAGACTGGCCATTTGAGCAGTGTTCCTGCAGTAGCTGTAAGGGAAATAAAAAGGGAAGAACACAGACACAGAATTCAAAGTGGTTTAGTTACCAAAGGTCCAAAGTGTCCATGACCTCGTTAGAAAATTCAGTTTTAGCCTTGAACGAGGTGTAATGACAATTGTGTCAATTAGGAAGCTTTCCCTTACATTTGTACATTACCTGTTCATGGCAACTACATTGTGCACAACCCACCCCCCACAGTATTAATACCTGCAGCTGTCCCAGTGTCTTCTCTAATGTATCCACGTTTCCGTCTGGATGGGACAACGAGGCCAAAGTGGCCTGTTCCTGCTCCAGCCAGTCTTCAAATACATGCAACGCCCTTTGATATTCCTGATGGACCAGCACCAGCCCTTTGGCCTTACTGACTGCATTCTGCAAAACAACAGGTTTGAGAAATAACTAGAAAGAAGGGGTATATATTCATCCAATACCACAGTGGACAGTGGAGCAGTGGACAGTGGAATTTTGTTATCATAAAGCTCTATTGGTCATTTTGACAGCTTGAAACTTAAACCTTATGAACAAGTGTGCTTTCAAATTATGACAACTCGCCTGACTTCAGTTGTTTGAAACTGAACGACTAAACTACATATTAACATTTTGGGCCCTATTGAAACTATCTAAAGCGCAAGGTCTAAAGTCTATGGCGGAAGTGCATTTAGGGTGTGTCCATCTCCATTTTGCTAGTTAAACAGTGCATAATTAGGGTGCAAAGTAGGGCGCAAGGCACAAAGGGGTTGTATTTAGTTCATAGGTGTGATTCAGAGTGTCTTCTCCCATTTCCTTTAAAAGCTAGGTGCATCTGCTCAGGGTGCATTGCTATTTAAACAGCAGTACTCGTCTCGTTGAGGGGCAGAGACGCTAAATGTGGTATGAGGAGACTCGTGTGCATTTACACACAGCAGCTTAAATTAATTGATGATTTAAATCTCCTGACATGCTGACAGGACCGGTCAGGATCTCAGTTCTGTGTTCTTCTACACATCCAAAAGATTATACACACAGTCCACGTTCAGTAAGCTTGTTTGGAGTAAAACTTATAGCTTAATTCTCTGTCCTCTGGAGAATTTCCTCTGTCCTGCCAAGTTTATAATTTAGTTTTGCTGCTTAAGTGTCCCGCAATATTTGCTGCAGTGGAATTACTGCAACGCCCACGGACATGTTTAAAATTACTTAAAGCAGCTTCTCTAAGCCTCTCAATCCGTACATCATTGTGTAACAAGCAGAGTGTAAGGGCATTGTGAAGCTGCCTATGTAGGTGCATCTTACTATCTGAATAATGCATCTTTAAAATAGCAGGAAAAATACTGCGCCATTGACTTTAGGTTTTTGTTGGTCAACGGCGTGACCATTTTTTCCTGCGTCAAGATAGCAATGCGCCAACAATGCGCCTGACCACACCACATTTTAAGACCAACACACCCATAGGCACACAGATGGGTGCAAGTAGATTTGCTACGTAAACAATGTGGGTGCTGGGCGTGAAAATGACAATTGCATCTGTGCCGTGCGCCGCTTTGCGAAAGGCTCAAGATAGAGCCCTTTATGTGAGCAGCAAAAAATATATGTAATGTACTCAGCAGCTATAAATAACATCTTTGAATAGATTATTGGAGAAATTACTAAAATGTTCAACCTACATGTCACACTCTGCAATAAGATGATTGAGATTTATTAAAGAACATAAAGTGAGAGCTCACAGAAATACTCTCACAAAATCATTTATTATTAAAATGCCTGCAGAGGAAAAAAGGAAACCATATGTTGTTTGTAATGTAAGTACCTTGGCCTTATCTTTGAGGGTGTTGTATCTACACTGCAGCTGCTGCACCTCCTGCTGGGTAGTGTAGTGTTCAGCCATATTGGACCCCTTTGTGGCAATGGTCTCCAGAGGACTGCTGTGACTCAGTACTTCTTCATAGAGAAGCTGGAATGAAAAGGACACATGCACACATTCAGTGTAGGAAATCTTGCTCCACTGGGAGGCTCTGGGGTATAAATGAGTGTAACTGAATGCATCTGTATTAGGTCATTCCATAAAACAGTTTATAGACAGTTTACCCAAAATCCATATTTTTTCCTCTCACCTGTAGTGCTATTTATCCATCTAGATTGTTCTGATATGAGTTGCTGAATTTTGGAGATATTGATTGTCTTCTCTTGAATATAATGGAACTAGATGGCACTTTTCTTGTGGTGCTAAAAGCACCAAAAAATACATTTGAGAAACTCAACAGCAATGTCTCTTTTCAGAAAGCATGACCCAGTTACTCAAGATAATCCACAGACCTTGTTGTGAGCAGTTTCACATAGTAAATATTTTCTTTCTACCAAAGATATTTGTGAATATTCTCAGTCATCCAGGTCAAAGTCATTCAAAAAGGGTTGAATCAAGGGCAACTGGACTTGGTTGTACAAACTTCAGTTGTCTTCAACTTTCTACCGCCAAGTGTGGCCCCTTGATTCAACCCTCTTTCCCTTTCTACCAAAATACACCTGCCAACCACGCAGCACCACGCAGAAGAAAGCATGCATCTATTCATGGCTGAGAGGCTAGCAAACTAAGCTAGCTCAGCCGAGGAGGACGCCATTAATGTTTACATCCCACCCTGTCACGAAGTAGATGGACCTTTCCATCTGTGCAGTGATGTGTTGTAGGTTGGAGGAAAGAAAATAGTTCCTACACGAAACTGCTCACAACGTCTGTGGATTATCTTGAACAACCGGGTCATGATTTCTGGAAAGAGACATTACTGTTGAGTTTTTTAAATGTATCTTTTTGGCTTTGTTGATTTGAGCACCACAAGTAAAGTGCCATCTAGTTCCATCATATTCGAGAGATGGCAGACATCTCTACAGCCGATATTTGTAGTGAATAGATAGCACTACAAGAGGAAAAATATGGATTTTGGATTTTGGGGTGAACTGTCCCTTTAATCTCAATGCTAGTAACTAGACTAACTAGAGCTAGTCTGACTTTTTAAGGCCAGCCATTATTAGCAAGACGTGATACCTTGGTCTTTCCCAGGTTAGCGGTCTTGTCTCTCATCTCAGAGTACTGTCTGTCTGAGCAACTAAGCGTCTCCTCAACCCGGTCCATCCATAGCACAAACTGACCCACGTCCTCCTGATAGCTGGTCCATTGTGACAAAGCGCCCTCCAGCTGGCTGTTACGTGGACAGAACAATGTTAACACACAGGGAACAAACATAATACAAAAACACACACATACAACGTACACGTGCATTTAAAACTAATTGTCTCTATGACCTTTCAACCAACTGAAATCCATCAAGTGAAATGAGACAGTTGAACTGACTGAAAGATTGATTGGTTCGTGATCACAACCTTTTACATTGAATTGAGGCAGAAAGCAAGGAGTCCCATGAGTCTTTGAGGTCCTGGATCTGTTTGCGAATCACTGGGACCCCCTCAGCTGAAGTGTTCCTCTGGACTGCTTCTCCCCGCGTCAGAAGCATCTTTAACTGAATCTCCCTCTCCTGACGAGCAGCCAGTAAGGCCTAGAGACCAAGGTGAAAGAACAGACTTAAAATAACTATCTGAAGTCTAAAATTAATATCTTTATTTAGCTTTTTACACCATTAAGGGAAAAAAACATATTTTCCAAATATTGTTTTTGTCTAAAATTAACCAATAGCCCAATCTCTCAAAAATGTGGTGTATTCCTTTAAGGGATCCCACTCCTGTCTTGTTCCTCCTTACTTCCAGCTGTAGCATCCGGTCCTCTAACATGCCTTTGTCAGTGGTGGTGGAGATGCAGGTGTTGAGGACCCTCTGAGCTTCACATAACCAATCCTGGAGCTCCTTAAGGCCCCAAGAGAAGAGGTGGTGCTCCCCTACAATACGTTCAATCCTGGACGCCTTGTCCTAAGGAGATCAGAGCAGAGAACTGTAAACACACTCTTCAATTCTTATAATGGTTCTGAGAAACAGGGTTGCACTGAGTTGTTTCCAGTGCACAGCAACAGTGTCTTCATATATTTCTGTTTGTACTTGAAATTAAAGTCTTGTTTTTCCTCCAGACAGACTTTCCCTCCCACACATTACAGCACAAAAATAATGTATTTGGTTTGCATTCATCACTCGTACATCTTAAACATCTGTGTAACTGTAGAACGGAGAAAGGCAGAGCAAGAATAACAATCTGACAAGTGGCAGCTTTAAATGATTTCATTCCTGTTTCCATGTCTGGCAGGGAAGAAGACCTAAAAATAGCACTCCACTTGCTAGCTGGCAAAGCAAATAAATCTCATTCATCATTGTTGGGGCACTCTCGTTGTCCTGAGGTAAGAGAACTGTGCTTTGCGGTCAGTGTAATGTTTTGTTCTGCACTGTATCAAATTAAGAGTGTGACCAATCTAATGAGAGCTTCAAAAAGGTCAGATTCTCAAACACTGACACATATCTGGCATTTTAGAGGTGCGTCAGTAGGATTAAAGGTGAGCTCCACAGCCTCTGCCTTTTTATGTTGATGAGGCTGCAACAGCAAGGACCTTTTGGAGGTGAAAGATAGATTACTGTGCCCAGGTAAATTAGTATAGATACCGAGGCTTTCTAAGGGCGCAATCTTTTTAACACGAGGCAAGCTGATTACAGCAGCCATGACTGATGTGCGACTGGGGAAAAACAACGTGGCAGGACAGGAGGCTCCATAGTGTTTAGCTGAAACAGTACATGAATCAAGCAAGGCACATTTCAGCATGCTGCAGCATTTCTCAGGCAGAAACACAGAGATACAGTAAGGGGACAAGAAAGGGGGTGGCAGGGTTACGGGATGGGAGCAGTGTTACCTTGGTTAAGTTGCTGAGGGCTAGGTACTGTGCTGACAGCTGGGATACACGGTGGACGAAGCCCTTGCCAGCTGCTTGTCCCTCCCAGAGACGATGAGCTTTTTCCCTGAGCCTGCCCAGTTCTGCCTCCCGACTGGCCATCTCCTCCAGTACACACTGGGCCAGTATGAAGGAGGAGGAGGATGAAGATGCAGATGGAGAATTGAGGAGGAAGAAGCAATAGGATGTGGGTAAGCACGTTGGGAGGGCAGGGTTAAAAGTGACAGAAAAAATGGAAAAGGAACATTTGAGAGGTTGTGGGTCGAGGGCAAAATGAAACAAAAAAAGAAAGTGTAGACAGAAAAGGGAGGTGTGGGAGACATGGAGGAGGGATACAAGGTTGGGTTAACATATCACAGGACAGACAAAAAATATATGGATAAAGACAGGGGAAAGAACATAAAAAACAGCATCAGCAGTATTTCTCATGATGTTCTTTTTTTTAAATAGAAATACTGGTATTCAGTGAGACAAAACAGCACAGAAAAGGAGAGGAGACAAGCCTGATAAAATCCTGCAAAGATGTGAAAAGGTAAAGAGAATGTTGCCAACACAGGTTCAGACACTGCATGTATTGTATTATACTTGGGGTGCTGGGGGAAGAAATGTAATTGCTTGCAGGGCCAGACAAAGGCAACAAGGAGAAGTGTTATAGTGGGTGACAGAGTAAATACAAAAATAGCAACAACGATAAGGGCAGAGCTTTGAGATGGGCTTGATATATTTTTCCTCTTTTGTCAGTTTTATCTTTTTAATGCTTCGTGCCTCTCTTCCTTTTTTTGTCTCTGCCAGACAAGGCAGAGGCTGTTATCACATCCTGAAAGGGGCCTTTTAGCCACGCAGCGTTTCAGCTGTGACAGAAGGAGAATTAATTAGATTTCTGGACTTTTCCTGTGACTATTGTGTCAAGACGCTGCTCTATTTTGATCCAGTGGTGATCGACAAATGTAATTAAGTCCTTCTATTTTCCCAGCTGATTTGAGATTGTACTTTAGGGATGCATATCTGATGGAGAGCTCCAACTATTTGGTGTCCTTGGAAAACCTACTTAGAATTCAAATTATGGTGTAATGACTGTAATGTAATGTAATGGTATAATTCCAATTCAACAGCTAAGTGCCTACAGTATGGATTATAATGCTGATGTATTGCAAAATGTATTTCTTAAGGAGTGACTATGAAACACTGTAAAAAACTGGAGACAGACCCATGAATAACCACAGTATTTAAGGCAAGAATAGAAGTGTTGTGAGGAATAATGTGGGGATTCAGAAATCGGCTGGTTTTAGAACCAGACAGAATGGAGTCTGCCAAGGAGCATGACTTTGGGCTCCATAATACCTGAAGTTTGCTGAGCTCCTGTTTCTTGGCTGGAAGGTCGTGTAGTCGAGCACTGCTCTCCTGAACTCTGACCTCTGTGCTGTTCAGCCAGTCCTGCAGAGGCTCAGCATTGGCCTCAAACTCCGTCATCTGGGACTGCAGGTTCTGGAAATGTGACACTTAACTTGTCAAATACAACTTAAGTTCTCACACAAACTGACAAAATCCAGTTCATTTAATAAAGTAAGCATTTTAATGCTAAATGAAATCCATTATTCTCTGGTGTCAGGTTTAAGAAGTAAATCAAATCCATATCCATATGTCATATCTCTATATGGATACCATTTGAAGTCTTTAGACTCACTCCTCAAATTGGTCCCCTAAAAACATCTCTTGTCAGGAAAATCCAAACTTTATTTAACCATATCGTCCCTCTGAGCTTGACATTTTCTTTTTCAGGGGGAGCCCTTCCCCAAGAAAGCAGCCTCCCAACAAAAGTAAATGTTAACCAACCTTAAGTGCATCCTCCCTCATCTGCAGGTTATTCATCAGGCTCTTCCATTCTTCTCTGGTGTTTGCCACCTTAGCCTTGATTCCCTCCACTCTGTCTTTGGCTGCCACGACCATCAGCAGCTCCCCACTGGCTCCTACTGTACTCAGCCTGGCCTGGCCATGCTCCCTGTCACTCAAGAACTCCTGTGGGGATACACAGACAAAGGAGTTGTGACTATGTAACACGCACACAAAGGTAGGAGGGTGTGAAAGTGAAAGGAGAAAAAAAGAGAAATGGACTGAATGACAATATTCAACTTCTTTTTGTCTTACAATTGTGATGTAATGGCTGATGTTCAACTGAAATCAACATGGCGATTCTCTCTCTGTTTTTTGTTTTTTTGTCAAACGCTGTAATTAGACCAAGTCATTACTAATTCCATATGAGGCGCCTGACCCAGGGAGGCCAACACAGATATGGAAAGTCAGTGAGCCTGAAATGTGTTGGTTTTTACATAGCTTCTCTGTACCCACCCACAGAAAATGTACACACACATACACACATGGCACACACACACACTCCCCCCTCCCTCAAAGCTGAGCTGATGACAGTAACGCAGCAGGGACCACTCCACCATCTGTGCAGTCAGCACATCACTTACACACACTACAGCTTCAGCCTCCACACACACACACACACACACACACACACACACACACACACACACACACACACACACACAAATTCGGTACAGTACAGCCACACACAAGCACAGACAGTCTGTGTGTCTCTCTTGGTCTTTCGTCATGTGTGTGTCTCTATTTTTCTCTCTCTCTCTCTTCTCTGTTCATTCACTGTCTCTTTCACACTTACTACCATTCTCCCCCTGCCAATGTAACTGTATACCACCAATTAAGCGTGACACAATGGATGCCCCCGCCCCTCCCATGCTGGCCCTCGTGGAGGTCAGCCATGTGGAAACATTGTTCCACATTCCTCACCAAGTCAATATTAAATAAAACATGACAGACTCTGTATTGCTCTTTCCTTCACCGTCCCCTTATTTGACGCGCTTTTGGATAAAAAATTAGCTCTTCAAATAAGCCGTTTCATATTTTGAATTGCCTTTCATTTGACTGTTGATGTTTATGTGTACTACCTGCACTGGATAAAAACCTCAAATGTTGGAGTAAAATCAGGTTCTGCTATTTATTAGTGTATAATTATCGTCTTTCTATTTAAGCTCAGCTCAAAGCAATAATCTTAATTCCTTGGTGGTAATGTACTGGTGGACATGGTCAGTTTTGTCTGAGAGGTAATTAACTGTCTGGTGCAGGGATGTGGGGATGTCTACGTTAACCGACAAGCACCTGACTCTTGGCCAGGACCCTGGGGTGCTCTAAAGATGCTGCCAGACTGTTACACCTGCCAGCTTCTCAGAGAAAGACACAGAGACTTCTCAGAAAGACAGACACACCGATATTTTGAAGAGAATGGCACAGAGATCCCGCTGTGAAGCTTTTTCTCATCCCACTTGGCTCGGTGCCTACTTTTGGCTTATCCAGCCTAAGGCAGGTCCCGCCACTCCAACAAGCCCACCAGAGGACACTCAACAGTGTGCATGTCAATACAGACATCCCCTTGAGCAATCATCCATTGAAAGTGGATTGATTCTTCAACTATTACATCATTTCACATTCAATTTCCTTTGTGGTAGCAAGCTTTGTTCAGCCAGTGAAAATCCATGCAAAAAACATTAGCACTAGTTTGTAATTATAAACTGTGCACTTCAAGTGTACACAATCTTATGATGATTTAAAGTGGCATCCGAAAGGTGGAGGAACACAAAAAGACTTTTATGATATGAAGACTGTTTTATTCCCTCAACAGGCTGCATAAGTTTGGTTTACGTGAGTGAATAACTCCACCATCAACTGCTATTTGCTCTAAAATCATTCCTGCTTCACTGGAGCTAGTTAATGGCCAGCAGTGTGAGAACTACAGTATATGGTCATTCTGGGTGGCAGTCTTCAGACATGAGAGTACGAATGAGTATTATTATCTATCCTGAAACCAAAGCAAGTTATTAAAGCAAGCAAATTAAAAATGTAGGTCCTTCTCAAAAGGCTGGATCAAAGTAATATTCTGTGACATTCAAATAAATATCAATTCAACTACTTTCTATCCCTGAATAATGTAACAAAATGTAATTCAATCAGAAATATTTGCTGTTCTGTGTCTGGTATGTCTGTCCTGGGAAAACTGTCTGGTGCACAGGAGGTGATGGACTATATTTCAAGCAGCAATAAACAGAAAAACTGGGTAAGCTGGGCTGGGAAAAAGTGTGATTTTCATGTAATATCAGCAATGTGCAGTGCCAAAACATCATGGTAAGGACTGCACATAACCACAATTTTATGCCACCAATGTTTTAAGAACATACTCAGAATTTAACAGATGTCCACTATAAATAAGAGCTAAGAAAAAGATATCTCTTACCTGGATCCTCTGCAGAGCGGTGGAGGCCTCTGCAACACTTTGTGGCACATCAAAGCATTTGGCAGTGCTGATTTTGGCATTGACCAACCACTGCTGGAAGTCTCTCAGGGCTGCACGGAACCTCTGCTCCAACAAGCGCTCCTTATTTTGACACTCCCTGGACGCCCGAAGGCTGAGACTGAGAGAAAAGAGAGATGTTGAGGATGACAAATGAATAAATAAATAAAGGGGTTATATGCGCTGATTCCCAGATACTGTACATACTGTCCTCACACTATGGAGGAGGAGGAGAAGCTTGGGAGATGAGCAGTAATGAGAAATGGGCAGGTGGAGAAATGGCAAAGTGGGTGAAGTGGAAGGAATGAGTGTTGGGGCAAAGAGGGAGAGTGGGGGATGGTGGTAAGGGCTACTGCGTGGGAGGGGGTTGAGAGGCAACATATGACTGGGGCAAGAGTTCACAGGGGTGACAAGATGGAGGGAATGAGGGATGACAGATTGAAGCTGTAAGAAAAAGGTTGAAATGGAAGGGATGAGGCAGCAGTGACAGTCTAAAAAGGAGCTGCTATTTTAAAGGGATACTTTGACATTTTCGTGAGTTGTATTTTTAAAAACTTTTTTATGTTGTTCATTCATATATCCTTCATAAATTATGGCTGGAGGGAACCATGCATTACAGCAACAATATAATACTAATAATAACAAGACTGATAATAACAGTTATCTAAAAAGAAACTGAAGGATATTTAGAATATAAAAGGATTTCAGCAGACATGTTGAATACAACTGAAATTTAGAGCATCCATCTTCAAGTGACAGCTAAAATTTTACAAGTTTGACTATGCACAACAAAACTGTAAGTCACATTTTAAGGTCACTGTTTTTAAAATTCCCACTTTCTACAATAACAGCATGTGGCAAGTAAAGCACGTTAATGTTCGAGAAAGAGTTTGGTAACATTGGCAAACATTAATTGAAGGTCTGTGATGGGACATCAATTACTGTATCCTGTATTAAAGTATTAATTATAGGACACACTGCTCACTGCATTGCCACAATATGGGAGTAATTTCTAGCGATACTGGCACATGTAGTATATGTGTAAGATATGTGATTTGCATCATTATTAAACTGGTGAAATTACTTTCTTTAAACTCACAAGTACAAGCAAAAAGGAAACCTTAATTGCATAAACAATATGTACACTTAATAGCATGCAAAACCCTAATGTGCATAAAACTGAATTCAGATTAAAATTGGAAATGCTCCTTGTCCTTGGGATTCATACATATTGGGCAGTGGGTGAAGGTTAAAGGGGGGAGAGTGGAGGAACAGATGACAGCAGGAAAACAAGGTGCGCAGCTGTTTAAGCAAGAATTATTGTCCAAAGGGAGGCATGAAAAAACATGGCAAAATCACACATAACCTTCTATCGATGTGCATGCACACACACATGTGCACACAAACACCCTTGAGTTTTAATAATGCCATGAGGGCAGAAAAGGTAAGACAGTGGGGATAGTATGAGTGTGGAAGAAGTACTTTTTTCTGCTGTGACAGACAAAATACGGTGCAATGAAGAGGACGGGGGCATTACTGCCTTTCCTCCTCGATCTCACGTCCTCTCACTCTTTTTTTTGGTACTCTTTGGTACTTGCTCCTCTTTCCGCAGTGCTTAATGTAGGACAGGTGCAAAGAGCACACAGGCCAAGTCTATTACAGACCATAAGGCCAAGTGAATGGGGAAGGGTGCTGTTTTTGTCAATCAGCAGCCAAGGCCAATTACCCGCCTCTCCAACAAGTTGACCTCACTCAGGTTGTCTGACAATAAATGTCAGAGGGCTTTCACACTACCATACAATATCTCAAAATGTCTAAGTTTATATTACATTCATGCAAATTCAGTAGATTATTTGGCCTTAAAGCTGGCAATTAGAGCTAAGTAAATAGACTAAGGCATGTAGCGTACCAGCATGTAAAAACCAACCATCCTAATGTATCTGATTTCCCTCAAATTACATTCAGCCTCCCAGAAAATTAAACCGTGGAAGGATACAAACCAAAACAAACACATTAAACAAGCGGAGGTGAAGGGAATGTCGTTAAATGTTGCATAGCAACTGGTGGCTGAGGTGCTCTCTGTCATCCTTCACCTTCAACTGGCTGACACATGTCAGGACATACATGCACACACACAAACAAACACACACACACACGCATGCACACACTCTGCAAACACAAATAAGCTTGAACACTAATCCTGCCCGCTCTGAAATATGAGGGGTGTTTTTGGGGAAAAGCTCTGCTCTTCTTGTAATATGGTTTTGGATTCATTTGCTATGTTATGGAATGAATGAGTGTGTACTGTACGCTCTGTTTTGGGCAATTCTCAGTCTTATTATGTACAGGACACTTTCCCCACAAAGCTCGGCAATATAGTTGAAATCTTCCTCACAATATTATTAAAGATATTCTGAGCCAGTTGTTCCTTTACAGCAAACATTCAATGAAAGTATGCAAAGCAACTAATAATCCCAAATTCTTACATATGTAAAAAAAACAACCTTTAACTAATTGTTTTTAGTTTTTAATTACAGCTTGATCTTAATTATTCAGTTAACCTCCATAAATGACAATGCTAGTGTATCTTTAAGTGTTTTCCACCACACAGTGTTTACTAAAGCAGAAAGACTCCTCTCACCTGTTGTGCTGTTTGATAAGCGCAGTGACCCGGTCTGATTGTGAGCCCAGGTCTCTGGAGTATCGCACCAGGTCGTTCAGTTGGCCTTTCAACTTCTCAGCCATCGGCTCAGCACTCTGCAAGCCCTCCAGTATATCCTAAACAACACAAAACAGACACCGGCTGGCTCAGAGTGTGTGCCTGTGTGTGTGTGTGTTGCTGTGTGTGTCAAGGAACGAACAGCACCCAACAGATTTGGATGACACTCTTCAAAAAGTGAACTCGTATTCCTATTCACACCCTGGCTTGGTCCTTTTCGCTCTTCTCACGTTCTCTCTCTCTCTCTCTCTCTCTCTCTCACACACACACACACACACATACACATACACACACACAAGCTCAAACACATACTCACAGTTCTGCTTGTACAATAGCATGTCTGTTCTTCCCGGAGTGTGTCAGGAAGAAGCTGTGAATACCGTTCTCCCGCTCTTCGAAGCGTGCCTCATATTCTGGACTCACAAAGTCGTGCAATCCTGTCCCATGAAATATGTACAAGCTCTCTCTCAGACTCTCACCCGCTCGCTCTCTTTCTGACGTATTACCAATAAACAACCCTCCCTCCCTCCCTCCCTGCTCTCATGGACTCGTTACTCTCTTCTCCCTCTTCTCCTTCTCTCCTCCTATCGCTCTACTACTTTCTCTTCCCTCCTCTCTCCTGTTTCTCTCTCCCTCCTCCCATTCCTTGCACACAGTCCCTCTCACACATTTTTCCTCACTCTCTTATACTCTCTCCCCGGTGGAATTCAGCTGTCAGCCCTCACAGATGCAGGACTGGTTCAAACGCGCACAAACGAGCACGTAAGAAAAACAAGGCGAGACACAGGAAACAGGCTGGAGGAGGAGAGAGAGAAGTGGAATAGGGGAGAGACTCCTCCTCTGTTCGGAGAAAGCCATGGCCGAAGAAGCCTGGGGAGGAGTGTGAGGGTGTGCTGGCAAGGCTTTGACATTACAGAGAAACTGTCACACTGTAAACATCCTGTGGAGGTTAGAAACAGAGCAGCGGGGGTGGGGGGTGGGGGTGGGTGGGGGCGAGGAGCAAGAGCATCTAAGAACCAACCCCTGCAGTTGAGAAAGACATCACTGTACACTTTAGTTCAAGCAAGTCGGAGTAAAGAAAGGGGAAAGGGGAAGGGATGGAGACGGGAGATGTTTGGGAGGCAGAGATTGTGGAAAATAATAGCAACAAACAAAAGGAGGAGGGGTAGAGGGGAAAGAAGGAGAAGACAGAATGAGGAGGAAACAAGAGAAACTGATGGGATTGTAGCTGTCACTGCTTCGTCATCCCAGTAAAGCTGATTTACAAACTAATCTGTTTTTAGGATTTACAAATAGAGTAGATAATTACTGACAGAGAAAGCATAGCTGAATGCAGAGGATGTACGTCTGCACAGTGTGTGTGTGTCCCTGGGTACTATCATTAAACAATGCTAATCACTTTCTCTAAAATTGACATGGTACAGTACTGCACAGTAGCCACTGTCAGCTTTTCACACATCACAGTTAGCCAAACACAAATCCCAGCTGAATAGAATCTTTTATCTTTTAAAAAAAAATTAACTATTGTGAACAAATGAACAGCGAATAATTTCGACGTTATGCTGCCATTTATTTAAATCTCATGCTACTATACCTTAGCCAGCTGCCATCCCTCCACTGCTTCCTCGCCGTTGCTCCACCCTTCAGCTTTAATCAACTCCTGGCTCCACCCCCTCAGCCGTCCATCCAGCTCTTTCAATTCATCTTCCAGCTGGGCGGTCAGGCGGTCATATTCTTCTTCTGAAGCTGCAGTGGCAGCAAGGGCCCCCTCCAGTCCGTCTCTGGCCCTCAGGGCTGCCCCCTCCCACTGCTCCAGAGCCTGGGACAGTGCCCCCAGCTGTCGGTCCATGGCTTCGCAGCCACCCGCTGCTGTGTGCTCTGCCGTGGAGGCTGCGCTCCTTCGCACCCTGCTGAGGCGCTCTCGGCCCTCCAGTAGCCGACACTCCACGCGCTCCTGAAGAGATATGTAGGATGGACAGGAGACAAAGTTGCTACGGAAACTGTGGCTACGGAAACTGCAGCCTCTGGATTTGCAGTTGATTCTATTTAAAGCTGCCTGCACAGATTTTATGTCTCCTGCTCCATCACTTTTTTTTCTCTCTCTTTGATTTTGTCGTTGCACAATTACTTCGGATGTCCTGCATTTTCATTCGCTATCTCTCTCAATTACTAAATTCATCCTCCATCTCCATCCCCCTCCACCTCCATCTCTCTTCCTGTGTGGAAAGGTAGCACTTGGAAGGCAGAGGGTGTGAAAAGCAAACACTTGAGTGTGATGAGATAGCAGTGAGATGATAGATGGATTAAAAAGGGAAAAAAAGGGCATCTGATCGTTTTATTGTGCGTGAGTAGGATATGAACATTAACCTTGAGACCATGAAAGGGAAATTAAAATAGTGACTCTAGCTTGTGTATACAACTAATTATTTTTCCTCTTCTACTAAAATTCTTCACACCATGGCTCTACAAACACATATTTATAATGTGATAATTAGGACCCATGTGTGAAATTTAAATGCAAATCAATATTTCCTCACATATTTTCTCTCCTCTGTCATTGCAGAATTATTAAACAGGGGGAAGCTAATACCACTGCTGCTTTCTTTTACCTTTTTTACATTGTAAAAGAGAACTTACTGGTACTGTAATGTGCCAGGAGAGATAGAGATATTTGGCTGTGATATGGGAACAAACTAAGAACCAATTCTAATTCCCTGCATAGTTTGCCCTCCTTCATAGCAGGAGTTCATTAAGATTAGATAGGTTGTGATAATTCAGCGTTCAGTTACCTTAGCAACAGATAATACATATAACACCTTTAAACTGAGTGTAGTTTCACAAAAACACATCCTTGAGGCATGCCTATGACTTACACTGTGTGTGAAGCATTGCTTATACAATAATTATACAATCAACACCAAATTTCACCATCTTTCAACAACACAACAATTATTCAGAAGCACGCTCGTGGTGTGGAATACTGATGTACACCTCAGTGCTCACAAAAAAAAAGGAAATTAGAATGACAACTGGCCAAACTCTGCTGATAAAGATATTGAAAACTCTAGAAATGCTGCTAAATGGACATTGTGTGACTGTTGTCTCAAATGGTCTAAACATGGAGAGGCACATTTGATTTTCAACAGATTTCAAGTTTAGATAAATGTAAAATTGCTTGCTTTGACAATAATGTCAAAGCAATAGAATAATGGTACACCTATGCCCGCTTCTTCAGCACAATAGGCTTGTCACCTGTCACATGTGGTACACTATTATCTGTCAATGTATGGATCAGGAGCTGATCAGGATTTTTTGAGAGGGAATTGTCCAATTGTCAAATCCTGACAAAAGTGTATACAAAGAGAACAAAAGGAGTGTCAGTCGGCGTCAACAAGAGGATTTTGTTTGTATGTTGACACCCTGCCTTACCCTCACTTCTGACAGTTTCTTTTTGATGGAGGCAGAGTCTCCTGATGTATCAGACCAATGCTGAAGCTCCTCTCCAGCAGTCATCAACCAATCAGTGAGTTCCCTTACAGCCTCCAGGTATTGTTGGTGTTCCAACACCACAGCCTGCGCCAGACGTACTCGCTCCTAATGAAGCACACAGTTAACAATGGCTCTTAAATAACAATGCACTTATCCAGTAGTTTGTAATATTACCAAAAATAGTTAGGTAAGCTCAAGAGTTTCAATGTTTTTTACTAAAGAAAAAGATAAAGTAACATCGTACCTCCACCAAGGCTGTGAGGTCATCAAACTGGGTCTGTAGCTGGATGCGGGCACCATGGTTAAAGCTGGCATCACCAGTCTTCTTAAACAGTTCTCTGGCTTTTTCTTCAAGGCCAGACAGCGCCACATGGTGGTCTTCCAGATCAGCCAGCAGGGCTCTCAGTCTCTCTAGCTGGGACGCCTTTTCTCTTGGCCCTGGCTGGGGGGTGAGAGGGGCACACACTTCCCGCTCTACAGCCTCCATCCAGCACCGTAGCTGGGCAGCACTCTCCAGGTATCCTCCCCACTGTGACACAGTCCATTCTAAACGGCTGGAGGAAGACAGTAGATCTCTGTGTTAGTTTATAACTGGTTTATATGGGAATTATACATTTTGAATAAACAGAAAACATCTGATCAAATACATATGACTGTCCAACATGTGGGTATGGTTTCTGCTTAAAATAAAATTTACAAACAATCCATTTAAAAATGTAGGAACAAAACACAATTTAGTGGATGTTGAACATTGTTCTAACAAACTAAATACTTTAAACTGGGCAAAATCAAGCAGCAGATTTATAAAAATGTGTAAAGTCTAAAAAAAGTAATAATAGTATTTACAGTTTCTGTAATAAAACAAATTGACATTTTTATACACATTTTTTCTAATCTGGTTACGTTTAACTAAATTTGGTAGATATGGATATGGATATAGATAATTTGGTAGGTATATATATATATATATAATGCTCAAGACAAAACATATAGAGGCGCAGTTTACATTTCTTACCCATGATATGGCCAAAAATATAAATCGTCTGTAATATTGGCTTAGTGCCTTTATCTCTTTTTATTGGAGGGTTCAAACACAGACTGACACAGATACACACCCACAATTTTCCTTGCCATCTGTTACCCCTGCATGTACAAATAATGCCAATATTTACACACACACACACACACCTCTATTTCACCTGCTACCCCTCGCCTCCTGTTATCCCCTTTCCCTTTAAAACCCAAACACACCCCATGTGTGACCCACTGTTTGCCATCCACCATTTAGTCCCTGATGAGATCAATTTTTTCTAGGGGGGGTGGGCATAATTGCTCAATTAAACACACGCACACACAGACACACAGACACACACACACATAAAAAAGAAAACACTAAATCAGATACATCAATCAGAGTTACAAAATGAGACAAATACTTCTCATTATGTATTTAACCTAATGGTAATTAATGGCATTGAGATATCAATCTATCATGATAAAAATAACCTGTTCCCAGGAGAGAGGATTTTTTGGTACACGGGTAAATGGCCTCTAAAATCTCCAGAGGTGATGTTCTAATGTTTTAATGACACATTAAAGAAGTATTAAAAAAGCAAAATGGTTAAGTGATACTTTGTTAACAGTTCGCTGCAGTTTGACCAGTATCTTTGTTTGCAATTCTGCAATAAAATGATGATAGAATATTAAGTTAGTGGGCAGGACAACTTATTTAGAATTACAATGTATAATTAGCTTTAATTGCATATATGGGGACTAAGCCATCAGATTATATTCCAAGTGATGGAACAAGGTGAGCAGTCTACCTGTGGCAGCTCATGGCAGTTACGAGCAGTGTGGCCCACGCATCCTCCACTTCCTGTAGCTGAGAGCGGACCACTTCCTGTCCGGTGGCTCCATAGCTCCGCAGGGCCAACTCACCCTTACCCATCACCATATTCAGCTTGACCTCCCCCTCCCCCTTCAAAAGCAGGATGTCCTGTGCAAACAGAGCAGGGTCAGAGTGAACTCGATTTTGTCATCAGAAAGTTAGATGAAAACGTTCTCAAACAAACAGCCCCCTCTTGTGTTCACCATAAGAACCGTAAAAAAAAAAAGCTTGATTGGAGTAAACTGATTGAGTAAAGAACAATATAAACGTGTGCATTCTTGAAGATTCAAACAAAAATCACTTCATGCATTTCACCTTATATAACATTTCATGGAAATTACAAATATGTAGTCTATTTACCAAAACCCCCTCTCACCTGCACAGTCTCCAGTCTCTGCTCTAACTGCTCTTTGGCCCCCATAGTGCTGTCCACTGTACCCAGTCTCTCCTGGATCTCCTCCAGCCAGGCCCACACCCCTTGGAGGGTCTCTCCAAAGGCCTGGCTGTCTTGGCAGCCTCGCAGCCTCTCTCTGGCTGCCTTCAGCAGGGCCTGGTGCTCCATCTGGAGCTGGCCTGTCACTCTGACCTCTCCCCCTGACCCCTGGCCTGCTTCAGACAGAGACTGGGCCTCCTGGCAGAGACTCTCAATGGAGTCCCTTGTAAGACAATGATAAGTCATTATATGATATGATATAAATGAATGAGTGATGTGTTATTCTTCAGAATATTTAACAGTCCATGCTATGGCATCTGTAACATATGGCCTCACACACCCAGATATACACACCTTCTTGCAAGCAGTTCCTTATGGAGGTTTTCCATCCTCTCCAGCTCCTCTGAGGCTCCTTGCTGGCTCTCTGCCCCAAGAACATGCTCGCTCTTGAGGCTGAGATCCATCTGCTTCAGCCAGTCTCTTATACCCTCCACACAGCCATTAAAACTGAGAAGGAGAGGGGAAGGGGGAGGAGAGGAGAGGGACATTTAAATTCAAATTCCGTTGCATAAATACTCGACACGAAAGAGGGATGACTAACTTTTTCAGAAGGTCAATACTCTCAGTCAAGTTTCGCTGGCTCTGAGAGCAGCTGTCCAGGTAGTTCCTCCACTCTCTCTGACAGGAGGAGAGATGCTCTTGGACCTGTGCTGCTCCAGCTTTAGGCAGGTGGAGCTGGAGCCCCTTGGCTTCCTCACAAACTCGAGAGAGACGTTCCTCACCCTCTGATGTCCGCTCGGCTGACACCTGAGGATGTAGGAGGAGGAAGATGTTGCTAATAATATAACAGATATGTCCCTGCTAATTCTTAGAAAAAAAGATGCACAACCCTAAGATCTAGACTTGGACAGCATTTCATATGAAATATTCACATTAAATATTAACTTAAATATGTATTATGATATAATTATTACTTGCTTAAATCCATCAGCTTTATAAAATTATTCTGGTGTGTTAAAATCGTCCAGAACATCTTTGGTACATATCTACTGAGCATCAGTGATATCGGTGAGGTGAGATGCCTGCGCAGAGCCCCAAGGATACTAAAGGACAACACCCACCTCAGCACTAGCCTGTTCACCCTGCTGCTGAAACTGAAGTATCCGCTGCCGTACCACCAGACTATGGAGCTGTTTTTTCCCCCCAGACTGTGACACTACTCAATTCATCATCCCCACTCCACCTTAAATAGTTTTTATTTTTGTAGTAATGTGATTATTTATTCATTAGCTTTGTATGTAGCAACAAGTGAAGTTACTGAAAACTGAAAGAAGGTTTACCACAATGCCCTAACACCTGTACCATGAGAAATACAGTATAAAAGCATGATACATAATACCTTCAGTCTTTGCAACTTGGCTCCAAGGATGGCAACATCTCCTGATGGATTAGAACATTCTTTAAGTTCCAACTTCAGATCTGCAAGCCAGGATTGGAAGTCTTGGATGAGCTCTGCTTCGAGGAACAGAAGGAACAGGTAAACTAAAAGCTCATTATCTATATGGTGACAAGCTGAGGAAAATCGGTGTGTGTTAAAATAAAGCTAACGAAGATTTAAGAGTGAAGGAGCTCGATGGAGGAGAGCGAGAAGGATGTGTTGAGCCAGATGGGAAGTGTGGGCGTGTCCATGCTGTGCAGCGCTGGGTTGCCTTGCCAACAAGCCCAAAATGACTCCCTTGAGAGCAGATGTGACGAGAGCGACATTACTCTCCGAGGCACAGGTGTGTATCTGAGCAGTGAGAGTGCACCGGTGTACCAGACAGTGTGTGTCAATGGAGTGTGGGTTGTAGTGGGCGGAATGAGTGTGCTCTGGGGAAATGTCAGATAATCAACACTAAATCTGCTGCAACCATTAAAATGAACAAATAACATTGCATCATGTAGCTGTGCACAGTTTGATGGGGTGATTATGAGATTTTAAGTGCCATTAAAATGTTTATTCCTCCTTATAAGGGAAGAAGCAATAGTGGCTACCTGAGTGCTGTTGCTGGTTCAAAAATCACTTGATGTATTTGATGGAAGTAAAGAAAAACAAAGCCACCTATGAAATAATTGAATAAACAGAGACTATCCAGACTCAATCTAACGCCACAAAATCCAAACTAAAGTACACAGTCATATCTCTTACCGTTGAAGTGGAGCTGTAACCCATCCTGCAGGTTGCCCCTTGTTTTGGCACAGCGCTGAGCAACAGCCTCTGTTCGCTTGGCAATGGAGGTGAGCTCAGAGGAGAGGCATGACAGCTCCTCCGAGGGATGAGACCTGCACAGGGCACCAAGGGCATCTCTAGCCGAGTCCATGTCTGCCCTCTGTTGCTGCACAACGCCCTGCAGGTCCTGTAAATGAAATGTTGTGAGCAATGAGAAGAGTTCATGTATATTCATAACTCGGGCTACAGGGAGGTGGAAAGAGTAGAGACAATGACACATAGTGTATCCACCTTGCAGATGTGTCCTACAGCTAGACTTACTGTCAGCAAAAAGGATGCTGTTATGTAGCTGAGTCTAACCTCTGACCTCATAAGAGTGTCATAAATGAGGACAGAAAATCTCCTTCAGGGACCAATAGGGTATCATGTAATAAGTATTTGAGTACATTGAGAGCTATACCCAAAGTCAGTTCTGAGAATTTAATGTGGGAGGCATTTGAGTATAGTGGCTATAGTCCTGCTATGACAACCATGATAACTATTCTATTTTATTTCTTATGTATTCTATTTTAATTGGTTATTCCTTTGTTATGCATGGTTGGTACTAATATGAAGCAATAGCAATAAGAATGTAGAGAATGTAGTATTATTATATACTGTATTAGAAGTTTAGATTTTGAATTATTGTGTTATGCACCACACTGAAACATATAATAGGGTCATACCTTAACTGTGGCAATGTCTTCAGGAGAAGTGGCTTTGGTGAGGTCAGATAATGAACCTTCAACTGCCTTCAGCCGCTCAGCCATCTGGGACATGAGGTCCTCTAGTCGTTGTTTCTGGAAACTGAAGTAGGTCAGAGTGTGTTTGGCCTGGTTGTAGACCTCCTGTGCATGGCCCATTTTCTTCCTCAGGTCTGACTCCAGGACCTGGTAAAATAAAGGTATTAAGCAACATTATACAACCAAACTCTGATACAAACAACATGCAAACAGTGCACTTTCTAGTGCTTTTCATGTTCCTTTTAACTGCATCTCTGTAGGTCTATGTGGTTTTATTTTTGCAGCATTTCAAGTTTTATAATATCATTTGAAATCTATAAGGGCAGTGCTAGTAAAATAGTTGTTAAAAAAACACCATTGCTGATGAAAATCTATCTGACGGTTTTATTCATGAGTCATTTTAGTCATGTTTGCGGATTTACTACAATCAAATATTACAAACACATGTAGCTGTAGTATTATCACTTTCCCCACCTTCCTCCGTATTCAGTGCTTGACCAATACAAAGCCTGAAATATATTATCTGGGTGCATCGTATCAGATTCTAGGTGTGGCATTACTCCTGGCCTAAAGGAAAATGGAGAAAATATTCTTCTGATGTAATAATGTCAATAAAATCCTTCTGCATTTCTCTTCCCACCATATTCACCTGCATTTGTAATGGCGTTTCCTGCAGTTTGGCTCGCTCCTTCAGCTCCGTCACTCTCTCTTGAAGGGCATCCAGGCTCTGCTCCTTCTTCTCCACCTCAGCCTGAAGATCAAAGTGCAGGACATTTTTAAATTAAATCACACCCGCAAAATACCGAATATTACACTTCCATCATCATTTATACACTCCCTCATACATATTGTCTACCGTGTTCTGACCTGAAAGGTGGCAAGATGGGCTTCTGTCTTCTCTCTTCTCTCTTTATTGCTGAGATTGGTGACATTGTCGGTGAGATCAGCAATGGAGCTGGCAGTCCATTGGTTAATGTCCTGCTCCATGGACTTGAGGTCGTCCCACAGGGCTACACAGTAACCCAGTCTCTCTGTGTTGGTTTGTATTCTCTCTGAGACCTGAGGGAACAGAGACCAGCAGTTTAGAAAACTTCACAGTCACCAGGGTAGGTAGGATCTCTCTCCATATTTATGCTTAGTTCTGTCTCTCTTAACAAGGGATGGTATGATTTACTGGGAGGTGGAAGGAAAACGAGACTTAATTGGTTCGACAGATGTGAGGAAGAGAAGTGAGAGAGACAGAAAGGCAGATAACATGTCTAGACTTGTTTATGTTTCTGTCCCATTTGTGACAGCTGAGCAGCCAACTAAATCCAACAAGAGGAGAGAATGGGAAAAAAGGGAAAAACAGGCAGAAATAAATATCATTAAAAGAAGAACAGCACAAGTGTTTGGCAGAGCTGTACTGTGGACATCATAATTGATTTCTGACAGTAAACAACGCCTCAAATCCTGTCATATTATTTATAGTCATTATCTTATTTCAGCTACAGACCTACAATTCATTAATGTCACAGAATTCAGAAAGAATTATTTCACCATGCCTGACCGGGTAGCTCTAGGGTGTAAGTGTTTTATGCATTTGTCTAAAAAAACATCCCAGTGATTTCAGCTGTCACTAAAATAGGTGCACGGTACAGCACGTTATTAAGTAGCGCTCACCTCCAGCCACTGGCCTCTTAATGTCTCCATTTCTCTCTGGATGGAGCAAGGATCAGACTTGGGAACCTTCTCCAGCTCTCTCTGCAGGTCCTCAACTGTGCTGATGAGCTGGTCCATGTCTTCCTGTTTTTCTCTCAGCTCAGCTTGTACTGCCTCATGCTGAAAGGACAGAGAAGAGTGCAGAGGGAATGACAACAGACCACCACTAGAGGGAGCAATGCTGTACAAACTAGAAGGGAAGAGGGGGTTTGTTGTTGTATTGCATTTTTTATTACTAACAGTTAAATTCACTGAACAGCATGTGGGAAAAATTGTGCACATTAGAGTCTGATAGTTGTAAATCAACACCTGCAGAATGACATGCTAAGCTATGAATCTTCAACTTCAAGGATTTTTTAGTTTGTTGGACAAATGACGTGCTCCTTAATAAACTGAGAAAAGTCTTCTGAAGCTAAATAAAATAAATAAAACCCAATGAATTATCAGAAAAATGCTTAATAAACCTGATAACAGGCCTTTTTCTTAGCTCATGAAAAGATGATGTTTTGGATGTTCATGGTTTTCATAGGAGATCCACAAAATCCAAGTAATCCAAGTCATCAGGGAAGTTATATACAGCTATTTGAACAATGGATGCTCTGTCCTGGCTGTCCTCATGACATAGTTCAGTGGACTATGAGACATGCTTGATGAAAATAATACCTAGACATGTTGTTTACCACATGCCTCTTTTAAAAAAGAAAGAGCAGGAAATTCAACAATTACTAATTTTCAAAAAGACATAAAAGGTACTGACTCGCGTGAATGTCTTTTTGGCCTCCTGAGCGTTGTGGTTGTGGTCGGGCAGATTGTGAGCAACAGTCTGAGCATTCTCCACAACAGTGCTGAGGATCTGCTTCAGGTGGCGGAACTGGCGGAGCAGATCTACCACAACTCCACTTTGTTCCTGACTGCATGAACAAAGGAAGGAAAATGGTCAATGCTTTTACTTGGCATATCACCTGGCATTGGACATTAAATGATAAAAAAAAAATACAGCAGATTCTGCAACTGGTGTTTAACTGTTGTCTTTTTTTAAAACTCCCTGTCTCTCCAAACTCTGCACAGTAGGAACAAAAACAAATACAGCAAAGGAATTTAAATGAGATGATAAGTAAAAATCCCTCTCTGTCATTTCCCCCCTCCTTACCCATTGGTGATCAGAGTCCTAACGTTCTCCCAAGCTGTCTTTACCAGTGCTACCTCCCTAAGAGCCTCCCCAGCCAGCTCACTGTCTCTCTGGGCCAGCTGGCTTCCCTTCTCTTCTAACCACCGTTGGGAATGCTGCAGGGACTGGAGCTCATCCTCCAGCTGGACAAAAAAACGCAGCCTGGGAGAAATAGATGCAGAAGAAAACAATGTGGATTACGGACCTGATTCCAACATAATACATCTCATTTTTCAGGAGACCAAATTTAAATGGATTTGTGCATCTATCTATTGTCCATCAATGCTATTTAAGATGAGTCAAATGCTAGATACTATGTACGTTGCTTATTGATTTGCTCATTTAACAACAAAAGGTAATTTGTTAGCCTACAAAAAGATATATGTGTCTGGGAGGATTAATTTAAGGAAAGAAGTCCCTTTTAAATGTTAACGTACTGTTTACAAAGGACTGATGATGATACTATGATGATACAAAATATCCTAATATATCTAGTAGCCTGAAGTTTCATGTTACCATGTACATACCTGTTTTGGAAGGCCTGTACAGAGCTCTCTCTGACCCCCTCTTGCCTCGCTTCATCCTCCAGTTTTTTCAGATTTTTCATCACCTCCTCCCTCCTCTCCCTAAAGGAGCTCCATAATGCCCCTAAAGCGTCTGCTTCACACTGTCTCCATCCAACACACCTCTGAACCTCCTCCAAAGCCATTGTGAGACCCACTGCTTGTCCCCTGCAAGATGTTCTTCCCTGAGGATGGCTCACATCTTTCGAGGACAGCCACTCTGCCCCACACAGGTGAAGGTGTGCTTTGCTTAGCTGCCCATCTAACCCGACTGCCTCAGCCTCAAGCCTGGCCATGTCTTTAGCCACTTCCCCTATCCCACGATGCAGCTCCTCCGCTTTGGAGCGGTCCCAGCTCCCTCTGCCTTCCACTGCCTCGTGAAGGCGGCGCACAGCCTTAGCTGCCACTCCATGCTTTTCAAGAAAAGTCTTCAACTGAGTCAGGCAGTCTTCCCGGAGGAGCAGGAGACGGTGAGATTCACTGAGGGGCTGTAGGCAGTCCTCCCTCCAGCCCTGGAGCTGCTGTTGGGCCTCCAGGGTGGAACAGCGAAGCAACAAGGACTCACTTTGCTGAACAGCCTCTGTTAGCGAGGCATGTGCCTGTAGTTGCATCTCATGCTCCTACAACAAGATGTTTCAATTAGACATTGTAAACTTGCTTACTGTAATTGCTCTAATAAACAGAACCTATGGATCATCATCATTGGACCTATGGACATCATTGCCGACAGTAAATTACTGATTTACCTTCAGCTTAGTAATTGCAGCCTCAAGATCAGCAATATCAACCTGGGAAGAACTTCTCAAGCCTGACAGGAAGTTTTCACTCCTTTGGGTCAGAGTCAGCAGCGCCTGATCAAACTGCTTCAAATGTGACAACTGAGGCTCCAGCAGCTCAAGTCTAAAGGAGGACAGTGTGGATGAAGAATATGAGATGACTGTTTCGACAGGCCCATATTTGAACAAAACAAACAACTATAACTGTAAAAAAAATCTGATACAAATGCTTAAATCCATTAAATGGCAAACCAATGTAAATTATCTATATAATAATGTATAAAATTGCCTGTGTGATATGCTGTTCTTCATAGAAGTGCATCTCTCCCGTATTTGTGTGAGATCGTCATGGAGCTCTTGGCTACGAGCTTCAGGAGCTGTGGGGTACAGACAGAGCCCGAGATTCACAAGACCCTGAAGGAGAGCCTCATAGGACGGGGTCTCCCTCTGCATTTCCTGTACAGGTGAATAAATATTTAAAAAGTATACAACACGAAATTAGCAGAAGAAACATTGTATATTAGGTGAGGAAAAATCAAAACTGATAAATCAACATGGAAATGGATTGATCACTGAGAAACAAACAAGGAGTAGCAAAATTATTAACCTGTACATTTAGTAGTTCATTCCTAAGCTTTGCTTTGTCTGCACAAAGCAAGTCGGTGTCTGGACAGCAAACAGACTCACACCTGTCCAGCCAGCCTTTCATGGACGAACTCTCCTTTTCAAACCTGTAGATACAAAGTTGAAACTAAGAAAAATGTATTCAAATGAAATGCAATTTAAAAAGCACTAGTCTGAAAATGAAATGAGAGTAAATACTGATCTAACAATAGATTGATTGTAGCAGCCTGTAATCTTAAAGTATGCACACACACACACACACACACACACACACACACACACACACACACACACACACACACACACACACACACACA